>JAJOZX010000289.1:1247500-1629507 GCA_023014485.1 Bathynomus jamesi
ACTCTTTCTTCATTCGTTTTGCACCCCAGTGTTTCTCCTTACGCAGGTTCAATATCAGTGCTTCATCTTCCAAAGAGTATTTCATTATGTTATAACTTGTTCACCAACTATAGGAGAATGATAGTCTGAAATGAAAAAGGAAATGAATTAATTATTTTGTGTAAAAATTAGGAAAATTAATTAATGCTGACTTTGACCGCCTTTCAATTGAGCACCATATTCTGATACCTCTCTCCAGTTGTGAGCCTGTACCTCTACTCCTGGGGCGTTGAATCTAGATTCAAAGCCAGCGTTTCAAAAAGTAAAAGTATGGGTACAACATACGGCCTCAGCAGTAAGATCAATGTACAGGGTGAGCCACAGTATTTTTTTAAAAGTTGGGTAATAGTTTTTTTGGCCCACCCTGTATTAGGGTGGTCCAAAAAAATGAAACTGAAAAATATATTCCTCATGATATTTGCCCACATTTCACAACCATAACAATGTTGCAAATAAAAAAACTGGATCCATTCCTGCATATACATTACACAGTTTGGGGGTGGCAAATTTCTTCAAACGTGCGCCACCCTTAAATATTAATGGATTTAGCTAAATATCCGGTTTAAGGTCGTTCTTTACATAAGGAATGAACACACGCATCAGGAACGCTTATTTTCCTATTTGTGCATTTTAATGTTTTACCATATATGTGTGGCTCACCCGAATATATGCTCGCTGGTGGTGTAGTGGGATCGAGACCCGGTGACGTCAGGTGGCGCGCAGTAAAACCCAGCTGTTCAGTAGATTCGGGAATCTTTCACCATTATGGCGACATTTGGCAACCCCAATCAACAGGATTTGTGTCGCGACTGACTCGTGACTCCTTTGAATAGATATCTAATTATTTTTGATAACTTTTCTGACTTGATCTTCTCGTAAAACAAAATCAATTGCTTCATCGCCATAGGTTATGGATATGGAGACGATCACTAGACACGGGAGAAATATCGGGCATCCTGAAGGCACGAACATAGTCCCAATATATAAGGAGGAGATCGATTCGAGGCCAAAAACGATAGGCCAGTGTCGCTTACATCTCATCTCACTAAAATATTTGAAAGAATAGTTAGACAGAAAATCTGACTTTTTGGAAACTCAGAAAAAATTAAATGATAACCAATATGGGTTTCGGTCAGGCAGATCATGCCTATCACAACTAATGGAACACTACAACAACATTATTGATGCATTTGAAGCAATGAAAACTATGATGTAATATAATGGACTTTGCCAAAGCGTTCGACAAGTGTGACCATGGAATCATAATGCATAAACTGAAATATATGGGTATAACAGGAAAAGTAGGGAAATAGATATATAATTTCCTTAGTGGCGGTGGCAAGTCGTTTACGGTACAAGAAGTATCTTCATCAGAATCAGAAGTCCTCAGCTCAGTACCCAAGGAACAGTATTAGCTCCACTACTTTTCATTATCATGCTAAATGACATAGATGAGGACGTTACCAGAGAGAGCACAGTAACATCCTTTGCCGAGATACAAAGATCAGTAGAAAAAATAAGAAACCCAGAAGATATAGGATCTCTACAAACCGACATGAACAGAATCTACAAGTGGACGGAAGACAACACCATGAGTTTAACACAGAAATTTCAGCTGTTTAGGTACGAAAAAGAGAAGGCCAAAAATCCATGGAATATTATACCCCAAATGAACAGCAAATTCAGAGAATTCTAGAGCAGAAAACTTAGGGTTGTAATGACTGATGATGCGAAATTTGAAGCACAAAATAAGATAGCAGTAAACAGAGCAAAGAGAATAACTGGGCAAATACTGAGAACCTTTAAACGAAGGGATAGGAATATAATGATTCCTTTACTGAAAACACTGATCATACCCAAATTGGAATACTGCTCAGTCCTAACATCCACATATAAAAAAGAAGACATTAGACAGCTAGAAGGGATTCAGAGAAGCTTCACTGCCAAGATCAAGGGGTGCAAAGAACTAAATTACTGGGAAAGGTTACGCGAACTAAACCTATATTCACTGGAAATGAGAAGAGAGAGATATATCATTATTTACACTTGGAAAATAATGGAGAAACTAGTCTCTAATTTTACTCTGAACGCTGTAACTCCCAAAACAACAGTGGAAAGTAGTAAAGGAAGACTGTGTCGTGTTCCCAAATTAAAGGCGAGACAGGGAACATCCTTAACCCTGAAAGAAAATAGTTTTGTTGTGAGAGAACCAAAACTGTTTAATTAGCTGCCCAAAGACCTAAGGAACACGAATGGTGTTGCAGTGGACATCTTCAAAAGAAGATTAGACGCGTGGCTCAGAACAATCCCCGATGAGCCGGGCGTACCTGGCTATGTGAGGTGGAGAGTACAAAACCAACTCACTACTTCACCAGGCTAACTCGAGAGAGGGGCGACAAGCTTGACCTTCGTGAAATGAGGAATCATCGCACTGGAACCTTTGAAAGGTATATAACTCTCTATTTTAACTCTATTTTAACTCTATTTTAACCAAGGTTTTATATATATATAACCTTTGGTTAGCTTCCGCCCGAATTGTTCATTCTGACGAAGGTCAAGCTTTTCACTCCACCTTAGACCTACAGTTTAACGTGGAATCCGAACCACGCCCCATTAGCAGCCCAGCGTCTTAACCACTAGGCCATCTAGGGTACCCATTATCTACCAACCACTTTCTTTTATTGTGTGGAAGGATGAACAGCTGGGTTTTGCTGCGCGCCGGCTGCCGTCGGGTCTCGAACCCGGGGCCGATGGTTTCGTAGTCAGCGACGCTAACCACACACCACCGAGGCGCATATATATATATATATATATATATATATATACACACACACAGTATATATATATTATATATATATATTATATATATATATATACCGGTGGGCCAAAAACAACTATTACCTGATTTTGAACAAATAATTTTACCTTTATTAAATGTTATTTGTACAATCAATATACAGTATGTGTCCTGTATAGAATTTCATGATCTATCTCGTGGTGAAGTTGGATTTTTGCTAACTGTAACCATTATTTTGTAATTCGCTTTTATACAAACACGGGGTAGAAAAACTTTCTGTTTCTATAGAGTTACTTAACTGAGTCCAAGATTATGCGAATGTGTCGTCCTCCATTATCAATGCACGCTTGCAACCTTGACTTCTCCCTTATCGACGGCAGTAACCGCATCAAGGATTTTTTCTTGGTAATAAGCAGCAGTGATTTTTGGCATTTTGATCAACAAAGACAATCTCTGATTTCCCTAACTTTGAAATAAAGATCGAAACAACGACTTTTTGAGAAAATGCAGAGGTTCCCTGCAAAGTCGATCTAGACTGATAGATTTTTTGTCCTGTCTTCCATAAACTCGTAATTTTGTGTGGTTATTGTTGAAGCAACCGCAAAGGTCTTCTCGTCGCTGAGCCATATTTTTGACACTTCTCTGCCTGAGACTCGATCTAACAGAGCACGACATTTTTCAACTCTTGCTTGCTTATTTGATGCAGAGAGCTTATGAACTTCAACCCTTTTTCAAACATTTAAGACCCAGATCATCTTTTACTATACGACGAACACTAGAGCGAGAAATACCAGTAGTTTTTTTAAATTTCTCTAACGGACTTGTGGGTGTTGGGCCGTTCTTCTTGACTGCATATCATGGATGAAACCGTGTCAATATTTTCCTCAGTACGTGATTTTTGGCCTTCCACTGCCTTCTTTTCGTTTGATCGACCCTGTGATATCGATTTTCTTTATGAGATATTGAAGTCAGGTATCGTCCATCGTTTATTTGGAACTCTTTCTTCATTCGTTTTGCACCCCAGTGTTTCTCCTTACGCAGGTTCAATATCAGTGCTTCATCTTCCAAGAGTATTTCATTATGTTATAACTTGTTCACAACTATAGGAGAATGATAGTCTGAAATGAAAAAGGAAATGAATTAATTATTTTGTGTAAAAATTAGGAAAATTAATTAATGCTGACTTTGACCGCCTTTCAATTGAGCACCATATTCTGATACTCTCTCCAGTTGTGAGCCTGTACCTCTACTCCTGGGGCGTTGAATCTAGATTCAAAGCCAGCGTTTTCAAAAAGTAAAAGTATGGGTACAACATACGGCCTCAGCAGTAAGATCAATGTACAGGTGAGCCACAGTATTTTTTTAAAAGGGTAATAGTTTTTTTTGGCCCACCCTGTATTAGGGTGGTCCAAAAAAATGAAACTGAAAAATATATTCCTCATGATATTTGCCCACATTTCACAACCATAACAATGTTGCAAATAAAAAACTGGATCCATTCCTGCATATACATTACACAGTTTGGGGGTGGCAAATTTCTTCAAACGTGCGCCACCCTTAATATTAATGGATTTAGCTAAATATCCGGTTTAAGGTCGTTCTTTACATAAGGAATGAACACACGCATCAGGAACGCTTATTTCCTATTTGTGCATTTTAATGTTTACCATATATGTGTGGCTCACCCGAATATATGCTCGCTGGTGGTGTAGTGGATCGAGACCCGGTGACGTCAGGTGGCGCGCAGTAAAACCCGCTGTTCAGTAGATTCGGGAATCTTTCACCATTATGGCGACATTATGGCAACCCCAATCAACAGGATTTGTGTCGCGACTGACTCGTGACTCCTTTGAATAGATATCTAATTATTTTTGATAACTTTTCTGACTTGATCTTCTCGTAAAACAAAATCAATTGCTTCATCGCCATAGGTTATATTACGTGCAGGACTAGCGTTAGGTGATGCAGACATAATGATTATCTCATTTTTTACAAACTCAGGCACTGTTATGCGAGCAAATTTGAAACGAGAATCTAAAACGTGAGAAATCATGCGAATAATGTCTGCCTTCCACTGCCTGAAACGATTCTTTAAATTTTCTATTAAATCGTTTTTCATAGTATGAACACCTGCATCATCAGTTATGTTAGGCAAAAATACCACGAGACCTGTTACATCGAGAGACACCATGTGAAGACAAGAAGAATCAGAGGAAAAGTCATTCGTTAATTTTCACATCGACTAAGAAGCTTTGCAACACACTGAATTAGAATCCACTGATAATTATTGAAGGTTGCTACAGTATGTCATAGTCCGAGGTGTATGCAACAACCGCAGTTTTTCGTTGAAGAAGTCGTTGTAGCATATAGAATGTAGAGTTCCATTGGGTGATAACGTCTCTTATAAGTTTGCTTTCGGGTAAATTATGTTGCTTCTGGAATTCCTTAAGTCTGTCAAAGGCTGGAGATGAATAATTAAAGGACAACAGATTGGGTGCGCAATTGCACATATCTCTGAAACAGACTTCTGGCTAAGAAGGGCTTCATCAACTGCAAGTGCTAAAGTATGATTCGCACAAGCAACAGGAGTAATTTTGAGAACGCTAACAGCTTTAGTAATATTACAGCCATTGTCGTGCATAACTGCATGCACACGATTGCTCTTTATTGACCATTCTCGCAATATAGAAGTCAATGCAGTTGCAAATTTTCATGAGTATGGGAATCTGGCAGATGTTTGGTGGCTAAAACATGCTGCTTCTGCTCACATTTACTATTAATTCTATGTGCTGTCAAACTGATAAAGGCTTCATCTTTTTATAGTGACACCTAATAACCCCAATAAAACTAATATTCGAAATTCGGTATTCCGCCGAATAATTTTGCACCAAATATTCGGTATTCGGTACATCCCTAATACTCGTACATATAATGTTACACACAGACCATGCATGGAACAAGGACCTCTTCTGGAAAAATTAAATCCACTATAGTCTGAATAAGTAATGGTAAATGACAAATACTAAAATTTTTCTTTTTCGTGATGGAAGCCCAACGTGAGCAACGGGTCATGACCGGGTCATGATTTAATTTTCTCAGAAGAGTCCCTTCTTTCCATGCGCAGTCTGTGTAACATAAAAGTTTCTCAGGTGACCATTCTGAGTTGTATCGTGTGTATATATGGGTACCGTTTTATGACGTAAATGTTGGCACTATAATTATAATGATAATAATAATGGTTAATTGATTGTTAATGATAAGGCTGGAGTCATCAGGTCACCAAATAATGTTATTAATTAAGTTATTAATTAGATTGATTGATAGAATGAGTTTTCTTCCTTTATTAAACAAAATAAATTATTTATGAAATGAGACAAAATGTAAGTTGGTTGTTTACAGTCAAAATTAGATGTACAGTGCTTACAAGAAGTCTCACGCCTCTGTCTCGTCCCAAGCTCGTCTGTTAGGTATAAAATGGGCAGTCCTTATGGCAGCGGAGGTGTGTTCGGATTGGTGCACATAACTGCTCTAACACAATCAATGACGTCCATTATTACGTCACTTCTGCTACATTTTAGTGTTTAAAATACAAATGATTAAGAAGCAGAATGACCAAGTTTCGGGATGTTGGGATGGATATGGAGCAATCCTAGTCATCATAATATTAGCTGGGCATTACATTATACCGTCTCAATATACTGTAGACTATAGAGAACGACTAATTCGGCAAATATCCCAAATCATGGCATGATACCTAAGTTATTTTGACGCAGGTCTAAATTATTTGCTCAAATGCAATGATTGATATTAAGTAATTGTTGGGAATTGTTGTCAATATTGTTGTTTGTGATACATATCCTACGTGAAGAATCTAATGACCAAATTCCTCAGTGAACCTTTCACGCGCTCGCATTTCGAGGAAGTCACGGTCGTCTCACTAATAGATAGTTTATCCATTGTTTTAAGTGGTAACCTATTCCATCTTATGAAAGTCATTAGTCTAAAGCAAGACTGGTGGGCCGTGAATCAGAGAAATTTGCATTTGATTTGTTCATCGTAATTATTACGAAATATAGTATACTGTATATAGTAGTATATAAGAGTTTATTGGTAGCATATCATATGACAATTCCCATAAACATGTGATGGCCTCGATGTTGCCAGTTTTTATTTTTTTCCTGAAACTATTACCTTCTCATAGTTTGTTTCAACAATGCATATATTATCATCTCCACGAGCGTAGACATTACAAGAAAAGATTCTAACTAAGGATAAGTAAAGTTCTTTCATGGTCACAATATATACTTTTATAGATGTCAAACATAAAAATATAAGGATCAAATGTAGAATTCGGACCCCAGCCTTCTTTAGTTAGCTTTATAAGGCTAACTAACGAAAATATCATGACCTAACCTAACCAATCGTCAAGGGCGTACAGTTAACCTAACGATTGGTTAGGTTAGGTCGTGATATTTTCGTTAGTTAGCCTTATAAAGCTAACTAAAGAAGGCTGGGGTCCGAATTCTACATTTGATCCAAATATAATAAAATTCTATATTAACATAAATATATATTCGATACACATTTACGTCATGGCTTTAACATCAGTATTTCGTATAGCTTCCTCCGGCATCAATAATTTCTTGCAATCGTTGCGGCATAGAAGAGGCCAGATTGTAGGGAATGTTTGGTGTTCAGCGTAAGCTCTCCCAACTATTCCTCGTGTGAGCTAAAAGTGTTTCAAATGTTCTTTCATTGCGTTGCTCCCATTCGTTAATCATTATTGCCCAAAGGTTTTCAATCGGATTCATATCAGGAGAACGTGGTGGCAGAATTAGATTAATAATCTCTGGGTGATCTTCGTACCACGCTCTCACAACGTTACTCCTATGAATGGGACTGTTATCTTCCATTAAGTAAAATGGTTCTGGCGCTGGAACCAGATATGCACGAACACTGGGTGCAGCACCTCTTCCAGTAACTGGCAATATTGCTGTCCAGTAAAGCGTCCATCTACTTGAGTCAATTCTCCGACACCATAGCCAGACATCCAGCCCCACACACCGAGATTGATGTGACCACTACGTTTGCTCGGGAAAACATTTCCTTCTTCATAGCGTTTTCCGCGCTGCCTCCAACAATGCAGGGAACCATGACTCTCTGTTGAAAATGTTTTTTCGTCACAGTACACACTTTTTCTCCAGAATTCTTCCTCCTGCGGCAAGTATTGCAAGGCAAATCCCATCCGCGCCTCTTTATGCTCAATCGTCAATGCAGGTTTTATAGCTGGACGGCGAGAAAAATACTCTGCCTCGTGAAGTCTGTTGTTCACTGTATTTGCGCTACAACGAAGGTTCAGGTGTCTGTAAATATGCGTCGCTGGAACAAACGGATGCTCTCTGGCATGATTAACAATCGCAGCATCTTCCACTTGAGATGTTGAACGCGGAGGACCAGACCTCGGCAAAGTAGCGATTGAGTTTTCTGCTTCATACCGATGAATCCACCGTTCCACAGTGCTTCGATGAACGTCTAGTCGTCTTGATATTTCTCTTATTGGCACACCATATTCATGCAATGTCACCATTGCTCCCCGCATTGCCTTGGTCGTCTCGTGGTGCACAGACGGCCTTTCCATCTTTGTGTAAATGGCTTATGTGAAGCGTGCTGGGACGATAAAGGAAATGAGGATACCATGCACCCCTTCTGAAATTGATTTCGGTTGTGAAGGGTACCAACCCTTCGAATGGTAATAATAATCAGCCAATTTCCTATTTTGTTGAACATATGCATACAAAAATTCGTCTTAAAAGCCAAGGATCCAAAGATTGTCAGCAATAGTTTATATCCCAACTGAATATAGTCAGCCATCAACAGTATAATCATATTTTATTTCCATAACTACTCATGACTACTCTGTCATAGTAAATAACCTTATTATGACTTAGGTAGTAGTGGTAATTCTGAGTGGCGGCCTCTAGCCACATACGTTAAACCTATCAGTGCGTCTAAGACCAGACTCTTCTGTTTCTGTCAATTCATTGTTAGTTTAAGGTATTTTGCTCTTTGTCTTTCTAAGTCTTGGGCATTAAAATAAATATTTGAGTTTGTGTTTAGCATTTCATATGAATTTCTCTCCTCTCCCTTAACACATCCCCGCGTTCATTTTATCCCCCTCTCTCCCTTTCCTCCCCCCTTCGTAATTCCCCACCCAACCTCGTTTCCTTCGACATAGCAACGCTTACCTCCATCCTCATTCCACTTCCTTCATTAAACCTATTATCGCTTTTACTGTCCCTTCCTTCCATCCTTCAATGCCAGCGTTCTTAAACCTAGCACATAAATTATATAATATGGAATCTAACACCTTAGATCTCTACGCATTCATGTTACTTGAAGACGCCTGTGTCTTAGGGGAATCTAAGTGTTGAGAGTGGGCTTGAGGGGTAGTCTATAGATTATTACAGATGACCTTGAACGCTCCAACTATTTAAAAATGATTATTTATTACGCACATCATATGGCATAATACACACATGAATTTAAGTATCTCTTACACTATAGGAATGGAATTGAATCCGACCAGAGTTAAAAAGTCGCAAAATATGATAGATTAGTTTGTATTAAGAGGTTACTAAGAGAAAAGGATTTGGGATAGAGCGGAAGGCAGAGAGCATATTTTCGCCGAGTTTCGGTTATTATTAACGTTATATGGATACATTACCGATGTCCCTGCTGAAGACCTCTGGTGGGATGCGGTGTGATCAGAGAGAGAGAGAGAGAGAGAGAGAGAGAGAGAGAGAGAGAGAGAGAGAGAGAGAGCTTTTAAATCACACCTTTTAAATGGTTTCTGGGTAAGGGCTTCACGTATGTTATTTTAGTCCAGGGTAGTTTATGTGGAGGTGTTAACGTAACTTGCACTTGGGACTGTTAATTGTAAGACAACCACCATAGCTGGGACTGAGACACGTTATCCCCTGCATACTCTATATATATCTATATACAGTATGTCTCTATATATAAATAGATAGAGTGATCAACACAAACATAATGAGCAATTATGTGCACCAATCCGAACACACCTCTGCTGCCATAAGGACCGCCCATTTTATACCTAACAGACTAGCTTGGGACGAGACAGAGGCGTGAGACTTCTTGTAAGCACTGTACACTTGAATAATAACTTCAATATAATAATGACTTCGATATTAATAACGCGCGAGGTATGATTAGTCTTTATATAAAGTTAAGTGAATGACACCAGGCCCATAGATGGGGTCTGCACACGTTGTTATATGGTAAGATCTCTCGTGTCACTGGTCTTTGGAAAGAGAGGTCGAGGTGCTTTGAGAAGTCCTTGTAACGAAGTTGAGGTGTGATGCCTTGAAGTAGTCCCGCGCTGTGACGTCATCTTGGTCGTGTTTGTGTTGATGGAACACCGCTAAAGTATTTGAAAGCGTCTCTGCCACTACATATATTATATATATATTAGGGTGAAACACACACACACACACATATATATATAGTAAAACTTTAAAATGTACAAATAAGAGCTCCTGGTACATTTCCTCATGTTTTATAAGGAAATTGATCTCAGACCGGAGGTTTAGCTAAATCTATCAATAATTAATGGTGGCGCAAGTTTGAAGAAGTTTGCCACCCCCAAACTGTATAATGATACTAAGGCTTGGAGTTGCGCCACCTCTAAATATGCATGAATCGATCCAGTTTCTTATTTTCAACATCATTAGTGGTTATAGAATATGGGCAAATGTCATGAGAATATACTTTTATTTTCATTTTTTTGGACCACCCTAATATATATAACCTTGCTCCGCCAAAACAATTTTGTAGAATCGCATCCGCACTTTTTCCGTTAGAAATACATCAGTGGCCACGGCTCGTAGATCTGTAATTAATTGTATAATAGGTACTTACGTATTAACGGGGGGCCACCACATATTGATGATTGGTTAGGTTAAGTTGTAATATTTTCGTTAGTTGAAAATTTCTAATGCATCATATTTTTTAAATAGCAATATTTTTTTAAATATTTTTTTATACAATTTTCTGAAAATTTTCAACTAACGAAAATATTACAACTTAACCTAACCAATCATCAATATGTGGTGGCTAGAGACCTGCACGGGTACGGGTAAGCCCGTGGGCCCGTGTCCGGCCCGTCCCACGGGCGGGTACGGGCGGGCCGAATCATGTTTATAAAAGTTAGCGGGCGGGTACGGGCGGGCCGAATCATGTTTAGAAAAGTTAGCGGGCGGGCACGGGCGGGCCGAATCATGCTTATAAAAAACATGCAACGCCGCAGCGGGTGAGGCAGCGAGGCAAGGCAGGAACTGGAGCCGCGGAGCGCATGCGCCATGCATGCGTGCCTGCGTGGGACATGCAAACGACAAACAACATCCATGCCTGTGTTTTGGTTGTTAATTATGAATTTTATTACCTCTGCCAAGGAAGTTATGTTTTCACCCGCAACGTATAAATAACGTATATATAACGACGTGCAAAAATAATGAGAAATAACTTAGAAATTAAACATTAGAAATAAGAGTATTCGTATCGTATGCCCGGCACCACGTGACCAAAGCCAACCTGACCAGCTGACCTTACCGAGGCTAAGTAGCCTATGTTTCCCTGCTGTATACAGTCACAGTGTATAGCAAAACTAGAACTTATCGTACAGCGATACTGACCTAATTTCAATAATTACCATAATAACAATGAATATGAGAATAAGGACAATAGATAGTAATAATAATGATTTTTTTTGGCTAATGGAAGAAATGATATAGGTGGGTGATTTTCGCTTTTCGATACGTCTTACGCTTATGGTTTTGCAAATGAGATCGAGTAAGATGCCGACCAGCGCGGCAGCGCTATTTACGATTGCATAATGTTTAACACATGTTAGCTACATTACATTGCCACAGTATATAATTGAATGCCAAACCTTTACCTATGTTGATTATGCGTATTTAAAATATATATAAACATTTTCTTTTCTAAAGTTTTTGATTTTGTTTGAACGATGATAATAAATTTTTTGAACAGAAGTATTTGCTGGAACTAACTGGCATTTTTTCAGCTATGCTACTATAATGCTAGCCTCTCTCGCCTCTGGCTGTAGTCGCTGTACCCTTTTGTACAAATAGAATTTGTTCGTGATGGTCTGACCATTTCTGCGTAATTAGTGCATACTGTACGACAAATACTTGTCTTAATTACCTTAATTGTTTATTAGTAGATGTGCTTTCTAGTTTCTATCCTATGTTTAGTATGTTATACATTTTATTAAATTAAAATTATCCCCAGAATGCAACATCCTATCAGTGAAGCAGTGATTAATTCAAAACTGCGTTGGGGGAATTAATTCTACAGCCAGTTTCAAACAGAAAAAGCAAAGTATGGGATAATTTTGACTTACTGTAGTTATTGATAAGAACAGTAAAAAGGAACAAGGATTTGTTCAATGTAAAAAGTGCAAAAAAAAACTGACATATAGTGGTTCTAAAGGAAGCACTTCCCATCTCTCTCGTCACAAATGTGGCACAAGTACTTCACAATCACAAAGCTTAGCTTCATTTTTCCAAAAGAAAGTAGTGACAATGAAGACCAAACAAGAAATACTAGATGCATGTATCAACTTTTGTGCTAAAGACATAAGACCATTTGAAACTTTAAAAGGTGAAGGCTTCCTAAATCTTGCACAAAAACTTATTGCAGTTGGCGCGTCTTATGGTAATATTGACGTAAATGAGGTTATTTCCCATCCAACCACTATTTTTAGGCATGTAGCTGAAACTGCAGTAACTGTACGTCAAAAGATTTATCCAAAGATCAAAAACGTTATGAGTAATTCATGTTGTGCAGCTACAACAGACTTGTGGACAGATGATTATAAAAAGATTTCTTATATTTCAATGACTGTTCATTATATTGATGATGATTGGACACTGGTAAATAAAGTTATGTTTACGTCCAGTTTTCATGAGGAACGTAAAACTGGTGAAAACATAAAAAAGGAAATAACAAGAAGATTTGCAAAGCTAGGCTTTGAAGATGACTTAGTGCAGAAACTAACTTTCGTAACAGACCAAGGAGCAAACATAGTAAAAGCGTTGCAGAATTATAACAGACTTAGTTGCTTATCTCACATTATAAATACAATTCTTCGTCATACATTCAATGAAGATTATTTGGAAAAATATGCCCCAGAAATTCAAAAGGTTATACTGCAGTCGAAAGCTCTTGTCACTTTCTTGAAACAAAGTGGATTAGTAAGCAAATTGAGACATACTGTTCTACTGTACAGCTAATATTGCTTTATCACTTGAAACTGCTTAAACATTTGAACGTTTCTGAAAAAGACACAATAAATATAAAAACCTTGAAAGAACGTGCAAAAGAATTTCTTCATGCTAAATATAAAGTGTTGCCTATTCATAAAATTTATCTATTTCTATGGCCTAAATTTCGTCAGCTTAGAATGCTAACTGACATTGAGCGTGCAGAAGTGCTAACAAGTATTCGTGAGCAAATTCATGTTGACCTTATGGACAATGAGAAAATAACTGATGAGCCTGAAAGAGCTTGTTCATCTCCGAAAAGAGTAAAGACTTCAGAATTTGATGAATGGGAAGACATACGATGTCATAATGAGGAATCCCAAAGTTCGGTTTCTTGTAAAGAACTTGAGCAGTACATGAGCTACAAAATTGATGAGGAAAGTGATGTTCTTCAGTTTTGGAAAACTCACGAATCAATGTTCCCATTGCTTGCTAAACTGGCTAGGAAATACTTAAATATTCCTGCATCCAGTGCATCCAGCGAAAGGAACTTTAGTACTGCGGGAATTACACTTGCACAGAGGAGAACTAATTTAAAAGAAGAAAATGTCGACGATCTTTTGTTTCTGCATTGCAATTTGGAATTTTAAAACCTCCATCAATTCAGTGAGTACAAAATTAAATAATTTTACTATCTATTTAATTTTCATAGGTATATTTTTGAAAGAAGTACTTTAGTAATTATCAACAAAAATATTACTGGTCGTGCATATCTTAAACTTAAATACACAGGTTGGTTTAGGTTCCAAAACAAAATAAATCACGAACCGCGGGTACGGGCGGGCCCCAAAGCATGAAAAAAATTACGGGCCGGGTACGGGCGGGCCCTAAAACATGAAAAAAAAATTACGGGCCGGGTACGGGCGGGTTATATAAAAAGATTACGGGTACGGGCGCGTGCGGGCCGCAAAATATCGGCCCGTGCAGGTCTCTAGGTCTTCCGTTAATACATAAGTACCATATAATAAGGGTTAAGAAAATAATTAAGATAAATAATTAATAATAATAATGATAATAATAATAAAATAATAATAATAATTATTATTATTATTATTATTATTATTATTATTTAAGTTGAAAATCAATAAGTTGAAAATCAGACACAAAATAAGAAATATATGCTGTTTCCACACCACCCTTGAGGTAAAGCGTACGGCGCGTTACCTTTTTTTTTTTAAATGGAAGTTCCCCGGTAGGCCTATCATAACCACTCCACATTTTCAAATTGACAGTTCTTCTGTAATAATAATAAGACTTTCGTAATAATAATAACCTTTTGTTCATTATATTTCACTGTTAATTTCTTAATGATGATATTGTCTTCTTGTTTTTATTTGGAAGAGCAGCTCTATATTTCTTTACCACTTGGAGGAGATACTGTTTCTGTTCTTCATCATTTGTGATTAGTTTGTTGTATTCATCAACTAACCTAACTCCTCTTTCTGCATTGTCATTAACAACTTGAATTTTTCTTATGACTTGTTTTACGTTGTTGTAGCCAGTCATCTTCATTCCACTCTTCAGAGTTCTTATTAAGAAACGTTGATGGTAAACCAAGTCTATTAAAAAATTATTTTTATTTGCACTAACAAAGTCTTCCAGTTTTCTGTTTTCAATAACTTCGGGGTCAATAACCGCTTTTTTCTCTGGATTTGGTTCGGCGCCGTTTTGCAATGCTTGCTTCATTCAGTTTTTAATTTCGTGTAGCACGCCATCATCAAAGAAAGCAAATGCTATTAACTCCTCTGAAAGATACCATAAATGATTCATCATTTTCTTCAGGGCAACAGTTGCAATGCGTTCATCTTTTAGTTTGTACAGTTGCAGTTTCTTCAACATCTCTAAATCGAGACGAGGAGCGAGAACTGAAACTGACGCTGTAAACCAGCATTTAACATACAGTATATGTGTACAGCAAAGAGGCAGATATCTCTAAGGCCTTTTTCTTCTCTGGGTGTTAATTTAAATTGTTTTAAACAACCAAATTTTCATGGCATAAATGACTTTTGCCATCCATCTTGCTCGGTGAACGCCAGCTGGTCTTCTGAATGAAACTCTTCTCTTTGGTACTCCACCAAGGAAAATGATTGTCAGTTCCAGCAATTCTTTGTAATCGTCACGCGGTTGATGTTCTTCAAGTTGAGTGGTAGCAAACTCAATCACTTCTGCTTTTATATCAGTAATACTGGGTATGGTATTTGGATCATCTAATGCTGTTCTTTAGTTTTTTGTGTCTAATTTTGACCATTTCATTCTAAATCGTTTGAAAATTACAATATCAGGTCCTGATGATGCAGGCAATGAATGCGAAACAACAGCTTCTAACACTATTTCTAGTATGTGATGTCTGCAGGCCAGCCACAGCATACGTTTGTTCATTTTCTGTTCTAGAAGAACACAGGCACCATTTCTACGTCCTGTATTCAATGCTGTGGTGTCAAAACACATGCATTTTATTTTGTCTGAGATATCCCAATCCAGACAAGCTTGGTGGACAGCATTTGCAGTTAATTCTCCTGTGCTTGCAGTGATTTTTGGAACACCAAGAAGTTGATCAATGCCATCGCCTGAAATCAGTATAAGGAGTCATTCAACAACTTCTCGTCCTGTTATGTCTTCTATTAGTTTTCCGTCCCAATGAATGGTTAAAGGAACATCAGCTTTAAACTCTTTCTTTAAATTTTCTCCAAATTTTTTCCGAAATTTTTCTCTTGCTCTTCTTATAGATGAATAACTGACATTGAATTCTTCTGCATTTTTTCCAAGATTTTCAATCGTTGGTATCATCACTAATGATGCACTTCTATTGCTCATTTTTGTTACATCAAGGGCTGCAAGCAATGTATCATCAAGCAATTTTTGTTTCTTTCGTACAGTCTGTTTTGAGGTAGATGGTTCACTAGGATCAACCGTAAACTCTTCATCAGATGTTGTATTTTGTCTTTCAGCACCAGACCTGCTAGTTGAGTAACTGAGAACTACAGTTTCTTCAAATCTCGACATTTCTCTTGCTTTTCTTATGTTTAATTGTTCTTCCTTTTTCTTAGCATACTTTTCTTTCTTTGCAAACTCTTTATTAATCCCATCCATTTTTCCTTTTCGCCCCTGTTCTCGCTGGAGTTTTAGAAATAGCTTATCTTCTTCAATATCAATTAGCTTCATAGCATCTGCATGTGCTATATCAAATAGGCTATCTAATTCTTGATTCCATTTGGTTTGCTTATCTAATAGATTTTTTTATTGTTTCGCTTTATTCTCTTTATTTTTCTTTAATCCTTGCCATTCTTTGAACAGTTTCTCAATTTTGTCAACAACGTGCGACTTCTTTCTAGTTGGAATTCGTGCTCCTCCCCATACTGCCAACACATCATTTGCAGTAGACAAGCAGGCTTCTCGAATTGTTTGTTTTTTGTTTCTGAAGCTATAAACAAAGCCATAGTTTCTCGCTGTGATGGAAGAACTGTTGTTTTAAGTGTAGCTGATGGTTGTCCAATAAGCCAAACATTAGTATCTTTTCTTGTGTGCATAGCAGTACCCTGCTAGAAGATGGCGGGGTTCTATGACGAGAGTCGACAGCAGAACCTCTTACACTCACGACAGTCAGACGACTATTGAAATCTGAATTATAGCTGTACAGACAGTACAGTGTACAAGTGCCGGTTGCCCTCAATATTCGGTCACAACAGAGTGTAAATTGTTACAAGAGTGTTGTGTTTACTCAGCACTGTTAGCTCTATGTGCATTAACGCACTTATCACACGGAACAGATATTATAAGAAAAACGTCACAGTTTAAAACTCAATTTCCTGAAAGTAAACAGAAAAGTAATAGTTTAGGTTACGGTAGCGACCCCTAAAATACATTAGAATCACCTGAAATTTTGTATACATTACGTTTTTACCAAATTAAGCATAATTAGAGGGTGGGCCGGAAAAAATCTAACAATCGATATTTTTGAATCACCCTAATATATATATATATATATATATATATATATATATATATATAATACCAAACTGATGAGTGGGAATGTTGCTTCTTGCATGCCGAAATATTTCATCCTTGAACAATTCAATCTACCTATAGACTACGTTAAGCTCTGTTTCAAATACATCTTGTCAGGAAATGCTTGTTTGTTTGCCTTTTCTTTTTTTTCCTTGTTTTTCTTTTAGACCTACAAATATCTCGCATGAAGGACTGTGAAACCTCATAAAGGAAGGTGAGGAACCCAAGGAGGAGGGGGAACTCTCATGAAAGACGGTGAGGAACCTGTGGAGGAAATTCTCAAACTGATTCATTCTGCTTGTTTTCTTGTTTTTTTTTAACCTACAAATATATCTCATGAAAGACCATGAAACCTCATGAAAGACGGTGAGGAACCGAGGGGTGAGGTGGGGCCCCTCAAGGGGGAAACCCACAAATACCCTTCATGAAAGACGGTGAGGCCTCATAAACGGGGTTAGGAACTTAAGGAAGGGGGGCCCCCCTCATAACAAAGGCGAGGGCCTCCAGGGGCCCATGGAGGGGCTCCTCCAGGTGCAAGTTTCAAAGCGCCCCAATTTCCTCGGACCAAATGCTATCATACTAGTGTCACCTTTACATAATGGAAAGGGGAAAGCAACACGATTTTGTCCTCTCTCTCTCTCTCTCTCTCTCTCTCTCTCTCTCTCTCTATATATATATATATATATATATATATATATATTCCCTCGACATTGTGCCAATGGTACCACATTGTGCCACTCTGCTATCTGGAGCCTTTATCGAATAGACACGGTTTAAACTCATTTTTCAGAATTGTGTAAAATTTTTAAAAATATTTACACTTTTTAATTATATATCAGTTATTATTAATTCATTTGGTCTTGTTTGTAAAGTGAATTTTTTCCCGTGGGAACTCCATCAGATAATTTACCACGTGGAATTAAAATTATACACACTGGCAATTGGAAGGCCCTGGGTTCGATTCCCGGCGGTTCGCCTCATTTTTCATTTATTCGTTATTTCTCTTCCGCGTGTGCAGAAACGTTCCTTAATATTATGTCGTTTCTATTCATTTATATACTGCGTGGTCATTGCAGTTAAATGCACACACACACACACACACACACACACATATATATATATATATTATATATATATATTATATATATATATATATGATACACACAGACAGTGCATGGAACAAGGAACTCTTCTGGGAAAATTAAATCCACTATCGTCCGAATAAGTAATGGTAAATGACAAATACCATAGTTTTTCTTTTTCATGATGCTAGCCCGACGTGGGCAACGGGTTATGGGACCTCTTTGCGAGTGACCCGTTGCCCACGTCGGGCTAGCATCATGAAAAAGAAAAACTATGGTATTTGTCATTTACCATTACTTATTCGGACTATAGTGGATTTAATTTTCCCAGAAGAGTTCCTTGTTCCATGCACTGTCTGTGTGTATCATAAAAAACTCAGGGGACCATTCTGAGTTCATTCCCATATATATATATATATATATATATATAACTGCAAACACGCAGTATAATTAACGTAAAGAACGACGCTTGTATAGGAGATATTCCGCGCAAGACGAGAGAGAGACAACGAAACAAATGAAAAAATGAGGTAACCACCCGGGAATCGAACCCGGGATCTTCCGATTGCCGGTCAGATGCGATAACCATTACACCATGGGCCTCACTCTTCCAAATGCCGTAATTCTTCTACATACTTGCAGAAACCAATGCCCCAAGGGGGCACCTCCCGCATGCGAGTATGTAAGTAGTATAGCCGAAAAAGGGTAGAGTGCAAGAATGTTGCAAGTGATTATGTAATGTTGCAAGGGGGTGGGGGTGTTGCAACGGGGGGGGGTGCAAAAAAAATTACCCCAAAGGGGGGATGCTGCAGGTGCAACAAGGAAAACTTGGAGGCGGCGTTATCCCCCAAGAGAAAGGAGAGAAAGGAGGAGAGGTGTTCACCTGGCAGGAGCCAAGTGCATATTAAGACTTCAGCCGAGTAGGCGTTGTTTTATAGGCTCCTAATCAGCCAGTTGGCTTAGAAGGCGTAAATGGCTTGAGTTGCCAGATAGCGCCATGTATTCATTTAATTCTAATCGAAGACTGAGTTGCCAGATACCACTTTTTAGCGATACCATTGTATACACTATTATAGACTCCTAATCAGCTAGTTGGCTTAGAAGGCGTAAATGGCTTGAGTTGCCAGATACCACTTTTTAGCGATACCATTGTATACACTATTATAGACTCCTAATCAGCCAGTTGGCTTAGAAGGCGTAAATGGCTTGAGTTGCCAGATACCACTTTTTAGCGATACCATTGTATACATTGTTATATTTCTTAAAAGTTGGTTTAGAATACCGTTAGTAGGTTTAGAAGGCGTAACATGATATAATTAAGTAAAACAACATTGCGTCATTCTGTTTATTATAAATATAAAGAAAATAAATATACATTTCAATAATAATTGAGGAATATGCATATAATCATAACAGTACAGGAAATAAATACACACAATTATGGTGATATATATAAAATAAATATACATTTCAAATAGAAATAAATATACATTTCAATAATAATAGAAATATACATATAATCATAACAGTACAGGGAAATATCACGCAAAATATATAAATACATTTCAATAATAATAGAAATATGCATATAATCATAACAGTACAGGAGAAATATCAAGCAAAATATATAAATACATTTAACTTTTTTTTCAAAATACTAAACTCGGTCTTAATCGAGTTTACAATTACATCATTATTGCTCTGCATTACGCAGTATATGCGGTTTAATAATATTTCACCGCTTAAAGTATAGGGAAACCTGTATTCGATATGAAGGGCTTTCATATCGTTCAGTACTATTTTTGTTCCCACTTTACAACCGGTTGGTAAGTCATCTTTAAATACGTCTAGAATACAATCAAAAGCACGCACAAAGAGTTCATCGTTAGCTACATTATTAAACACAAGTTTATAAGCACGCTTTTCCAATCGAGGGTTTATTTCTACTGACTAGAGCTTTTCAATCGTGAACTCACTCAACATAGCGGCAATTGAAATAATCTTCTAAATCGTTACGACAACTGCGCGTTATATAAAGAAATAGTTCTTCAGGGTGAACGGTGTAGGTGAGCTCAGCCTTGTACCGATCAATTGCTTTGTACCAAAGTTCATGGTATTTCAAAGAGTCTAAACTTTTTAAATAAACGTCCAGCACTAGACCATTCTCACCAGCCCTACACTCGGTAAACCCATCGAGCAGAGCGGTGTAGGCGTATTCAAGTACTGTATCAAAATAAAGCATGTCCGTAACACACGCGTCTAATATAGGTTTCAGCTTGCGGAATCCGACGATTTCAAACATTCTGTCGAGGATGAAACGGTTTCGCGTAGGAACAAGAGCGTTATTATCAGAAGCATTCTTCCACATCAGCCGTATATCAATGCACGGCCGATAGTTATTTATACACAACGTACATACAACGGCGTATGAGGGTGCGTCACTAATCTGCTCTCTTCTTGTACCTACGTTAGCAGGTATTTTATAACGATCTTCACTCCACTTCTCAACTATCACGAAGATTCTATTCATCTCCTCGACACTTAAATAAACCCGTTTGTTTGTTTGTCTACATTCCGTTTCCAGTACATAGCTAATGGTACCGGAATTACGCCTGAACACGCGCAACGATTTCGTCACTGACACATCGTACGAGGCGTTGAGAATGCTGCTCAAAGGAAGTTACATCGTATTCGAGGAGCGCACGTCCACTCGGTTCAAGCTCTGAGATAACTATGAGCCGTGTGAGGCCCGCAGGTAGGCAGGAACGGTTCGACGGGCGGCTGACTCGATGATACGTGAATGGGCTTGTTCGTATGATCCGCGAGTCGTACCGAATTGTTGTTGTACATATTTGTTTTTCCGGTACAAGAATTAATTTCATCCCTACCAGCCTACGCACCAGACATTTTACCTCAGGATAAGAACTAGGAACATTTTATGTTTTACTAAACATCTTCACACTCCGGCGCACTATTTGAGAGGAACATATGCTCATATTTTTCCTTTCTGCCCATCAAACGATACTCGTCTCTAAAGTCTGTTAAAAACTCACGCAGGACACTAGCCACAACCTCACTACGAACCTCATCATGATATACGTTAATATAGTGATAAAAATACTTAAGATTGTCCATGATCACGAGATTCACATTTTCAGTCGTAGGGTATGAGTAATCGACATGGTGTAGCATGACGTAATACCGCTTGTCACACCACCCATCCGCAAGACTCATTATCCATACCTGCTGCTTCTCTTCTGCACGCGTTGTTTCTTTTACTTCACGGTGTATGTGAGACTTTATAAAGTTTAGCTCTGCAGTATACTTCAGCACATCGTCTGTGCAACGAAAGCCTTCAACGGTCTCACCAGAACATCCGTAGAGTATTTGTACATCTTGGAACTTCGCACAATCCAATGTGTTTTTGAAAGAGGTATAGGAGGGAGGAATAGGAAGTTTTTCGGTATCCACCACATCCTGACACTTTGCTGAATACCATTTCATAAACGTTGTACAAGCAATATTAAAGGTAGCCATTTGAATAAACGTCTGATCTGAATACACGTCTGATCTCTCGGGCTTACTGCAGTCGACTGACCACGCAGGGACTCCCAGATAGTAGCATGACTCACGGTCTTACAGTGGGCGGAGCTTAGAACTTTCACCTGTGCACACACACACACACACACACACACACACACACACAAGGAGAAAGTGAAACGCTAATTGAAACATGATTTATTTAATAAACGAGATATTCAAGTTATATATATTTACAAATACGAGTTAATAAACGAGATATTCAAGTTATATATATTTACAAATACGTGTAATAAAGCAATAGATACTTTACAAATACGATTTAATAAACGAGATATTCAAGTTATATATATTTACAAATACGTGTAATAAATCAATAGATACGATTATATACAAGACAAATACGTGTCAGTTAACAATAGAAGCATCAAACGTTTTGGTATCCAAAGGGTACGGTATCATAGGTACCAGGTAACTGGTAACGTTTCCTATAGGTGTTACGGCACACCTTCGTACCCAAGTTCCTTCACGCCCCCCAGCTTCTGCGCCCGAAAATTGTGGGTGCCTACAATTAGTTGAGGAGGTTGTTCGCCCTCATCATCGTCCAAACATACTAGATCCTTCAACGATTCAAAGTTAACAACCCGCCGATTCGCATGGTTGAGCGTAATACCCTTTGCCTTCACGATATATTTCATTTCCTCCCCCACCCTGACCCGTACCCCATAAGTCTTAGGTCCTGTTTAGACAAAAGAGTCGGCGTATGCGTTGTCCCCATACTCATCCTTGATCTCATCAGTGAGCTCGCCAAGGAACTCCCCAATAGCGGGCATGTATTCACCCTCCCTCTCTGTGAATATCACGCTATCTGTATCGGCATACAATACTCTCCGTCCAAGAGAATGCAATAGACCCCAAAGTTTTATACGGTCGTAGGCTGTTGTGAAGCTGGCCACAGGTATGTTTGTAACCCTTGAGGTATCTGTGGCAAATTCAGTGTTGTTGTACTTTATTATGTAAGTATTACCTACATTCACGATCTCCATGACCTCTTTATCGGGAGCATTGGCATAATCCCAGACATCGCTATAACTTTGTGCCAAATGAATGCTCCCTCTGCCGGTATTCTGCGCAAATTTTCCCCATAGACTGTTTAGACACAACTTTGCACTAAAGCGCTTGCGAGGATTCTTTACAATTTGGACACGATCAAGTTGTATACCTTCGCAGTCGCGGTAACGTTGAATATAGGCAGACTTTTCATCTTCGGTATCAACTCCTCGCGGATACCCTGATGCCTCAACCATATCCTTCAAAAAGGCGTTTATATATGGTGTGAAAAGGTTGGGTAGCTTCTGAAACCTCCACACCTCATGTATCTTCAGTATTCTATAACCATGGCGTACGGCTAGGGCCAGCTCAGGACTTGTATATACGCCTCTGATCTTACGCTGGTGGGGTATATGGTTACATTCGCCGTTATCCTCTTCCGCGCACTTCACGCACAGGGGAAACATGAGCTTGTCGTCGATAACGACAGGTAAGATCGGCATCCATAAATTGCGTGGGGGGAGTACGTCTACGAAAGAGAGCCCAAAGTAACGATCATTCAAATTTTTTGAAAATTCATTGATGGAGGGTAGGCTAGGTCCCACCAGTTTCTCAGGAGCGCCCACGGGGTACGGATTGCTCTTCATCACGTATGGGTATAAAGAACAGAAATCGTAGTAATGGAGCTTCACGCCCTCCGTAGGTGGAAAGTATAGTCTGAAAGGATTTGTACGTCCTCCAAACAAGCTATCACCACATTTGAGAGGATCCAGCACCATTGAACGCTTGATCGTGTTTATTTCCTCACGGTACACCTCGTCTGTCTCCATCCGTGCATCATATTCATGCTCCCACAAGACTTTGTGAGTGAACTGTGATCCTATAAGTTGATCGCGGGTGCGGGTCGATGCAAGACATTCGGCAGGAGACCTACCGTGGATATCTCCGGTGATTCCGCACTCAGGACGGGGGCATCCATGCCACCAGCAACCGTTAAAGGAGTACACAGTCTTCACACCAGTGACACGGTTTTCACTTAACCCATCAACCCAAAAAACACGTCCATTAATCTTAATGGGTACTTCACCCGTGTTGCGGGCGTGCTTTATGTATACACCTGTCTGTTGCTGTAGGTGTATGAGCCAGTAAATAGCCTTGTGCCCGTAACTGCGGGGATTGTTTCGGTGAATAATGGCTAAGGTGTCTTTAGGCATGAAGTTATTCTTGAACACCGTAAAACATAATGATGCGATGGTGGTTGCGACTTGCAGTGGATTGCATTTGAAACGGGCTATGTACATCCTTCTAAAGGCCTGGAAACATACTCTAAGCACGCGCACATCATTCACGCAATAACGTTCACATTCATCAGCTATATTATAAGGGTTACTTTCATTAAAACTGTCGTATTATCGATCAAAGTCTTCACGTTCATCCATACAGTCAAAATAATGTTTGGGGGGTGGGCCTACGTAGTTTAAAGTCTCGCTGGTGAGGAAAGTGTAAGGGAAGTATCCTTTGGAAACTTCAGCTGCTACTCCCATCACCTTGGGTAGCTTTGCTAATTTACAAGGTGTGAATAATAAAGTATCTTTAAATTGTACATTGCCTCTTATCTGCATCTGTATTAATTTGTTGCCTCTTTTCAATGGATCACCTGTAAATATCTCAGAGGATTCGTGTTCAAGCAACTCCTTATAAAGGAACTGCGTGTCAAACTTTGCCCCGTTATGGGCGAGAATATACACAGTCATTTTTTTGAACTTGTTGCCTAACTTGACAATATAGGACACAAATAGTTTCACAGGACTATCGCGGACATTCGTTTTAAAAACGTTTGTCCGTTTACCGCATTTGGGGCACTCGTCACATTCGATACCCATACACTCATCACAGATGGTTTGGCTCACAAGTAAATATGGAATTACCTCTTTGGTTTCAGCGTTCGTATATGTTTCTATATCGTAGTACACAGTTATACAAGGGTTATTTTTAGGCTTAGCATCTTTCATATAACATACATGCTTTACTCCATCCGCCTTATATTCCTCCTGGCATGTAGGACAGTGAATTACGTCACACTTGTGCTTAAATTTCCCCCAATTATCCATTGTGTGAAACATACCACATTCACAGATTCTCATTTTCCTGCACGTGCCAATTGATTTATGGAAATCAAAACAGCTATTATTGAAAAATGTGCGTCTACACACATCACAGTCTCTCTTCTCAGCTTCAACTACACGGCTTTCACATTTGGTGCTTTTACACTGCTCACATACCATGTGACATTCTTTACAATGTCGCACAATATCATCCGCAAACTCGAGGCACCCCTTACACAAATCATGAGTCTCCCATATTTTCGACTTTTGTCATAACTCGCGTAAAGCCCCCTTATATTACGGATGGGGAGATACGTTGTCCCTGACAATCCTAAAATAAGTAGGGGTCTTGTACGATCTCTCCCACAGCTTTTAAAAACATACACAGTCCTACGACGATCATCCAACCCAAATACAACTATGCGGACATTCATTTCCTGTTCTACCCTTCTCAGCTCTTCAGGCCCCATATTACAGTCAAATTCAAGTTCACAGTCTACAGCTAGTTTACGGACACGTTCCACGACCGTAGGCAGCCAAATTTTTTGAGCCCGTGTATTTTGTACAGTAAACATGTTAGCCAAGACTACTGCTATAAAGCCGCAACCACGATCGACGTTTATATGCCGTCTATAAATAGCTTGAGAATTGAGGTTAAGAGTGTACGTTATGGCACTATGACCCGCAACACGGAATACACGGTCAATATTTACCGTGAAGTTGTCCATATTGAAGGCTATACTACTTTGGGCGGATTGCATTATACGTCCAAATATATATCCTACATCTTCAGCCGCCAAACGTCTAAATGGCACTATCACCCAATAATCGTCTATATCACCGTCATCTGACCCGAATCCAAAGGACAGACTCGTCCTGACTTCACGCTCGTCGCGATTCTGAAGAGCAAACTCTATAATACGCTGTACAACCCGGCGTAGCCCGCGCTCAATTCCATTGCTATACATGGCTCTAGGATCGACCCTGACTCTATACCGATTTCTAGTCAAGGCTGGGGTGGGGGCTGCGGAGCGCACCAACTCGAACGTTATTTCATCCTCAACAGAACAGGGGGCGGCGGATGAATTAGGGGATACATTAGCGGAAGGTGCTGCTGGGGGGCCTGTTGCGTAGGAGGTTGATGGTTGGGGCTCTATTATTGTAGACTTAACAGAACGGGGGGCGGCGGATGAATAAGGGGGTATATTAGCGGGAGGTGCTGCTGGGGGGGTTGTTGAGTAAGAGGTTGAGGGTTGGGGATCTATTACCGCTGCAACAGGCGCGTATTTCGGGCGCTTTATACATGACGTGGGGTTCTCACACCTCCGCTTTGGACGTGCTACTGGTATCGCTGGTGAGGGTTCGTTGGCAGGGGAGGAGATCACAACTACACTGTCGTCGAGGTCATCCGTAATGTCAATGATGGGATGCTCTACCTCATCGTCATTCACGGTTCTGTGGGAGAAGAAAGCAAAATATAAGGAACAGCACTCAAAATTTGTAATATTTTGTAAATGACCCACTTAGGAGTGTGACGTGTTAGAAATGGACTCTGTAGAAAAATTCAGATTCACGAGTCCATCCACATGTATTATATCTGGACCTACAGGATGTGGTAAAACTGTGTTTATGCTTAAAATCATTAAAGAAAAGGGAGAGATGTTCTCGAAATTTGTGCATAAAGTTATATGGTGCTATTCGACGTATCAATCAGTGTTCAACGAGTACCAAGATGATATTTTGTTCCACAAAGGCGTATATGACGTTAATTCGATAAAGGGAAATGAACATACAATCATTGTAATTGACGATCTCATGTTGGAGATGGATAAAACGTTTGCCGAGACATTTACAGTATTCTCCCACCATCTTAACATAAGCGTGTTCTTCATCAACCAGAATCTATTTTTCAAAAATAGATACATGCGCGATGTGTCGTTAAATACGCAATATCTAGTCTTATTCGCACAACGTAGAGATGTATCACAAATTGGGGTATTAGCCAATCAAATGTTCCCGAATCAGCGTAAGGAGTTTTTGGAAGTTTATAAAGAAGCTACAAGCACGCGTTACGGATATTTGCTTTGCGACCTTCATCCGCGAAACACGTTTAGAGTGCTTCTAAGAACGAATATATTTCCAAACGGTGTATATTCCAGAATGACAAAGAGACTAAAGAAATATCGTGAATTAATAAAAATCTATCATCGACTGTCTTGGGCAATGCAGCAGATGTTTATTAAAAATATCGACGCCGACTTTTTAAAATGCATCTGTGAAATCTGTCTTAACGTTATAAATTGCACTGTATCAATGAAAACCCCTCAGAAGTCTCGCCTACGCAGCTACAAGAACATAATACGTGCACTCGCTCGTAAAAGTCAAACTGTAGAGAAGAAAAAACGAATTATTGTACAAACAGAAGGGTCATTTCTCCCCATCTTATTTTCAGTTTTGGGTCCTTTACTGACTAGATTAATATAATGAAGAAAGTGGTAGTGATTCCCCACGAGGTGTACGCTTCACTGCAAAGGAATCCAGACACGGATCTAGATCCCCGTAAAAGCAGACTTAAAAGAATGGAAAGCGAATTGCTAGCCCTATTAAACAGTGAAAAAACACCTGATGAGAAAAGAATCTTATACCAAGAAGCTCTGCAGAAATTTCTTCACGAGTACGAAAATTATAAGAGCCCTACAGAGATTCCTGTGGTTATTAGGCACAGCACGGGGGACGATGGACATGGCGACATAGGATCTGAGCCCGACGATACAGCTGACCAACCAAAAAGATTAGCCACACAACATATCGAACATGTATTAAAAAGCACCCTCCCACATACATTGATGAGTAAAGGCTTAAGTCTTTATAATCTATTAAATGAGGATCGAGCCATAAAATGGACCGATACAGGCGAGCTCATTGTGGAAGGATCAAAGGTACAGGGATCGAATATCGTAGACATTGTCCATGATCTGGTGAGAAAGTGGGATAGGCCATCACCATCAGGATGGAAGCATATTAAAGCAAGACTACAACAAATAAATGTCCCTAAAACGTTGATAGGAAATCTGAACAGGTTAAAAGACTTGGAACATGCAGCGCATGTGACACAATTGAAGGCGCCGTCACCCCCGGCGGTAACACCTTTGAAGAGGAGCAAGAAGAGGTTAAACCAACCCTACCCACGTGCCTCTAAAATACGCAAATGGCTAACGTATTAACTAAACGCTATTATGACATTTCTAACCCATCCTCTTACGGCGGCGTAGATACACTGTACAGAAGTGTTTACGGAGTAGGAAAAAAAGATGTTGAACGATTTTTGAGGGAGCAGGACGCTTATACGCTTCATAAGCCTGTGAGAAAAAGGTTTAAAACAGCAAAGAAAGTGGCTTCCTCGATTGATTCTATTTGGCAAGCAGATTTAACAGACATGCAAAGATATTCTGTGTATAACGATGGTTACCGCTACATTCTATTCATAATAGACGTATTCTCTAGATATCTGTGGCTAGTTCCTCTGAAAAATAAATCACCTGAAACAGTTGCTAAAGCCACCAAAACGCTAATGTTAAAAGAAAACAGGGTTCCTGGCTATTTTTGTACGGATATGGGGAAGGAATTTATAGGCCGTGCTTTTCAGGACATGTTGACAGAGTTTAATATCAGCTATTACACAACCAATTCTATACATAAGGCTTCTTTAGCTGAAAAAGTTCAGCGCACCATAAAGGAACGCATGCACCGTTATTTTACACATAAAAACACATACAGATTTCTAGACATTCTGGAATCATTGGCATCATCCTACAACCGCTCACACCATCGCACGATTGGGACAACACCTAACGAAGTTTTAGAAAGAGGTACGCTCCCGAGAAGAGATGGATCACCACTACCACACTCGGCGCGCTTCAAAATCAATGATTATGTAAGGCTGTCGCGTTCGGGGAATAAATTCGCAAAGGGTTTTGAGCAAGGATGGACACGCGAGATTTTTAAAGTTAGGGCTATGAGACCTAAAGGTGAGATAATGATGTATTACATTGAAGATTTGAATGGGGAAGAAATCTCAGGAGGTTTTTACCGCGAGGAATTGCAGAAAGTTGCGTTTAATTTAGAAAAAAATGTGTTTAAAATTGAGAAAATTTTAGGAAGCAAAGGTTCAGGAAAGAGAAAAATGTACCTGGTGAAATGACTAGGGTACCCAGAAAGCTTCAACACCTATATAAAAGCTGATGTAATAATGAAGCTTAAATAGTATGCAGCATGGCTCCTAACCATTTCTACGTCACATTCCCGTCCTCCTCGTCCCTGTCTGTACACCCTAACAACACACTAGCCAACTTTGTAACAGAACTCCACAAGCACATTGAATTGGGTCGTGATTCGTATGAGGTGGGGATATGCGAAATTCAGCTGGACACCATCTTTTTAAATATTGAACATAAAGAAACCGTTTTTACGATTCTTAGAGACATTGACGAGTGTGAAAAAGGTGGGGTAGCTATGGATGAAACTATGCGTATCGCTCGGACTAAGATTGCACGGTATTACAGTACAGAAGTAAGACTAGGACCGGGTCAATATGGTTCGGCCGAGGATGTTGTGAGAGGCTTAAACGTAAGTTTAAGAAACTCAAACCTCGAATGATTTAGTATACGAAATCGTAAACAACCCTGCACATACACTAATCCTAAAATCAAAGACTAACAGACGTATTAAAGACCATAGAAAGTTCCAAATTCTAGCCAATGGCCGATATAGCGCAGCCTTCCAAAGAGACACATTTCACGAGACACAGCATGACTTGTCCAGATTAATGTATCAATTGAAGATGGAGAAATTGGCTGAAAGGTCCCCAGACATGTGCTATATTTACAGTAATATAGTGGAGCACCAGTTTGTTGGGGATACCCAGGCACGCCTGCTGCGCATTGCTCACATCCCCAACCATAGAGGAAGGAGTTTGAGTATTACATATGACAGACCCCATTATGTGAATGTCGCAACTAATTTAATAACCAATATCTCAATATATATAAGAACGATTGAGGGTGAAAACTTCCCATTCGGTAAAGGGAGCTTAACAGTGAAGCTACACTTTCGACGCAATGAGTTATAATGGATAGAAAGCCTTTCACCGTCTATCGAGGGGTGCGATACCAGCGCGGCAGTGGACTTGGGTCCATTTTTTCATCCATACTACGTACGGCTGTTCCTTTGCTGAAGAGGGGTGCCAGTTACTTTGGAAGGAAAGCGCTACAATCAGGTATTAACACTGCAGAAGACGTATTCGCCGGGACTAAACCTAAAGAAGCTCTAAAAAAACATTTAAAGCGTACACGGGACGAAATCATCAAAGATGCAAAGAGAAAAATGCGTGGTGGCGGAAGAAGAAGAAGCGGGCTGCCCGGAAGAAGAAGGGGTCACGTGGTATTAAACGTAAAAGGCTATCAAAAAAAGAAGTGCTGTAAGCGAATGAAACCTATGGTTGACCACTTTTTTGACTGATATAAGCTAAGGACATTGATTTCATGAATCATAGTTTGTTTACCACTTGTCGAGAGAGGAGGCACTATTTCACGATGGCACGCTTCATCCACCCATGTAGTTCACAATGCTGTAAATCGGAGCTGTCCCTTTTTGAGCTGCCTCCAACCCAAGTTTCTATTGAGCACAGTGACTTTATTACAATTAACCCTTTAAACACAATTAGTTCCCCGAGTGCACCTATAGAATTCGTGATACCCAGCTCAGGTCCTTACTTTTTTGATCCAAGCTGTGTGCACATGTACGCTAAGCTACGTATAGCCCATTCTGATGGAACGGTCTGCGATGACAAATATGCTGTATACCCTGAAACAAACTTTCTGCACTCCATATTCAACCAGTGTGACGTATATTTAAATCAGACCAACATATCGGCAGGCACGGGGTACTATCATCTACGAGCCTATCTGGAAAATGTCCTCAACTTTTCCAAAGAAGCGAAGTCTACCTTTTTAAGTGCCGAGGGATATTATCAAACTAAAGATGAAAGTAGTATAAAGGACAAATTTAAAAATTCTAAAAAGAAAATATACGAGTGTTTTGGACGGTTGCACACAGATTTCACTTTCCAGGAGAAGTTGCTTGTCAACTGGGTGGATATGAAAATAAAGCTCACCCGCACGAGTCCTGAGATCTGCTTAAATCTGGATGCTGATCAAGAGGAGGGTGCAAAGCCCGTTGTGGTTCACATTATGGACACATACCTCCGCGTACGGCGAGTGAAATTAAGTTCACCAAAACAACTAGAAATTGAGAAAAATTTACTAAACGCTACAGTGAAATATTTTATTAACAGAGTGCAAATCAAACTATATATGGTTCCTGCAGGGTTGGCATCGAAGCAGATAGAAAACATTGCCCTGGGAAATCTTCCTAAAAGGATATTAATCGGTATGCAGGACCATGCTTCGGTGAATGGAAAATATAAAAAGAGTGCCTTTAAATTCGAGAATTTCGGACTTAAAAATATAACTCTAGACGTTAATGGCACTGCTTTGGGTGGAACAATGGGTACGGACTATTCATCAGACGCTGTGTTACCTCTTTGTGCCAGAGCCTATAGTAATCTGACCCATATTGCAGGTGATTGTGATGAGCTTGGTAATGGGGTAACGCAGGAAGAATTCATTGATCAATTTAACCTTTATCCGTTTGACATTACACCTGACTTATCTGCTAGCGTAAATACCCATTTAACCCCACAGCAGAGCGGAAACATCTCAGTGCGGCTGGAATTCGCCAAGCCTATAGACGCTCCTATTAGTGTACTAGTATATCTCGAATCGCAAGCCCTAATAGAAGTAGATAGATTTAGGAGCGTTATCACTGACTTTTAAAATGGATGCTAATACACTTCAGAAAGTAATAGAACGAGTCACACGTTCCAAATTTATCGGAGTGTTTGCGAAGAATGAAACATTGAGTTTGCCAAGTACGCGAGAATGCGGTAGTCTTATTGTGAACGCAGATGTCATCGGTAATGAAGGGATTCACTGGATCGCTGTCTATTTTAAAAATAGACAGCGCCTGTACTAGTTTGATTCACTCGATACTCAACCCTGGAGTGACCCTATTATTGTAAAATTTCTCGCTCAGTTACATATTCCCGAAGTTGTATGGAACCCATTTCGCATACAAGGATATTTTAGTAATGTTTGCGGAATGTACTGCGTCTCATTTCTCACGCATATGTCATGTGATAAAGAATTTATAAATTTTTTAAATTTATTTGACCCGTGTCACACTCGCCGAAACGATGAAATGGTATGCAGACAGATAAAAATCCGCTTTCCAATTCTACGTACTCGTTGTATAGTATAATGTTTTTGTTAGTATATTTGTAACGATATATTCTGTAGTTGGTTATTGTACTGATTTCTTTCATTTAATAAATTTATGAAAATATATTGTCTTCTTACCCCAAAAAGATCGAAAAACACTTACATTATTTCGGTGTGACATTGCTGACTGATTTGTAACGATATATTCTGTAGTTGGTTATTGTACTGATTTCTTTCATTTAATAAATTTATGAAAATATATTGTCTTCTTACCCCAAAAAGATCGAAAAACACTTACATTATTTCGGTGTGACATTGCTGACTGATCAGTATATCCTCCGTGTTCATGACACGAGATTCTTCAAAAGATTGTATAACACGTGTCAAATCCTCATCGGACCTTAAAGGAATAATGTTCATTCTTTTAAAACATATACAGAGTATACAGACAGATCCCCATTATGTGAAGATATCTTTGGTTCATTTAAGAGGAATAACATTGATTATCATAAAAAATTTCGATTTTAGCATAATGGGGATAAGAAGTAAAACAAAATAACATTGATTGCCATAAAAAAAAATTCGGTTTTTGGTGAGTATCTATTTGACGAGATACAACAACCCATCCATATATATATAAAATCGAATTATAGACACTTACATTTCTATGGTAGTCCCTTGCGTCGGATTGTAAGGAGCGTCACTGCAAATATCTTCAACGGTTTGCGTTGGAAATAATTCATCACGGTCAATAGCGTTAAAAAGACTAATTGCGGTTAATGCTGCAGTGTCACTTTCTTCATACAATTCCGGGGAGACGTACAGGTCCATGGTGGAGGATGTGTGACATTGCTGACTGATCAGTATATCCTCCGTGTTCATGACACGAGATTCTTCAAAAGATTGTATAACACGTGTCAAATCCTCATCGGACCTTAAAGGAATAATGTTCATTCGTTTAAAACATATACAGAGTATACAGACAGATCCCCATTATGTGAAGATATCTTTGGTTCATTTAAGAGGAATAACATTGATTACCATAAAAAAATTCGATTTTAGCATAATGGGTATAAGAGGTAAAACCAAATAACATTGATTGCCATAAAAAAAATTTCGATTTAGTCACTTACATTTCTACATTCCAATCCCTTGCGTCGGATTGTAAGGAGCGTCACTGCAAATATCTTCAACGGTTTGCGTTGGAAATAATTCATCACGGTCAATCGCGTTAAAAAGACTAATTGCGGTTAATGCTGCAGTGTCACTTTCTTCATACAATTCCGGGGAGACGTACAGGTCCATGGTGGAGGATGTGTGACATTGCTGACTGATCAGTATATCCTCCGTGTTCATGACACGAGATTCTTCAAAAGATTGTATAACACGTGTCAAATCCTCATCGGACCTTAAAGGAATAATGTTCATTCGTTTAAAACATATACAGAGTATACAGACAGATCCCCATTATGTGAAGATATCTTTGGTTCATTTAAGAGGAATAACATTGATTACCATAAAAAATTTCGATTTTAGCATAATGGGTATAAGAGGTAAAACCAAGTAACATTGATTGCCATAAAAAAAATTTCGATTTAGTCACTTACATTTCTACATTCCAATCCCTTGCGTCGGATTGTAAGGAGCGTCACTGCAAATATCTTCAACGGTTTGCGTTGGAAATAATTCATCACGGTCAATCGCGTTAAAAAGACTAATTGCGGTTAATGCTGCAGTGTCATTTTCTTCATACAAATCTGGGGAGACGTACAGGTTCATGGTGGAGGGAATGATTATTCACTGACGCGAAAATAGCTACTGTTACTCCAAACTGAAAAATATCCCCTTTTATATGTACAATCGCCAAACTCCGCCCCAAAAGACCAGATGTTCGTAGTGATTGGCTGCCGGTGTAGCTGGGTGGAGCTATGATGTGTACCAATCCGCTATAACGGGTCCGGACGAGTAACATATATATAAAATCGTGTTTCTTGTGAATAAATTATAGACACTTACATTTCTATGGTAGTCCCTTATATTATATTTTTATTTTTACTTACAAGTTATTAGTAATGTTTTCACAAATTCTTGTGTTAACATAATTTCAATTGTTAACTTATTTTATAATAAAGAAATTATAAATATAGCCTAATTATATTTTTAAAAAAGCATTCAGTTTCCACGTTAAACTGTGGGTCTAAGGCGGAGTGAAAACCTTTCTAATTCGGCGAGAAATTGCACTAGGGTACAACGAAAATTATTTGGTGATTCTTATAGAACTTTTGATACTGATTCTAAATATGGTTTCAGAATTTTTCTATCACCCATAGTTTTCGAGAAAATAATATTTCCATTTACTCAGAGTTTCCCGCATCATTAGTCACTAATGTAGTCGAGAGGATATAAAGAAATATAGCCTAATTGTATTTTTAAAAAAGCATTCAGTTTCCACGTTAAACTGTGGGTCTAAGGCGGAGTGAAAACCTTTCTAATTCGGCGAGAAATTGCACTAGGGTGCAACGAAAATTATTTGGTGATTCTTATAGAACTTTTGATACTGATTCCAAATATGGTTTCAGAATTTTTCTATCACCCATAGTTTTCGAGAAAATAATATTTTCATTTACTCAGAGTTTCCCGCATCATTAGTCACTAATGTAATCGAGAGGATATAAAGAAATATAGCCTAATTATATTTTTAAAAAAGCATTCAGTTTCCACGTTAAACTGTGGGTCTAAGGCGGAGTGAAAACCTTTCCAATTCGGCGAGAAATTGCACTAGGGTGCAACGAAAATTATTTGGTGATTCTTATAGAACTTTTGATACTGATTCCGGTTTCAGAATTTTTCTATCACCCATAGTTTTCGAGAAAATAATATTTCCATTTACTCAGAGTTTCCCTTGCTAATAACTCTCAGTAGCAGAATGACGTCACAAGTCGTACCTTTTCATTATAAATGGAGTAAAGCATTTAATTTTAAGAATGGTTTAATAGATTTTTTATAGTTTCCGGTTTTTTTTTTACTTACATGTTATTAGTGTCATCCCTGCATGACATCAGTAAGTACGATACACTCCTAAACAAAGAGGTATGGTAGGGGTAAGTACAGTAGGTAATTTTACGACCACATATTTTTTGGAAAAGTCGGAAATCACGCCAAACGATCCCTGACTGTCCGAAAGTTGATGACATGGGAAAATTGCTCTACAGCCTAACCTAGCGTACGCCTGACGTGGCAGAAGACTCACCCTGATTGATATAACATAATATGGGTATGGTTTTCGACTTTCTCAGAAATATGATACATGTTAGCCGCGGTATTCTTTACTGAACTTGATTGCTAATAACTCTCAGTAGCCGAATGACATCACAAGTCGTACCTTTTCATTATAAATGGAGTAAAGCATTTAATTTTAAGAATGGTTTAATAGATTTTTTATAGTTTCCGGTTTTTATTTTTACTTACATGTTATTAGTAATTTTTCACAATTTTTTTACCTAAAAATGGCACGCTTCGGTTTGCCACCACTGGATTCCTTTATTTGAACAAAACTCTCGCTCTCTTTCTATATATATATATATATATATATATATATATATATATTATATATATTTGTTAGTACTCTCATGTTTGCCTACCTTATTTCTTTCGCTGATTAATATTTATTAATGAGCAAAACTCTCTCTCTCTCTCTCTCTCTCTCTCTCTCTCTCTCTCTCCTCTCTCTCTCTCTCTCTCTCTCTCTCTCTCTCTCTATATATATATATATATATATATATATTATATATATATATACACACACACATATATTTATTAGTACTTTTAGGTTCGCTAAGAAAGGGAGTCAAGAGAGTTTTTGGCCGATGTGAATGCAAGAAAGGTAAAAATTATGGGCAGAAAAAAATCCTCTTGGGAGACGATTCGAACTGCCCTAGCTTCTGCCAGCCCTCGTGTGTGTGTGTGTGTGTGTGTGTGTGTGTGTGTGGTTTATTCGTTTATTATATATATATATACGGGTTTGGAGAATGACAAGCGTGTGTTTCATAAATTTCTCTTCATTTGGAGAGAAGGGAGACTTATCAGGGATTGAGTTTATTATATATACAAGTACAGATGGGTGGGGGGTTTGGGGGAATGAGGGAGGAGGGTCGAGGATATAAAGAAATATATCCTAATTATATTTTTAAAAGAACATTCGGTTTCAACTTTAAACGGTGGGTCTAAGTTACGCGTAAATATAAAATATTTTCATTGTAGAAATAATAATAATAATAATGATAATAAGAATTGATGTGAAAGGTGATTGATTTAAGCAGTTAAGATGTAGTTATAAGAATATGACACCATACAAATTACGCGTAAATATAAAATATTTTCATTGTAGAAATAATAATAATATAAGAATTGATGTGAAAGGTGGTTTTTGTTCAAGTAGACAAAGAAAGGTTAACTCTCGCCCAGAAAATGGTCTCTAGGGGGACGATTCGAAATGACCTAGAAACACCTGCTGGTTGAGAGACCTTCCCCCCAATCCCTGATAAGTCTCCCTTCTCTCCAAATGAAAAGAAATTTGTTTCAATTGATTAATTTCTTTAAATTTCGTTTTTTTTTTCAATTTTCTTCGCAGGGGAATTTGTGTTTTGGCTAATTTCAACTTTTAAATGAATTGTTTCGTAATTTTCATTTCGTTTCGTGACTTAAATATTTATAATAAAAATTAAGTGTGTAAAAATTATTTATTTAATAAACAGAATTTAATTGGATTCATCTACCGTCATATATTGTGGTACACTATTTAAATGGATGATTAATATATGGTTTTTGCTATCTGGAACACATGGCGCTATCTGGCAACTGAATACATGGCGCTATCTGGCAACTCAGCCAGAATAGAGGTTTATAAAAGACCGAGAGACGACTGACGGAGTCATTCAAGCTCGGCTCCCAGCCGAGCAAGGACCTCTGGTCCTTCTCTTTCTGGCCCTTTGGGAAAACCCCTTAGAGGCCTCTTAGGTTAGGTAAACGAATATAGCTTGGGGGAGAACTCCGCCTCCAAGTTGCAAGCCTTGCAATCAAAGGCAACTACTCTCTCTCTCTCTCTCTCTCTCTCCTTCAGGTGTACCCCTCTCCTCCTTTCTCTCCTCTTTTCTCTCCTTTCTGGCCCTTTGGGGGGAATAGCTTGGGGGAGAACTCCACCTCCAAGTTGCATGCCCCTTGCAACCCCGGTTGGCAACAAAGGCCAGTACTATTTTTTTTATTTTTTATTTTCTTTTTGCAACACCCCACCCCCCTTTGCAACACCCCCACCCCCTTTGCAACATTACGTAATCACTTGCAACATTCTTGCACTCTACCCTTTTTCGGCTATACTACTTATGTAGAAGAATTACGGCATTTGGAAGAGTGAGGCCCATGGTGTAATGGTTATCGCATCTGACCGGCAATCGGAAGATCCCGGGTTCGATTCCCGGGTGGTTACCTCATTTTTTCATTTGTTTCGTTCTCTCTCTCTCGTCTTGCGCGGAATATCTCCTATACAAGCGTCGTTCTTTACGTTAATTATACTGCGTGTTTGCAGTTAAATGTATATAATGTTACGGCATGCGGGAGGTGCCCCCTTGGGGCATTGGTTTCTGCGAGTATGTAGAAGAATTACGGCATTTGGAAGAGTGAGGTCCATGGTGTAATGGTTATCGCATCTGACCGGCAATCGGAAGATCCCGGGTTCGATTCCCGGGTGGTTACCTCATTTTTCATTTGTTTCGTTCTCTCTCTCTCGTCTTGCGCGGAATATCTCCTATACAAGCGTCTAAGTTAGATTACCTTTGGTAACTTTTGGTTAGCTTCCGCCCGAATTGTTCATCCTGATGAAGGTCAAGTTTTTCACTCCACCTTAGACCTACAGTTTAACGTAGAATCCGAACCACGCCCTACCAGCAGCCCAGCGTCTTAACTACTAGGTCACCCAGGGTACCCATTTTTCCACCAATCACCTTCTTTATTGTGTAGATTATTTATACAGGGGTTCCCAAAGTGGTCAATATCGACCCCCTGGGGTCGATGGGACTGTGCGGGGGGTCGATAAAGATCTATGGGTCGATAGAGGGTCGATAAAGTTAAGGCTCACTCAAACTCTCAAACCTACATCCTAATGTTCATGCCCTTGTTAATGCCCATCAGGCTCATCCATCTTATTAGAGAAGATTTAGTTGTAAATTTATTTAGCAGTTATTAATTTTCACTGAATTACTAATAATGATAATTGTGTAACTATAATGATTAATAAATATTTATTATATTTTGATGTTTCTTGACTTCATTTTATTTAAACTTATTTTAAATATCGAGAATTTGGTCAAGGGGTCGATAATAACTTTATAAGCTCATCAAGGGGTCGACAAGCTCAGAAGTTTGGGAACCCCTAGACTGTAGAAGGATGAACAGCTGGGTTTTGCTGCGCGCCGCTTGCTGTCACCAGGTCTCGATCCCAGGGCCAATGGATTCGTAGTCAGCGACGCTAAGCACTACACCACCGATATATATACGTTACAGTCAAGAGGCGGGGCCACCAGCTTGACCTTCGTATGAAGAGAAACCAACACACGGAACTTAAACGAGATTAACCAGGAGTCAATGTGTGAAGGCATTCATTTCACGTAATGCCTGTGACCCTTAAACATAGGCAATACGCATTACTAACCTAACATAGCATAACCACTCGAACTTAATCGAATTACGCGAAATGCCTGAATTTTTTAGGCATTACGTGAAATGATTGGTTTCACAGATTGACTGTAACATATATATATATATATATATATATATATATATATATATATATATATATATATATAGGCCTGTGCGATTAATCGAAAATGTGATTCGGGTCGATTCAGTAAAAGAATCGAAACCCGACCCGACTTAGAGCTAAAAAATTTCGATTCTTCGATTCGCTAACTGTAACCTGTCGAGACGATAAACTGGCACTACCCCAAAGCCATGGAATGTCGAAACCGTGGAATAACAATTGAAAAAATATATATATATATATATATATATATATATATATATATATATACAGTGGTGTAGTGCTGTGGGAACGCATGGGAACGGCGTTCCCTTACTTTTTTTGGTAGACGGAACGGCGTTCCCTCACTATTTCAAATAAATCCGAACTTACAAATCTCTAACGTCATGAAATTTTAATTCCCACCCCTAGAAGAAATATGAGAAAGAATCATTAACTGCTTCATTTCTTTTAGCTTCGACTGAGGCAATGCTAGCCTATAAAGATCTGGTGAAACAGTCACCACGGCGTACCAGTTGTTAACTTTTTTTTAGTTAATCATTCCAGTTGTTAGCTATTTTTATTGATCGTACTGGATGTCGTATATCTAATGACACTGGAAATACTGCATCTTCAACCTTGGAATATATCCTAATATCCAGTGCATATGACCTCAAAATATCCCTGAAATTGGTCAGATTTCAAAAGATTTCCCGGGGGGCTTACAGTGCCCCCGGACCCCCAGCTGTATGGGCTCGCCGCGCTCGCCATTGTCCCCCCCCCCGCATCTGAGTAACACTTTCAAAATGCGTTCTCTCACTTCTTTATTTAGCACTACACCACTATATATATATATATATATATATATATATATATATATATATATATAATATATATATAATAACGTTATAAAATAGTTGGATATTTGAGATTACGCTTTTATAAAGATCTGAGTGCGCTCAGTGCGCATGGTCAGCTTTTGATTTTGTGATGTCACAGAATCACGTGCGCGCGCCTTACGGTGTGACAAGTTTGGACTGGTTCTTTGGGTTCAGTTGTTTATTACGCTTTTCAGTATGTTGTATGTAAATTGTAAAGTATAGGTGAGTGCAGTGCACAGTCACAGTCGAATCGAATCGAATCGAGAATCGAATCGAGAATCCAAAACAAGTGGCCGAATCGAATCGAAATAAAAATATCCGAATCGCACACCCCTTATAATTTAAATGAATTTGTGAGGATAATTTATGAACACCCTATGCAAAAGTTAAAAATTATAATATATATATATATATATATATATATATATATATATATATATATATATATTAGTGATGTAGGTCACATCCGCATCCGCATCCGCATCCGCGGAACATCCGTACATTTTCTCGCATCCGCATCCGCACCCGCATCCGCACTTTGGACTGCGGATGTCGTGCGGATGTGGACCGTTGAGATAAAATGTCATTAATAAGCGGAAATTATCAAATTCTACTATATTAATAGAACTAGTTCATTGTGCGCAAAAGTGATGCAAGCGACAAGACGAGAGGCTGTTCTTGTATGAAGTTACTCTCTTGCAACCTACTTAGATCCACGTTACAAAGCTAAGTTATTTTCACCTAGTACATTAGAACGAGTTAAATCATCACTTGGCAAAGCAGTTGAAGAGCTTCAATCTCTTGAATCTGTCGCTTCGCCACCCACCAAAAGAATAAAAGTTTCAGTGACAGAACCAACACCTTCAACAAGCAAATCTATCACAGAATCTGTCTCTCAGTTTCTTGAGTCAAGCAGCAATGACGAGACCTACGCGATGTCAAAAGATGTAGTAAAAATGATCGAGAGCTATCACCAAGAAAAACGCCTGGCTGCATGTGACAATCCTATTAGTTGGTGGAAAAATACGCAGAATATCTATCCATACTTGAGTAAACTTGCAAGGAAACATTTAGCCTGTCCTCCAACAAACGTACCAAGCGAGAGATTATTTAGCAGTGCTGGATTAATATATGATGAAAAGAGAAACAGACTGGCAGCAGAAAAGGCAGAAAAATTAATGTTCCTTAAGCATAACCTTCCTATAATTAAGTTTGAACATTAAACGATGAACATCTTAGTTTACTTTATTTTAATTACTCATTTATAAATATGCCTAATAAAACTTTAAACTTAATATAAATAGTTATCAAGCTAATTAAAGATCTCTTTCTATAAGGGTGGAGGTTGGGGAAAGAGGTCGGTGGGGTGCATTTGAGTTGGGTTCACGTCCAGCATCCTGGTAACACAATTATGGTTTCCAATTGTGGCTGAAACTCAACAAAATATAACGAATTTATTTGCAGACGAATTCACTAATTGATTTCTATATTAGTTAGATGCTTGATATTATTTTATATGTTCAGAGAAAAGTACAGCAATTATTGTACAATTAATCAATTATACTACATTATAGCTACAGCTCTCTCTATAATAACTTATTATATACGTTAAACACAACAAATTTCGAATATATCCTAAAAAATAACGAAAATGTAGACATCCGCATCCGCGGATGTTGAAATCAAACATCCTCATCCGCATCCGCATCCGCGGATGTGAAAAAAAATGACATCCGCTACATCACTAATATATATATATATATATATATATATATATAATATATATATACACAGGGTGTCCCATAAGTCCGGCATCATAGGAGAAATTCATATTTTTCTATTTCTACAAACCATAATTCATATGCTCGGGATGCCAATTTCCCGTCCACCATTCTGTTCAGTGACGAGGCTGCTTTTTATGGAAATGGTGAGGTAAATCGACAGAACACCCGCTACTGGTCTCAAAACAACCCTCACTGGTATACCTCTTCAAAGGAACAAGGTGCATCTCGGGTGATGGTATGGTATGGCATTTGGAAGGATCGCATCACAGGCCCCCTCTTTTTCGATGAACATGTCACTGGAGGCACCTACCTACGTATGCTCCAGGAAGAAGCATTTCCCAGTGTCTTGAACGAAGAAGGAAATTTCCCAACATGGTTCCAGCAAGACGACGCTCCTGCACATTACAGCACCCAAGTAAGGGAATACCCGTACCAACAATTCCCTGGTCATTGGATAGGACGTCGAGGGCCTGTGGAATGGCCAGCTAGAAGCCCGGATCTCACGCCACTAGATTTTTATCTCTGGGGCCACTTGAAAGCGCTGGTATACGCAGAGAAAATTAGGAGTGTTGAACATTTGCGGCAGCGCATTATTGGGGCATGTAACACCATTACTCCTGACATCATTCACCGTGTGCTTGCTGACTGGGTATCACGTCTGAATTTGTGTATTGAAAACAATGGTGGACATATTGAGCACGTTCTGTAAATAAAAGCTTTTGTTTTGCCTTTTTTTATTATTTTTCCTATGATGCCGGACTTGTGGGACACCCTGTATATATATATATATATAATTTTTAACTTTTGCATAGGGTGTTCATAAATTATCCTCACAAATTCATTTAAATTCCAATTAAATTTGTAAAAATAATTTATGGACGACCCTGTACACAGCCATTTTTATTTATTTTAGATAGATAAGATGAAGGTTTTTCCCTTTTAGGAATATACTTTCTCCTTTAACGCTTATTTCATACATATTAAGGATTGTTATAATGACAATGGACCGATAGATCACAAAGTCACAAAATTCGATCATTTACTTTCGTCTCTCTTCGGTTATCCAACCTGTTATTATTCAGAACATTTTTTGTAAGTGCATCTTATCATTTCCGGATCATAATCGATTATATAAACTAAAGCGAGTAAAGAATATAAGGAAAAGATTGTAAAGTCAAAACATTACATGAGGAAACGTTCACTGGAATTTTTGTAAAAAAGTTATAATTCTCCGATTTTTTCTAACCTCCTTCGAGAAAAGTGGAAAAGATTTTCTCTTGTGTGTGTGTGTGTGTGTGTGTGTTCATTTTTCTGTCTGTGCTGTGTTGTGCTTCAGAGGGTACCTTAAGCCATTTATTTCCAACTTTGATGCGACGCTCACTTTTTTATTTATAAATCTAATTTACATTTCATTGTTTTAGTTTTTATTAATTGCATTTGCAATTTTCATTCAACCGAAGTATATTTGTTTTCTAGTGAAGGAATTTTAACATTTCGTTTCACGATTGATTTTAAATATATTTCAAGCATTTCATTCTGTTTTATTTATAATTTTCTTACTTAACATAAATTACTATTCAAGTTATTTGAATGAAATGAAATGAAATGAAAAGGTTTATTGGCAGACTATAGTCCATATGACAAATATTATTAATACAATGACTTCATATACTAAGGATAGAAATATATACAATTGATTAGAAATAATACTGTAATGTCGAAGTTAAGTGGAGCTACAGACAGACGTTTTCGTACCAAGAAGTCCATAGCTTAGAGGATAAATGGCAGGACTCATGGATAGCTTGGATGATCGGGTTGGTTGATTTTTTAATTCTTTGCATTAGACTGTGTTGAGCACGTCTTGTTACCTCTGGGAAGTTCGGGACATTGCGGGTAGCAAACATTTGCGAAGCTGAGCATCTCGGGAGTAATTTATATAAGTCTAAAAGACCTGTTTACAGCAAATTTAGGGTTCTGCCAGAACCTTTTTTATAATTCACCCAGAGTTGCTTACCGTATATATTACTGCAGAAAGTACGAAAGAGTGTGTCTTTAGCTTCACTTGTACAGAAACGAAAGTTCCTTATGGTCATATTCGCTTTAGCACACAGGCTTCGAGATTGTTTTCTTATATCCGAGTCATCACTCAAGGAGCTGTTGATAGTTTGACCCAAATACTTAAACTCTTACACTTCCTCAATTACTTCACCATTCATTTTAAACCTTATATCAGCTGGCTGATTACAGCTTTTAGGATGAAATTGCATAACCTTAGTTTTTGTGACATTAAAAAGAATATCATGTTTCTGCGAATACACTTCGCAGACATTTAGTAGCCGATCCAGACCTTTAACAGAGGGACTTATTAACACTATATCATCGGCATAAACTAAGTTATTTATCCTTGTGTTATCTATACAACATCCCACTGTTGCCTCATTAAGTGAAGCAATTAATCCGTCAATATACACATCAAACAGCATAGGGGAGAGCAAGGAGCCTTATCTCACCCCGCAAGAGGAGCCAAAACACTCGGATAGTACATTGCTCCACCGAACAGTGAAAGATTGGTGGGAATACCAAAATGTCAATAAATTTAATATGTACATGGGAACCTTCCTGTCTTCTAGTTTTGCAAATAAAATATTGTGGTTCACCTTATCGTATGCCTTACTTATATCAAGGAAACAGCTATAAATGGTTGAATTACTGTCAATGTATTTAGATATTGTTTCTTTAAGTACATAGATACACAGGTCAGTTGAGTGGGACCTTTTAAAGCCAAACTGATTAGATGTCCATAGGAAATCATTTAATCGGAGTAACAAGAGTTTTTCTAGTAGTTTCGAGAAGCAGGAAGCGACAGCAATAGGCCTATAATTATTGCTGGACAGAATGTCTCCGTACTTATTTTTGATCAGGGGCAAGATATATACCCTCATGAATTCTGCAGGGATATAGCTATGAGCAAGCATGGCTGATAGGAGCAATGATATATACAGACATACTACGTCATTTGCATATTTTAAGTGCTCATTCGATAAGTCATCTACCCCTGACGCAGAACCAGTCTTTAACTCTTTAATTAACCTCTTTACTTCAGAAAATGATATCAAAATATTTTCCCTTGTCCCTCCCACAATTATTTATCTACATTATTATTAGGAATGAATTAGCAAATTAAATTTTTCCCAAAGGATTTTATTATGTATAAGCTTAGTTACTCTCATTTTAGTCTTTGTCCAGAAATAAGATGTAATGTATAATCCGAAAGTGGAATCCATTCCCATTCCCACTGTAGGATTTCCTATTTTTATAGAAAATACACCTCGGCCCATGATTGCGTCGCATCCCCTTTTTTACCCTTTCTCAAATCAGGAAACTCTTTTAGCCAAAAATTGTAATTCCCACTCCGAGTATTCGCATTTTGGACCATGAATAAAAACGGGAATGAAATATGAAGTAATCGAAGTCAATTATTTTATCAGCTCCACATTTTACTCGATTTCTCTCCAACAATGTCTTTCTCTATACTCTTAATGACTCTCAACTTTCGATTTAAGATTATGAACCTACGTAGATATAACGTAAAAAAATAGAATCTCTGAGTCACTAATCTTTTAAAATTATCTTGAATCAAAGAAGGTAAATTAGAGTAAAGGTAAGCGTTTATATACATTACATAAAGTACTTCTATTAAGTCAAAGTTTAGCATTGAGAAGTACACTTTCCTTTGAAAAGGAGACGGAATCGAGGAAAACCTGAAAATCTGAAAGATTATTACGGCCATCAGTGACTGTTAATACAAATTTCCAGTTTAAATTCGAAGGAGTTTTAGCGTTTGGGACACAAGCAGCGATTTTTAAAGTTTTTTTCACTTCCCGAATGTTGTGCATGGAACATCCATCTTCTTCTCAAAAGGAAAGATGTAAACACTCAAAATAATGACACAAGCGACGGGAAACCACGCAGAAATAACAGGAATGACTGCCAACCACATCTTAAATGAAAGGAGTGCGTGAACGATGGCAATAAAGTTAAAAGTGAATAATAAAAATAAAAGTAGCAGTAGCAGTTCGATGAAGGTGAGAGTTCTTTGCTTGATGCATTCATCGTAATGCTTCACTCTTCTTTCCTGCAAACGAACAGAAAATGAAGAAGACCAAAGCATCAGATGACCTCTCTTTGTCACTTCCTTTCTCCAACCAGGACCGGTTTTGTTTATATAGAAGCAAAGTTCACGACTCAACATGTATTCGTGTGTGTGTGTGTGTGTGTGTGTGTGTAGGCAACTGGGCATAAGTGAGGTCATGTATGAGATAATAATTCACAGATGTAGTGGCGTAATTTTTTTGTCAAGTAATACTTTTGATTTATCAGAACATTAAAAGAATTATATAAAAAATCTAAAAATATATTTACTGTCAGAAAAAAAGATATGCTGGTCCTGATTAGGTTTGGTTACGCTAAGTTATGTTAGTTAAAGTTTGGTTAGGTTAGGTTAGACTACATTAGCGATCACCTCGCTATTTATAAATTCTCTCTCTCTCTCTCTCTCTCTCTCTCTCTCTCTCTCTCTCTCTCTCAATCCACACATCGATTGAAAAAGAACAAGGAAGTATAAAGAAAATCATTCTAATAAATCGGATGCGCTCCATTCGTTCTCCCTTTATCCCGACGACTTTGCACTCCATAAAAATCATCTCCGAGCATCGATTTGGTTTCCAGTCAAGAAGGAATAACACAATGGACGAAGGAGAATTAACCGTTCATTCAATACTAAATATGTAACATCGAACTACGTCCGTGTTATTAAATTCCGTTTATTGTTTCCAGCGAAGGGAGCAACGATGACATCGGGTGGAGGGTCTGCTAGAGAAAGGTGGGGGAGGGGGAAGGTTTAATGAACGGAAAATCGGAGCTATTCGTGTCGAAAAAGTCGACAGAGAATCGTGTGAGAAAATTTTCTACGTTTCAGTCCCACTTTGAATGTGGTGAGGAGCGTTGCCATAAATAGTCCGACGTTCTTCAAATTTCTAAACGTAAGGTGTGTGTATATATATATATATATATATATATATATAATATATATATATATATATATGTTAAAATATTACGATAATATTTGAGAAACGTTTTGCTGGAATAATAATTTAAATTGGTCCTTCCTAATTACAAATCGCTAAAAAAAAGTAAAATAATTTAGTTTTACATCAAATTTGCAATTAAATGAAAAAAATTACATTTACGATAAATCCATCAATCTTCATTTCTTCATTTTATTAAGGTCGATAATTTTGAACAATTTATTTACGTTTTTTAGTTTTGGTAAATCCCGTTCTTATACTTTAAGAAAACAAACATGTCATTAAATAAGTTTTTATTACACTGCAAATATTTTTTATGCCTTAGTTCAAACATAACAAAAACGCCCTTATACTATGTATGGTAATTACTGATTTAATTGGGGTGTTTTGCCATCCCAGCAACGAAAGAATGATATGGCTAACGTGCCTTATTTTTACATTTTTTGTTATGCCTTAACTAAGGCATAAAATATTTGGATTACATTTTCTTACTTTCTTTAGAATGAAATGGTTTATACGCTTGACAATTTACAATGTGTTTTTTTTCATGTGTCGCCATATTAGCCGGAGGAAGCACGGTGCTCACACCCATGTATGATATATCATGTCACGCGTGAATGATCGTCATATTCGTTTTCATATTCTTCCCCTATTTGAGTTGCATCTCTCACATTCGTCATTTTAGTGTTCGTACTTTTGACGCATCTTCTTCATAAGAGTTTTTTCTTCAATAGATTCTTCAGTGCCGAATCGGAAATGATCATCAGGATATCCGGGTCAGTCCGAGTGATTCTTTTCCTCGGACTTTCGGTGATTTTTGGATCCTTCGTTGGGGTTGTGGGGAGGTTACAGCCAGCGAACAGTTTTCACCTCGCAATAGGTAAGGACTGTGTTACTATTATGAGATAGATAAAGGTACTGGTGAAATTAAAATCTACCTAATATTTTGGTGAAACCATACTTTGGTGAATTCTTGAAACCATACAACTCCGTTTTGTACTTTTAGATTGATATTTATTTATGTACCTTTTAAATACAATATATATATATATATATATATATATATATATATACAGTATATGTTATCAGTTCACATCTCGTATTTCATGGTATAGTAAATAATAATAATAATAATAATAATATCAATAATAACCTTTGAAATCGTTGACTTTAAACGAGAAATGAAACGAACTTGTATATAGAATTGCGAATGTGCGTTATTTCATCATTTGTTTACTTGCGTATTTTCTTAACAATGTTTCCATTGTTACAATATGAAACTATTTGAATCCATTAATATTTACTTTCAGGCAACGTTTACTGTAAATTCCGACCAACTTGAGTAACCTCATTACAACATACGTGATTTAAACAACGACGTTCTAATATAGACAAATAGACAAATAGATAAATAGGCATTCATAGCTAGAGGGATAATGCGCGTTCGTGATCTTCCTTAACTATAACTGATGCCTTTTTTATTCGATTCTCATGTATGACATCAAGTTTGTGGTTGTTTAATAACAAAGGTCATGTAATGGCGAAGACCTTCAACTTTACGTGTCATCCAAACGTGCATAATCTGAACGCAGAGGAAAGTCACCCATTCATCTACTGAATCTCGTTAATTTAACCTGAGATATACAGTATATATACAGGGCGTCCCAAAAAAATGTATACACACTTTAAATAATTATAAAGGCAGTGTTTATTAAAATACATTTCATTTTCAAAATGTAATAGAATCTACAGACATTATTTAATTGTTTTGTCAACGCCTGTTTTCAAACTGACGTCCGTTCTGGTCCAGGCACTGCTGATAACGCGAAGCAATGGAATCGCAAACATCACGAAACATTTCGTTTGGTATTTGTGTGCATTCTCGTTCAATGGATGCTCTCAATTCAGCGACTGTTGCAGGTTTTATAGCGTAGACTTTGTCTTTTAAGTATCCCCATAAAAAAAAGTCTAGTGGTGTGAGGTCTGGTGAACGCGGAGAGTATTCTACGAAACCCCTTCGTCCAATCCACATCCACATCGTGCCAAGTACCACTCGCAATACTCCACTCTTCGGTCCGGATCATCTTCATTAATAGCATGGACTAATCTTGGAATGTAACTTTTCCATTGACAGCGCTTCAAAATGCGTTGGACAGACGATTCTGAAATTCCTACCTCACGACTCGCTTGCCGCACAGATTTTCTTGGACTTTGATGATACGTTTCCAGTACTCTTTCTTGCTTTGTGGGGCTTGTCGATGTCCGTGGTCTTCCGGAACGCTTCTTGTGGACATTCTGAACAGTTCCATCGGCTTCAAACTTATCTCTAATTCGAGTGATGGTAAGTCGCGTTGGTGGATCTGTTTGAAACTCCCTCCTAAACTGTCTTTGCACTTCAACTGCGTTTTCACACTTCCAGTAGCATTTTAGAATGAATTTCCTTTGTTCAAAGCTTAGTCTGACTGCCATTATTAATTCTAATGGGTTTAACTTGGAAAGAAAGAAACATCAATTGAGCTATCAGCTGTTAAAGTGTGTATACATTTTTTTGGGACGCCCTGTATATATACACACACACACACAAGCTCAGAATGATCCCCTGAGAAGCTTATATGTTAAACATAGACCGTGCATGGAACAAGGAACTCTTCTGGGAAATTACATCCACTATAGTTCGAATAAGTAATGATAAAAGACAAATACTATAGGTTTTTCTTTTTCATGATGGAAAACCCAACGTGGGCACCGGGTTGCTCGCAAAGAGGCCCCACCCCCAAAAAAAAAAATATATATATAAGGTGTTTCATATGTCTGGAGACATTGGAAAAATGTAGAGAGTAAGACAACTTCATGATAATGTTTTATTTTCAACATACTATTACAGAAGGTGTTCAGATTGAAATTCAAGACACTTCATTACTCATAACCGGCAAGCTCTCACAGCGCTTCAGATTGTTTCAGCAGAAATTCGCTGCAATTCCAGTCTTATCTTACCTTTCAAATCCTCAAAAACAAAACCGTAAAAGCTACACCCTATATATATATATATATACGAGTGTATATATATATATATATATATATATATATATATATATATATATATATACTGTATATGCATCGTGTATATATAATAATAATGTGTTCCAAAAATTACGTAGGTGTAAATTAAAATTTCCATAAAAGATTTTAATGCTAATCCTTTTGAAGCAACCAACTAAGCCTTATTTTAAAGTTTGAAATTTGTTCTTTGGAGTGAGTGGTATACATGACATTTCACTACAATTTAAGATTTCTCTCATTTTAGCAAATAATCACTGTAAGGTCGCGACCAAAGGTTTGGGAAATGTTGATAAGAAACAACCGATCATACATGACGCCACAGAACGCAAATTTTTGTGTGGCATAATCCTTGAAAGTACATAATCTGGCCACTGAGGCACGTGCTGCTTGTTAAGGATACTGATCGACTTCTACCCATGGTTTCTACCCATGGTTTCTACCCATGGTTTCTACCCATGGCAACGTCATTCCCATTTCCATCCGCGCGGTAAATTCGCGAAAAGAGAATAGATAATACTTCTTAACCTAATCAAACTTAATCTAACTTAACATTAGTTTAACCTTAGAGTGGATCTTAGGGTCTTTGTTAGCCTTAGCTTCTGTAGATCTGTAGAACCTAACCTGATTTTAACCTAACTTTACCTGGACCAAAGTGGGGACGTGGATGAGAATGAGAATGGACTGAAAAAAGAATGGACAGACTTAAGAATTGTCTCCTACGACATTCCCGCTTTTAGATTTCTCTTTCTGAAATAAGAATGAAAAACAAGAACTGAAATAAGAATGACATTGAGTGCGAAAAGACCCCCTCAGTCACAAACTATATTTCAGGCTTAAATACTCAAGAGTTTTTAAGTAAACTGTAACTTTCAAATTCTTTTAAAATCGTTTCTCTGTTGTCACAACAAATGTATTGGTTACGCGCTCTCACATCTTCTACCGGCGTTTCCCAGATTTTTATTGTGACGTTCTTGTGGTTATTCGCTAAAATGAAAAACAACCAAAGTGTGGTGAAATGTACTGTATACTACTCCAAAGAGTCGGTTATCATGGGTGTAACATTAAAATTAGATGGAAGTTTTGATTTAAAACTGCGCAATGTTTGTAACACACACACACACACACACATTATATATATATATATATATATATATGTAAAGAACGACGCTTGTATAGAAGAACGTTCCGCACAAGATGAGGAGGGAGAACGAACAAATGAAAAATGAGGTAACCACCCGGGAATCGAACCCGGGATCTTCCGATTGCCGGTCAGATATGCTATCCACTACACTATGGGCCTCGATTAATCAGAAGTCGTAATTCTCCTACATACGAGCAGAAACCAATGCCCTGAGGGGGCACCTCCCGCATGCCGCACATACATACATTTTAACTGCAAACGCCACAGTATAATTAATGTAAAGAACGACGCTTGTATAGAAGAACGTTCCGCACAAGATGAGGAGGGAGAACGAACAAGTGGATAGCATATCTGACCGGCAATCGGAAGATCCCGGGTTCGATTCCCGGGTGGTTACCTCATTTTCATTTGTTCGTTCTCCCTCCTCATCTTGTGCGGAACGTTCTTCTATACAAGCGTCGTTCTTTACATTAATTATACTGTGTGGTGTTTGCAGTTAAAATGTATATATATAAGTTATATATCTATATATATATATATATATATATATATATATATATATATATAAAATGGTTAAATAAAAAAAAGATTAATTTTCGTGATTAGTTTGCAATTGAGAAATTAATGAGTGTTTGTCAATGCACCCATTTGAATACAAAGTCAATTAGCAATCAAATGCTTGCAATCAATTGAGAGTCAATCATTGAACTGAAAATATATGTGAAAGGAACTCAGTCAAAGGATTAAACAAATGATTAGTTAATTAAGGGTTCACTGATGCAGTTCATGATTCTCAATGATTCTCATACATAACAATAATACTATATATATATATATATATATATATTATATATTAGGGTGGTTCTTACAAATATAAAAAAAATTCGATATTAAATTTTCCAGGCTCCCAACCCATAATTAGGTACTCTTGAATGAATGAACTTATCTCATAGAGTTTCTTCTATTTTAGAGAATATTTAAGGGTTGCGCAGGCTTAATAAAGTTTTGTATTTTATGGGTAATTTTTTAAAATTTTATCAAACGGAAACTTAAATAAAGGATGACTAATAAAACAATATAAATGATGAATACTTTAAGAAAATAAACATAAATAATCTTCGCAGTATCTCAAATATGCTACCAAAATTTAAATAAATCTCCATGTAAAGTAGGATCATAAAACTAAGTGTTCTTTCCAAAAAAACATAACATCCCAAAACATGATAAGCAAAAACAATATATTCTTCATATTACAAGAAATAAAAACAAAATATTTTTAATGTTACAAGAAACCAAAGCAACATATTTTTCATATTACAAAAAAAGTGTTATTGAATATTGGACTTAAGTGTGCATTTTCTGCTGTCAGGATATTTACGACGATGATTAGCGACAACCTGCATCAGATACCGCAGTTGCTCCTCGTCGTGAGTTAATCGGCAATTAAACTGTTCAATGAGGGCCACTGCTCGTTCAGCATTATCATTAACAACTTTTATACCTTTCATAATGCTACATGCATATTTGTAACTATCATGAACAGTCCAGAATACAGGATCTTCATTAAGGAATTCGTCTGAAATTTCCAAACTTCTGAAAAACTTAACTGAGTTTTTCGATGTTAAGTCAACAAGGCTGACCTGAGCATTATGTGGAAGCTCGATCGGCTTTGGACAATCATCACTTCCTTCTTGGTCCTCATGGCCTGAACCAGGGCCGGATTAAGACCTTTAGAGGCCCTAAGCACTTAAAAGATTTTGGTGCCCCATATATATGTAATTCAAAATATAAACAAAAATAAACCATAAAATAAAATTTTATTTTTTGAAATGAAACAAAACTTACAGTAAGATGGAAAATAATGTTTATTTTTGTATACTTCCACTTCATTTATATTTGAAAAGTTTTCTCCTACTTTTTTTAATTGCAAAGTCTTTGATCAGATCCTCAAAACTAATCTTACGTAAACACATCTGCTTCTATACTAGTAGAGATAAGGCATCCAGCCTGCCTTGTTGCATAGTTGTTCTGTTGGTATTTTTAATATACTTCAACTGAGAAAATGAACGCTCAGCTGAGCAATTTGTGACCATTAATGTTAAAAATATACGAAAGGCAATTTCTACATTTGGGAAGGCACACTCAATATTGTCTTCTACAATATTGAATATTGAATAATTTGTAATGTATAATACATTACAAATTATTCACTCTGGTTATTACAATCTAAATTCTTTTATACTGTTATGACAATAGATAAATAAATTATAAAATAAAGATACGTGTATGATAAAATATTGTTATATATACAAATAAAGTACACTTCATAGACTTACCCTAGAGAAGAAGAGAGAGCAACAGATAAACTTCTTCAACGCTAATTAACTTAGGTCAGTATATCTTATTATTATAATGGCCGTGATAAACATCACTTGATACAACAGCAATATAGAGAGTTTATAGTTTCTTTTATTTTAATATTAATTTATATTACAATTCTATAAACCTAATCTTTCTGTAAAAACAATACCAAATGATTATGTAAAATATATATTTAATATTATATGCACAAATCACACGTTCAGAATAACTTCCTGTAGCACACGAAAATATTTAATCTATATGTATTTTTATATGGCGCTCAAAGATTTGATATAAACAAAATAATAACGCAAAGCGTAAAGTGTGTGATTACAACGAAATATATTTATTCTCTCAAAAGGGTTGTTGTTCACTACAAATTCAAACAATGAAAAAAAATAAATACTATATATGAATATATATAATTCAGTTTTCAACAGCTTATAGGCTATAAGCCGCGATTATAATAGTATAATAAATCCATGGTAAATCCGACAATGGAAAATTTCTGTGGTGCCCCCCTTCCCTTGATGCCCTAAGCACGGGCTTATTTTGCTTAATGGTTAATCCGGCCCTGGCCTGAACCATCTCACGCTTAACGCTTACAGGAACGTCTTCGTCGAATAATGCAAGGGGCAGCATTTCCTCTGACAGATACCAGAGATGTGAGCTGAATTTTCTAATGGCAGCTTCTGCGATGATCTTATTTGGGTATCTTTGAAGTTTCTTAAGGAGAATAAGGTCTTCATGCGGAGCAGATACAGAAACAGAATCACGAAACCATGCTCTCATGTAAATTCGGACAGCAAAGAAAGAAATTTCGTTTAGGGCCCTTTCTTCTTTGGTAGTTAGTTGAAATTGACTCTGAAACAACCATACCTTGATGGAGTAGAGAACCTTAGCCATCCATTGGGCGTAATGCATAGCTCCTGGAGTTTTAAAGCGAATTTCTTTTCCATCCCAAGAGTTATGGCCCAAGAAAAGAAGTGCCAGCTCCAGGAACTCTTTGTAATCATCTCGAACTGTTCCTTCCTGTAGCATCTTGCAAGCAAAAGAAGTTAATGACCTCTTCTCTTCGTTGTCGATGTCATCTGCAGCCGTCTTATATCTGGACTGATCAAGTTGAGGTCAAAACTTCTTGAAGCGCATGAATAAAGGTACTTGAGGGCCAGTAGGTGCTCCAAAATAAGACCCGAAAACAGCTCCAAACACCAATTCCATATGATGACGGCATGGAAAATGCAGGAGGCTTTTCCCTAGTTTTTGCTCGAGAAGAACGCAAGTTCCTGCGCGATGGCCAGTATTTGAAGCGGTAGTGTCAAAACTCATCCCAGCAACGGACTGCTCAAGCCCCCACTTTTGGAGCTGGTTCACATTAGCTTGAGATTGCTCCTCTCCTGTTCCCGAAGAGAGTTTTGGAACACCAAGGAGCTGACACGTGTCTTTGTTGGAGACTAAGACAGGGAGACGATGGACGTTGGCTTGACTAGTGAGGTCCGGGAGAATTTTTCCATCCCAATGAACAAAGATAGGACAGTCAGTGTTGAACTCTTCCATTATGTGTTGAGCCGTTAAAGAGCGATGCTGTTGTCTATACCGCCTCACACTAGAACGGTTAATAACTAGCTCCGATACGTCATGACCAAGTCCCTGTCCAGTAGCTGCCAACACGAAGGCTGCTGAGCGATCACTAACATTCGTGCGATCAAGGGTTGATGCTAGATTAGGAGTCATGATAGCGTTCGTTGCACGTCGACGCTTTGGATGTGAAGAACCACCTGCTACTGCACCGAATTCTTCCTTCTCTGTACCCGATTCCTCGGCATCACTGGAAACACTACTGTTATTTTCACTGGAAGAGCTTTCCAAATGTGCAGTTGAGGTTTTTGCTTTGTCCCGGGAAGCCACAGCAGCCTGATATTCCGCATATTTGAAACTCTGCTTAATAGCCGCTTCCTCCTTCCGAACAAGGACCATATCAATCCCAGCCATAGATCCTTTGCGACCAGGTTTTCTTTGAGCCAACAAGAAAGCTCGATCTTCAGGAAGTTTTATCATGGTAAGTGCGTTTTTATGAGCGATATCAAAAAGGTGTTTTGATTCTCTCGTGAATTCCTCTTCGTTCTTGATCTGTGTTTCTGACCTCCTCTTCATGCTTTTCTTTAGTTTCTGCCATTTAACAAATAATTTATTTAACTTTTCCATTGAGTGGTCTGTGCGTTTGATAGGAATTCGCGCTCGATTCCAAAACTTTTCTACGTCCAGAAGTACCTTTTTCAAACTACCTTTTACAGTTCTTTTTTCATTTTGGTGAAGATGAAGGAATACTGATAACACTTCACCATTCGAAGGCAATTTTGTCCCGATAAGTTTGTCCTGCCAGTGCTCCATTAGAAATGGGGGCGCTCGAGTGTTAGATTTAATCTTTGACATTGTGAAAACTACTTAATAACGCTGAAATGAATAAAAATTCCGATTAGATAACTCACACAATAAAAGTCAATAACCAAATAATGATCTCCGACTCATAATTGTTGATATTAATACATCCACAACATAAACAAAACTCCCATGATAATCCACAAATATTCACTTTACCATGAGAATGGAATGCTTACTGAATTTACACGTGACTTGTTAGTGATGTACTTTCGATTAAGTAAATATCATACATGCAGACTATGGTGCCATTATATAATTATGAAATTAATAAATGATGACAGGTTTACGAAATGTTCATCACTATTAATAAGTGGAAGAATGTATTTTAATTTTTTAAATGTTTATATATTTCTTGGTTACAGTATGCTCATTGAACTAATTGTAATAAAAATAACTATAAATAATGACATTGATAAAGTAAATAACATATGTAATGTTTTAACTTGAACACGTTCATTAACCGCTACATGAAAAAACAAGAATTCAGTTTCCGACAGAACCGAACACACCAACGCACCAGGAAAGACTGGGGCTCTTTTGTTGGGAAGTGCAACGGCTTTGCGCGACTCCTTATAATAGAAGTAGGTTCACAAAAATTCTTCGTAAGTGTCTTTAGTAGGAGTACAATCTTTTCTCGGGTTGGGAGCGTGACAATTCAAAAGTTCATTTTTAAGGACCACCCTAATATAAGGGGTTCCAAAAAACCTTAGCCCCCCCCATTTGCAGCTTACATGTTTACTTATATCGAAATAGTTTTTAGTGATTATAAAAATATATAAAATTCTTTATTTATTGCAGGTATTAAAATTACTCTAGCTGATAAAGTGATAATATAATGGCTTCTCAATTAATTGGTGATTCGGAGAGGCAACGTGTGATAGATCGTATACGAGCAATAACATTTCGGGAAGCTCGTGATGCTGGAGCCACCTTTATAACACGTTCATGGGTTGCCGAAAAGTTGCGAAGAAGTGAGGACTTCGTCAAAAGAAATTGGAATAAAACTTTGGATGAATGTGAAATGGATACAACCAAATCTGGGCGCCCAAATTTGCCACTCTCTCAGGAAACAAAGGACATCACTGAAAGCGGTACGCGTAAGCGGAAAAACAGCTGTGCTAAACTTTCTAGAGAGATCGAAGTGTTGAGAGGAAAGATCGTTAGTGGTGAGATCATTTGACTGTACCGTCATAGGCAAGGTTTAAAGCCTTGGCATGAACTTCCAAAGCCAAGAAAAACTCAACTTAACATCGATGACAGAATGTGGTTTGCCCATTATCTTGAAGATTAGGATGTGGATGATTTTATGCATTTAGCTGTCTCCGATGAATTTTTTGTTTACGTAACACGTCGGCATAATTACCAAAATGATCGAGTGTGGGTCACAACACCAGATGAAATCGATGACAATGAACATTATCGCGAATTATAATTATTAAAAAGTCCAGACTGTGTTGGTGTGTTTGTTTTGTTCACTGCAAAGAAGCTCATGTGGGTGCTGAAGCCAAATGGTCAGAGTTAGGATGGACAGTATTTTCGTGATATTATTCTATCCCAGTATGTCATTCCTTTTCTAAGAAACCCAAACAATGTTATGGATGTCGATCAGGTCACACTTCTGCACGATAAGGCCCCCTGCTTTAAGGCATTAGCCACTCAACAGTTGTTGCGGAACCATGAGATCGATTTCTTTGGAAACGAAGAATGGCCAGGAAATTCTCCTGACCTGAACGTCTGTGAACACATTGGATCAGTTATAAAGGACAAGGTTGAATGTCTCTTGTTTCAGAAACCTGCAGCAAATCGATTTTCGAAGGATACAATGACGCAACACATTGAAACTGTTTTAGCAAATTTGCGTAACGATCAAGATCTATTCACGTCACTTTTGGCAAGCTACCCAAAGCGAATTCAGGCTGTCTTGGAAGCCAATGGCGGGAACACCAAGTTTTAATTGTTTCTCATTAAATGCAGGATTAAATTCTCTTTTGTAATGTATGTTTAGTTTTACTGTAACTCTAATGGTTTAGGCCATGGGCGGGGGTGAAGTAGTGTGTTGGTTTCTTGTACTCTCCACCTCACATAGCCAGGTACGCCCGGCTCATCGGGGATTGTTCTGAGCCACGCGTCTAATCTTCTTTAGAAGATGTCCACTGCAACACCATTCGTGTTCCTTAGGTCTTTCTGCAGCTGATTAAACAGTTTTGGTCCTCTCACAACGAAACTATTTTCTTTCAGGGTTTAGGATGTTCCCTGTCTCGCCTTTAATTTGGGAACACGACACAGTCTTCCTTTTCTACGTTCCACCGTTGTTTTGGGAGTTACAGGGTTCAGAGTAAGATTAGGGACTAGTTTCTCCATTATTTTCCAAGTGTAAATAATGGTGTATCTCTCTCTTCTCCTTTCCAGTGAATATAGGTTTAGTTCGCGTAACCTTTCCCAGTAATTTATTTCTTTGCACCCTTTGATCTTGACTGGAAGCTTCACTGAATCCCTTCTAGTTGTCTAATGTCTTCTTTTTTATATGGGGATGTTAGGACAGAGCAGTATTTCAATTTGGGTGTGATCAGTGTTTTCAGTAGAGGAATCATTATATTCCTATCCCTTCGTTTAAAGGTTCTCAGCATCTGCTCAGTTATTCTCTTTGCTCTGTTTACTGCTATCTTATTTTGTGTTTCAAATTTCGCATCATCAGTCATTACAACCCCTAAATCTTTTGCTCTAGAATTTCTCTGAATTTACTGTCCATTTGGGTTATAATATTCCATGGATTTTAGGTCTTTTCTTTTTCCGTACCTTAACAGCTGAAATTTCTGTGTTAAACTTCATATTGTTGTCTTCCGTCCACTTGTAGATTCTGTTCATGTCGGTTTGTAGAGATCCTATATCTTCTGGGTTTCTTATTTTTCTACTGATCTTTGTGTCATCGGCAAAGGATGTTACTGTGCTGTCTCTGGTAACGTCCTCATCTATGTCACTTAGCATGATTATGAAGAGTAGATGGAGCTAATACTGTTCCTTGTGGTACTGAGCTGAGGACCTCTGATTCTGATGAAGATACTTCTTGTACTGTAACGACTTGCCTCCGCTCACTAAGGAAATTATATATCCATTTCCCTACTTTTCAGTTTATGTATTATGATTCCATGGTCACACTTGTCGAACGTTTTCATTACTTTCAAGTGCATCAATAATGTAGTGTTCCATTAGTTTTGATATGCATGATCTGCCTGACCGAAACCCGTGTTGGTTATCATTGAATTTTTTCTGAGTTTCCAAAAAGTCAGGTTTTCTGTCTAACTATTCTTTCAAATATTTTAGTGAGATGAGATGTAAGCGACACTGGCCTATAGTTATTGGTCTCGGATCGATCTCCTTTATATATTGGGACTATGTTCGCGCTTTTCAGGATGCCCGGTATTTCTCCCGTGTCTAGTGATCGTTTCCCTATCCAATATAGGGCCTCAGCGATTACATTCTTGCAGTTTTAAATCAGTGTGGTATTCCATTTATCCGGTCCTGCCGCTAAGTGTGTTTTAGTTTCCCTATGGCTTGTGTAATATCATCTGTCGTAAAGTCGAAGTCCGTTATACTTTCCCCTTGTAGTTCTTCTTCAAAGAACGCGTTTCTATCGCATATCAGTTTGTCAGTTTTTGGGATACTGAAAGATGATTCGTACTGAGCTCTTAATATTTCAGATACTTCTGTTAGATCATCAGAAAAAGCAGTGTTATCGTTTTTCAGAGGTCCAACAGTCGCATGGTTTTTCGACTTCCTTTTTGCAAAATTATAGAAGTACTTTGAGTTAACCTTTATCGCTTCTATAGCGTCGTCTTCTTCTTTTTCTGTATGCTTCTCAATTAGTTCCTGTATGACGTCATCGGTACTCTGCAGTTTATCATTTAATATTTTCCTGATGTTATCTTTACAGTTACTTAGTTTTGCAGTCACTCTTTTTCTCTTTCGGAACAATGACCTCTTTTGTCTCTCGAACCTGCTTCTCTTTCCTCTTTGCTGTATTTCTGGGACATGTTTTTCCACAGTTTCCAGCGTCTTCTCATCTAAAGTCATTAGCATCTCTTTCGTTGTCTTGGCTTCGAAAATGGTTTTCGAATCTATTACTTCCATGCCTGATGCAACATCTTCCCAGTTTATAGCTTTAGAGTGGTATATATTTGACCAATACGAAAGTAATGATGAGCGCAGACTTCGGAACATCACATGAATTGCTCGTGTCAAACTTTAAACTGAAATTCAAAAATGTCAAACAACCACCAATGGTATCAACACGATTCAATACTGAAAAACTAAAGGACCCTATAATAAGAGAAGAATATGAAATAAGAATAGGAGGGAGATTCGAACCCTTATTACAAACCGAAGGCAGCACAGACGAGATATTTAAATCAGGAAGAGACATACTCAAAGAAGAAGCGGAGAACTTGCTCGGGAAGAGAAGCAGAGTGAAACAGCAATGGATGACACCAGAGATACTGCAAAAATGCGATGAGAGAAGACAGGCAAAAAAGAGGAAGAAAATATCACCAACTCACGAAAATCAAAACAGTTATAGAAGAATATGCAGAGAAGTGGAGTCGGAATGTAAAGAAGGTAAACGGATGTGGATAAAACAATTATGTGAAAGATGTGAATCAAGCTACAGAACTGGACATTCAAATCAGCTGTATAAAACTGTAAAAGATCTGACACGGGTATGGAATCCTCAGACAAATATAGTTAAGAATGAAGTAGGACAGAAAACATATCTACCTACAGAAGTGGAGAAAATATGGAGAGAATACTACCAAGGAGTGCTATCCGGGAATAACACTCAAATTGACGGAAGACTGTACCCAGAATTGATGACGGAGGCTGACAGAGATCAAACGCCTGAAATAGTGATAGATGAAACAGAAAAACAGATAGCGTCATTACCAAACGAAAAAGCACCCGGTGTCGATGCTATCACAGCTGAATTACTAAAGGCAGGAGGGAAACCAGTTGCAAAATGGCTTATGGGTTAAATCAACGCATAATGAATGGAGAAGCCATACCAGAGGACTGCGAACAAAGCATAATTGTACCAATCCACAAGAAAGGTGACACATCGTTATGTAGTAATCACAGACCAATTAGCCTACTACCACATGCATATAAGGTATTGGTCAAAGTGATACAAAATAGAATGCATATGAGAAAAGAGAGGGTGCTGGGTGAAGAGCAAGCTGGATTTCGACCGGGAAGAGGGACTACAGACCAAATATTTAGTTTCAGCCAAGTTTTGGAGAAAATGTGGGAACATGGTAAAGATCTGTATTGTGTTTTCATTGATTTCAAACAAGCATTTGATTCGGTATGGAGAAATGGTATGATACAAGTACTGAGACGATATGGATTTGAGGAGTCGATAGTCGACACTATAGGAAGAGTGTACGGAAACACAAGTGCTAGAGTCAAAAAAGGAACAATAACGACGGAGAGTTTCTCGACTGATAGTGGAGTTATCCAAGGATGCCCGCTGTCACCGCATCTCTTTAACTTGTTCTTAGAAATGGTGATGAGCGAAGCATTGGGCGACTTCGAGGGGGGTCCGAAACTTGGAGGAGAAACTATTAATAATCTCCGGTACGCAGACGACATTGTGCTGATGGCCGAATCCGTAGATGAACTACAACGAATGACTAGTCTATTGGAAGTAGAGTGTATAAAGTGCAATCTAAAAATAAATGTAAATAAAACAAAAGTGATGAAATTCGGACGAACAAGAGAAGATGTCGAGGTGAATTTACAACAGGAAGAATAGAACAGGTTGAAGAGTTCAAATACCTGGGAGTTTGGTTTACACAAGATAGAGACACATATCGTACAGTGCAAGAAAGATTGAAGCTTGGACATCTAGCAATGAATAGACTCTCGAAGATATGGAAAGACAGAAAAATATCTCAAAGTTTGAAAGTGAGACTATACAAAGCAATAGTATTACCAACAGCAGTTTATGGGGCAGAGAGTTGGGTATTAAAACAGAAAGAGAAGAAAAAGCTACTTGCGTTCGAAATGTACTGTTTGAGACGAGTCAGTAACATAAGATGGTATGACAGATTAACAAATGAACACGTCAGAAACATAACAGATATGAATGTCACCATAGTCGAGAGAACCAATGACACACAAAGAAGATGGTTTGGTCATGTCGAACGTATGGAGGGAGGAAGGCTGCCAAGAAGACTATTGTATGCAAGAACTCACGGAACACGACCAAGAGGACGACCTAGAACAACATGGTTGAAGACGGTGGAGAGAGAGAGCAGCGAGTTAAGCTGGCGAAAGCGAGTGGATCTGGCCAGAGACAGGAGCGAGTGGGAAAAGTATCGACGCATCAGACGGGACCCAACCTGGAGACCTCCAGATGGGACATAAGTCAAGTAAGTCAAGTCATATTTGATGCAAACCCACAACGATCATCCATTCATTTCACGTGTTTAATTGTGAAATTCATCATATATATATATATATATATATATATATATATATATATATATTCCATCCAATTCTATTCCGTTTGAATTTACAAATATAGTGTATTGCCGTGTTGAGTCCACAAATGTAATAAAAATATTCTAAACTAAAGACAGGCCTATATACGGACGATTTGCGATTACGGATACGGTTTGTGTAGAGTAAGCCTGAGGTAGTATGAGTGTGACTGTGACTGATACAAGTAAATTTGTGATGCCTTTGGGAAGAAACACAAAATTGCTGTTCTTCTTGCTCGTGAAGAATCATGCACCAATACTAATAATAACTGAAAGTGTCTGCAATATAAACTAACTAAAATTACGATAAATTGAATACGGATATGGATGTTCTTTGGACTAAACTAACAAAATCACTGTTGCTTTCAATGGTGATGAACCACCTACGGAAGCCTCGTCTGTACTTTGATCCCCTATTGGCTTGACAATGCTGCCGCGAACTGCTCATACCCTGAAATGGGCGTATGGGAGGAATGGTGCTCTATGTAAAATGATGGTTAACTCTTTATACTTCCTTTTAAACTATGAATGCATCGATGAATAATATATATATATAAGATGAATAAAACCACGAAGGAAAGGAAACACAGAGTGGTGCTCAAGCGCTTTCGTCTAATGACATCCTCAGGAACACTGAAGTAAATAAAGAGTTCAAGACTATATATAGGTTACAAAAAAAAATAAAAAATAAAAAAAAATATATATATTATATATATATATATATATATATACTGTATATAAATTGTGGGAGGAGCATACAAATTTGTAAGGAAAACTACAAATTTTAGCACTTTGCCCGAATTCAACACAAGATCAAATGGATTGTTTACAACCAATTTTATAGATAATGCCTGAATGATATATAGGTCACAAAAAAAAAGAAAAAAGAAATTGAAAAATAAAAATTGTAAGAGGAGCATACAAATTTATAAGGGAAAATTACCAAAGTTTTAGCACTCTGCCCGTCTTGTCTAAATCCGTTTTGAACGAATTCAAAACAACGGGATCGTTGTTTTGATTTCGTTCAGAACGGATTTAGACAAGAAGAGCAGAGTGCTAAAACTTTGGTAATTTTCCCTTATAAATTTGCATGCTCCTTTACAATTTTTATTTTTCAATTTATTTTTTATTTTTTTTTTTTTTTGTGGCCTATATATCATTCAGGCATTATCTATAAAATTGGTTGTAAACAATCCATTTGATCTTGTGTTGAATTCGGGCAAAGTGCTAAAATTGGTAGTTTTCCTTACAAATTTGTATGCTCCTCCCACAACTTTTATTTCTATGTTTATTATTATATACGGGTGGCCCAAAAAAAATGGCACCAATTTTCAGAAGTGATATCTCAATAACCATTGCAGTTAGGGATTTTAAAAAACAACCAAATGAAAGATAATTCTTTTCTCTTTAAATACTTATTCAATAGCTTGATGGTTATAAACCCATGTAATGCCAAACATTGGCTTATAAGAAAAATATACAAAAAAAAGTTGCGCATTTATATTTATTCCTTTTATTTTTTTCTAATTAATTATCTTCTAATTTACGGTCTTTAAACGAAGTTCTGTGGTTTTAAGTTAAACCTAATTTTCAATAAATGGCTCAATCTGCCCTCCATTATGGTCAACCACAGCCTGTAATCTCGCCCTCCATTTTGAAATTGCCTTTGAGATCGTCACTTGTGAGAGATTTTCCCATGCAGCCTGAATTCGTTCACGAAGATGGTTCACATCACGGATTTTCCGACCATGGTAGACTTCTCTCTCTAAGGCAGACCACACAAAGTAGTCAATGGGGTTTAGATCTGGGCTGCATGGTGGCCAATTATTTGGTTCGATAAAACCAGGACAATTATTATTGAGAAATGTTATTGTTTCCTTGGCTGTATAAGATGGGGCTCCATCTTGCATGAACACAAAATCAGTGCTCGTTTCCTTGATCTCTGACAACATTGGAGACAAAATGTCATTACAGTAGTAAATTGAGTTAATTTTAACGCCTCGCTGAATAAAAATGATGGATGTTTTGTTCTCAGATGACGCTGCAAGGGAAACCATTATCGAATCTGAAAAGTGTTTTTTTTCACGCAAAAGTCGTTTTGGGTCAACATGAGTTTTTGTCGCCACTGCTGCACGAACCCGATCATTTTGGGTATTTCGTGGTGTTTCGACCGTAAATCGTTTCTCATCAGAAAACCAAATTTTTTTCACAGACTCATTTGACCGAAATCTTCGCAATAGATTTTTACATCGATGGAAACGTCTTTCTTTCACAGGCTCCGATAAAGCAATAACCTTCACCCTCTTAAATGTTTTCAACCCAAGATCTTTTCGAATTATTCGCTGTACTGATGAACGTGAAATCCCAGTTTCTTTCGCAACTTCACGTTCACTTTTACTTGTTCCCGGTTGTTCCTCTTGACTTAAAACCATTTCATTTACTTTTTCAATGTTTTCTGGCATTCTAATACTTTTTGGTCGACCACTTCCTGGACGCCGTTGACTGCTGCCGGTTTCTTTAAGTTTTTGTAAAAAATGTGCCACAGTTCTTTTTTTCCAATTTCTATTTGGAAATTCGTAAAGGATTCTGTTTAATGAATATCCTTTTTCTTCACGTAGTGCTTGTATAATGTTCTTATCAGATTCTCTCAATCCCATCTTGAGGGGTCTGGAATAGAAAAATTTCATTTAAAATTAGGATCAAGGAATAAATATAAATGCGCAACTTTTTTTGTATATTTTTTTGGGAAGCCAATTTTGGGCATTATATGGGCTTATAACCATCAAGCCATAGAATAAGTATTTAAAGAGAAAAGAATTATCTTTCATTTGGTTGTTTCTTTAAGTCCCTAGCTGCAATGGTTATTGAGATATCACTTCTCAAAATTGGTGCCATTTTGTTTGGGCCACCCTATATATATATATATATATAATATATATATATATATTTTTTTTTATTTTTTTTTTTTTTTGTAACCTCTATATAGTCTTAAACTCTTTATTTACTTCAGTGTTCCTGAGGATGTCATTGACGAAAGCGCTTGCGCACCACTCTGTGTTTCCTTTCCTTCGTGGTTTTATTCATCATAAATAGTTTTCACGTGTTAATTTCGTGAAATAATTTTCATATATATTATTGTTATGAGAATCATTGGGAATCATGAATTGTATAAGTGAACCTTTAACAAACTAACCATTTGTTCATATCTTTAACCGAGTTCCTTTCATATATATATATATATATATATGAAAGGGGCGTTTTGCGGGTTACTGAACCTCCTTCGCAACAGCAAAGGTCATGCAGAGGATGGTCATCCATCCGTCCAACTACTACCCAGACCAAATGTGTGTGTATATATATATATATGTATATGTGTGTTGCGAAGGAGGTTCAATAACCCCCAAAACGCCCCTTTCATATATATATATATATATATATATATATATATATATATATATATATAAAAGGAACTCAGTCAAAGATATGAACAAATGGTTAGTTAGTTAAAGGTTCACTTATACAATTCATGATTCTCAATGATTCTCATAACAATAATATATATATATATATATATATATATATATATATATATATATTATTATTAGGGTGTGTCAATTTGGGAGGTGAAAATTAATTTTTGCCAATTCCTTCACTGAGGGGTTTTAAAAATATGTTTTTGGATGTGAAGAATTCAAATCTGCTATTATTTTTGTGATTGCTCAACACTTAGCTTGGTAAATCTACGTTTGATTAAAAAGCACATAAATTGCTCTCGGAAAACAACATTTATTAATTTTAGCTTCTCAAAATGTCAGGTAATGCTATAAAAATTTTAGTTTCTCTACATAAAACATATCCTAGTAATCATAAAACATATCCTTGTAATCATAAAACAACATTAGAAAGTAATGAGATCAGTAAAAAAAATATTTAAACAACAAGTTTCATCAAGTCTTGCTTTGATTCGTTCTTGGACAGCAGCCGCCGATTGCTTCTTGGCCTCTGATATAGCCCTCACGTTTCTCATGTGTATACACCCTGCCTGCTGCCTCTGTGACTTGTTTCACGCACCTCTTTATTGACTGAGCATGACAGGGCCACTGTGGAACTTGCATAGGCTTGTCAAAGAACTTCTTTACTTCCGCTGTAGTCAGTTTACATGTCAAAGGAGGTTCAAATACCCCGTCAGACCAGTCTGTCAGCTCCAACACGGAAGAAGCACTGGGGTTGATGGAAGGTGTCTTCCTGGGACGTACAGAAAGATCTCCAAGTGTGTCATCATCTCCACCCTTCATGTCAACAATCTTTTGGACACCAGCTCTCCTCTCCTCACTGTCATCTGAGCACAAGAGTGTCTGGATTATCATTTCGCTGAATGCATACCATGCTGAGCGCTTGATGGTTGGCAAAACAGCATCCACTACAGCCTTCTTTTGCAGCCTAACTAGCCGCAGCTGAAACAAGATGTGGCGTGGGCCTTCCACCCAAGAGTGTTTTACTTTGATGTTGAACCAACAGGGGTAGTACACACCAACAATGTATTCCACTATCAGTCTTAAGTTGTTGAGGGTTTTGCCTTTAAGGCCATGTTTTGAAACCCATATGCGACAAAGCCTGTTTGCTGTTGTCAACCACCTTGAATGGCTCACTGGACCAATTTCAAGAAGGGCCAGATCTGTGGGACGTTCTCCTGTCCTTATGGCCTGTGTGATCCTATACCCGTACGCTTGATCAGTAGAGAGATCCTTTACGACATTGTCACTCAGTGAAGTAAGAGGCTCTCCAATTGAGAGTTTGGTGAATGAAGGATCAATTTCAAGTTCGGTTGCAGTGTCTAGCATCTTGCCAATGTTACCTGTCCACTTGTTGTTAGACAAGGTCTTCCCATCCAGTGCTGTGATCAAGTGTCGCAGGGGTAACTCGTTAGTGTGGAGGGCACAAACCAACCAGATCAGCTTACGGCAAAGTTTGACCTCTACCCAATGCATGGAACCACCCTCCCAGCCAGTGTTAACATTTGTAGAATCACCTCCAATGGCCTGCAGGCTTTTATCAATGCCCCTCTTCTTCATGAAATCTACAAGATTATCAGCAATAACTTCAGCAGGTTTTTTTCTCGTTGAGCCTTTCTCAGGAGTGAAGTGGTAGAGATATCTTCCACCTGGCTCACTGCACACAGAATAATGCTCTTCTTTGATGATGTTGGGGAACTGACGATCTGAATTGTCTGCTTTCAGCATAACTTTAGTTGTATCTTGACGGCCGTCAAAGAAGATGCAGTCAATTTCACCCTTCTTACAAAGATCATCAAATTCCTGATCCAGGGATCTCATAACTTTTTCTTGGGCCCTTTTGACTTTATTGTGATCAACTACAAGTCTCTTGTCTTCTTCAGTGATCAAGCCAGCATCCATAAAGGCAGCAGTGGTGATGGCAGCTGTGGCACGCAGGCCAACACCATATCTGATGCTATGCATAGCAACATTAGGTATTTCTAATGTGTTGTACTCTGGCTTTTTATTGGAAGTTGAAGACGTGCTTGGTATTTCTAATGTCACTTCATAACTTCCATCCTTTCCATCTTGAGCATCAGCTATTTGTTCTTCATTTTCATCATCAGAGAAAATTATTTCATTTGATGGCATTGAAACATCCTGCTTACTTGTCTGCTTATATTCAGCAAGCCTTCTTCTTTCGTCTTCTTGCCGCTTCTGCTTTTTGACTTGTCTGTTGTGCTCAGGTTGATCTGGCAAGCCAATCTGATGTGGTCCAATAGAACCAGACTTGTCTCTCTGACCTTTAATGAAAGCAAGTTCCTTCACAGGGATCTTCATCTCCCTAGGGCATGTACAGTTAATGTGAGTTTCGTTTTTGCAACGAGCATCTGCAAGGCAGCCAAATTCAGAGCAGAGAACAATTTTACACTTGCAACTGAGGATGTCAAAAAGCTTGTCAAGTTTTGCAATGAAAGCCTCTTTGACATGTAGCTTTCCTCTCCCAAGAGATATGTTTTTGGCCTGCTCCCAGCTCTCTTGGATCTTGTTTAAGATTGTGACTCGTGAATTTACAACGGGGGCTACAAAAGAACTGTTTGCTCGTTCCCACTTTTCAAGCACTTTAGGGTAAATGTCCTTTGCAAGACTGGCTGCTGGGTAGTTTCTCACATCCTCACCACTTTGTTCTCTTAGCAGTAGCCCATATTTCAGAACGTCTCGCAGAGTTGGGAGTTCAGAGGGCAACAACTCTCTACCAGTTCCAATTAGGTTGCTCATATGTGTGAATGTCCCCAGTCTTGTCCTCCTTTTAGAAGCCATTGTAGGTCAATTCCCACTGGTTAGGATGGTAGCACTGACGGACAAGTAATCTTCAGCACACTGATGAATATGTTTCAACCTGTGAAATAAGCAAAAACAGCAGTGCATTATATATACAGCATATATAATTATTAATATAATAATTATTATATAATTCCACAAAAAAGTCAAAAAAGTCACTATTTTTATGTAGCTTCTTACCAAGCAAAACTAAATTATATTAAACTAACAAAAATATCTTTAGAATTCCTAAGTCCTGCTGCAACTTTTTAGCACCCCTCATATTTGGAATTTGAAAGTTGAAAAATTCGACACACCCTAAATATTATATTATTCATCGATGCATTCATAGTTTAAAAGGAAGTATAAAGAGTTAACCATCATTTTGCATAGAGCACCATTCCTCCCATACGCCCATTTCAGGGCATGAGCAGCTCGCGGCAGCATTGTCAAGCCAATAGGGGATCAAAGTACAGACGAGGCTTCCGTAGGTGGTTCATCACCTTTGAAAGCAACAGTGATTTTGTTAGTTTAGTCCAAAGAACATCCATATCCGTATTCAATTTATCGCAATTTTAGTTAGTTTATATTGCAGACACTTTCAGTTATTATTAGTACTGGTGCATGATTCTTCAGGAGCAAGAAGAACCGCAAGTTTGTGTTTCTTCCCAAAGGCATCACAAATTTACTTGTATCAGTCACAGTCACACTCATACTACCTCAGGCTTACTCTACACAAACCGTATCCGTAATCGCAGATCGTCCGTATACAGGCCTGTCTTTAGTTTAGAATATTTTTATTATATTTGTGGACTCAACACGGCAATACAATATATTTGTAAATTCAAACGGAATAGAATTGGATGGATATATATATATATATATATATATATATTATATATATATATATGTATATATATATATATATGTGTATATATGAATAGAAACGACATAAGTATTAAGGAACGTTTCTGCACACGAGGAAGAGAAATCACGAATAAATGAAAAATGAGGCGAACCGCCCGGGAATCGAACACAGGGCCTTCCAATTGCCGGTTGGATGCGCTACCATTACACTACGGACCTCGATCATTCACAAATCGAAATTCTCCTACATATACTGCGTGGTCATTGCAGTTAAATGCACATATTCACGATTTGCGAGGGTGCCCTCTCAGGGCATTGGTTTCTGCCCTATGTAGGAGAATTTCGATTTGTGAATGATCGAGGTCCGTAGTGTAATGGTAGCGCATCCAACCGGCAATTGGAAGGCCCTGGGTTCGATTCCCGGGCGGTTCGCCTCATTTTTCATTTATTCGTGATTTCTCTTCCTCGTGTGCAGAAACGTTCCTTAATACTTATGTCGTTTCTATTCATTTATATACTGCGTGGTCATTGCAGTTAAATGCATATATATATATATATATATATATATTAATATATATATATATATTTTCCATCCAATTCTATTCCGTTTGAATTTACTAATTTCAAGAAGGGCCAGATCTGTGGGACGTTCTCCTGTCCTTATGGCCTGTGTGATCCTATACCCGTACGCTTGATCAGTAGAGAGATCCTTTAAGACATTGTCACTCAGAGTGAAGTAAGAGGCTCTCCAATTGAGAGTTTGGTGAATGAAGGATCAATTTCAAGTTCGGTTGCAGTGTCTAGCATCTTGCCAATGTTACCTGTCCACTTGTTGTTAGACAAGGTCTTCCCATCCAGTGCTGTGATCAAGTGTCGCAGGGGTAACTCGTTAGTGTGGAGGGCACAAACCAACCAGATCAGCTTACGGCAAAGCTTGACCTCTACCCAATGCATGGAACCACCCTCCCAGCCAATGTTAACATTTGTAGAATATATATATAATGAATTTCACAATTAAACACGTGAAATGAATGAATGATCCTTGTGAGTTTGCATCAAATATATATCACTCCAAAGTTATAAACTGGGAAGATGTTGCATCAGGCATGGAAGTAATAGATTGGAAAACCATTTTCGAGGCCAAGACAACGGAAGAAATGCTAATGACTTTAGATGAGAAGACGCTGGAAATTGTGGAAAGACATTTCCCAAAAATACAGCAAAGAGGAAAGAGAAGCAGGTTCGAGAGACAAAAGGTCATTGTTCCGAAAGAGAAAAAGAGCGACTGCAAAACTAAGTAACTGTAAAGATAACAACATCAGGAAAATATTAAATGATAAACTGCAGAGTATCGATGATGTCATACAGGAACTAATTGAGAAACATACAAAAAAAGAAGAAGACGATGCAATAGAAGCGATAAAGGTTAACTCAAAGTACTTCTGTAATTTTGCAAAAAGGAAGTCGAAAAACCATGCAACTATTGGACCTCTGAAAAACGAGAACACTGCTTTATCTGATGATCTAACAGAAGTATTTGAAATATTAAGAGCTCAGTACGAATCATCTTTCAGTATCCCAAAAACTGACAAACTGATATGCGATAGAAACGCGTTCTTTGAAGAAGAACTAATGTACAAGGGGAAAGTATAACGGACTTCGACTTTACGACAGATGATATTACACAAGCTATAGGGAAACTAAAAGCACACTCAGCGGCAGGACTTGATAAATGGAATGCCACACTGATTAAAAACTGCAAGAATGTAATCGCTGAGGCCAGTGGTGTAGTCGTAATTTCTTTAGGGGGGTAACGCAACAACAATTTTTCTTATATAGCGTTTCTATAAAATTCTACAGCGTTTTTACATTTTATGTACATTCCCAAAAACACGTTGAAATTGAAGGGGTTAGGAAAGAAATATAGTTAGAAAGAGTATGTATTACAAAAATGTTCAGTAGAAACAGCAAAAAATATAAGAAATATAAAGTAAAAGAAAACCAGTAGGGTAACGCTAAAAGTAAAATAAAATCAGTGGGGTAACGCCGTTACCTTGCGTTACCCCCGGACTACACCACTGGCTGAGGCCCTATATTGGATATGGAGACGATCTCTAGACACGGGAGAAATATCGGGCATCCTGAAGAGCGCGAACATAGTCCCAGTATATAAAGGAGGAGATCCATCCGAGGCCAATAACTATAGGCCAGTGTCGCTTACATCTCATCTCACTAAAATATTTGAAAGAATAGTTAGACAGAAAATCTATGACTTTTTGGAAACTCAGAAAAAATTCAATGATAACCAACACGAGTTTCGGTCAGGCAGATCATGCTTATCACAATTAATGGAACACTACAACATTATTGGTGCACTTGAAAGTAATGAAAACTATGATGTAATATACACAGACTTTGCCAAAGCGTTTGACAAGTGTGACCATGAAATCATAATACATAAACTGAAATATATGGGAATAACAGGAAAAGTAGTGAAATGGATATATAATTTCTTTAGTCTGCGGCGGCAAGTCGTTACAGTACCAGGAGTATCTTCATCAGAATCAGAGGTCCTCAGCTCAGTACCACAAGGAACAGTATTAGCTCCATCTACTCTTCATAATCATGCTGACATAGATGAGGACGTTACCAGAGACAGCACAGTAACATCCTTTGCCGATGACACAAAGGTCAGTAGAAAAATAAGAAACCCAGAAAATATAGGATCTCTCCAAACCGAAATGAACAGAATCTACAAGTGGACGGAAGACAACAATATGAAGTTTAACACTGAGAAATTTCAACTGTTAAGGTACAGAAAAAGAGATGACCTAAAATCCATAGAATATTATACCCCAAATGGACAGGAAATTCAGAGAAATTCTAGAGCAAAAGTTCTAGAGCAAAAGATTTAGGGGTTGTAATGACTGATGATGCGAAATTTGAAACACAAAATAAGATAGCAGTAAACAGAGCAAAGAGAATAACTGGGCAGATACTGAGAACCTTTAAACGAAGGGATAGGAATGTAATGATTCCTCTACTGAAAATACTGATCATACCCAAATTGAAATACTGCTTGGTCCTAACATCCCCATATAAAAAAGAAGATATTAGACAGCTGTAAGGGATTCAGAGATGCTTCACAACCAAGATCAAGGGGTTGCAAAGAACTAAATTACTGGAAAAGGTTACGCGAACTAAACCTATATTCACTGGAAAGGAGAAGAGAGAGATACACCATTATTTACACTTGGAAAATAATGGAGAAACTAGTCCCTAATCTTACTTTGCACCCTGTAACTCCCCAAACAACAGTGCCAAAACTGTTTAATCAGCTGCCCAAAGACCTAAGGAACACGAATAGTGTTGCAGTGGACATCTTCTAAAGAAGATTAGACGCGTGGCTCAGAACAATCCCCGATGAGCCGGGCGTACCTGGCTATGTGAGGTGGAGAGTACAAGAAACCAACTCACTACTTCACCAGGCCAACTCGAGGAGGGGCGACAAGGAATCATGAGGAATCACCGCGCGGAACCTTTGAAAGGTTGAAAGGAAAGGTTATATGATATATACACTATATGTATATCAGGCATGAGGGCGAGGCCTGGCCTCAGGCCTCGAGGCCGAGGACATACATTTTTCAAAGCCCTCGAGGCCGAGGCCTTTTAAGGGGAGGCCCCACGAGGTTTTAAGATTATTAGGCTGAAGGTATTTGCACCCAGAGGCGTCATATTCGGATGCAAATAAGAATGCGATATTTGCACCTCCGGGTGCAGATAGTCACTTCGAAATCTTTTACGAATAAGTTTCTATGGCCATGCTTTGGGAAGGCTCAACAATGTAGCCTAGTCTAGGCCTAAGGCTCTTCCAAAGGTAACCTACCGTAGCCTCACACTAGCCTGTATCTCTTCTTTTTTTTAAATCCCTAAGGAAACGCAAGATTCTACTCAAAATTAATAAGGAACAAGATTTTCTGGGCACCATACATTAGACCAATAACTTTTTATTTCTCATTTTATGCAGTTCTTACGTCTCATTTTAATATACCCGCAATATTTCAAGTAATTATGATAACATAGAAAGTTATGATGTGAAGATGATCTAGCAAAATATTTCAAGATTGTACTAACTCACTGAGTGTTGATCGTATAATTTCTGAATGGCTACAATTATTAACGACTCAAGCGAGCATTGCAAACAGAGCTACATTTGGAGATACCTTATTTTTTTTAAGTTTTGCATTTGTATGTATCTTGACAATAAGATATTGTGGTCTTAAAGTCCACCAAAGATCATTAACGTAATTGTAGCTTGTACTCAGGGCTCGAAATTAACAAACACCCGCCCACCCGCCAATGGTGGTTGGCGGGTAGATTTTGAAAGACTGATTATTAAAAACGACACGACATTACAATATAAAAAATGAATGTATGTAATTCTCAGTTATTTTTCACTTTGGTTCTAATATTTTTTCATTTTTCTAATCACTTTATTATTCCGTTTCAGAACAATTGAGATGTGGAAATATTATATAAATTTCGGGCGTGTGGATTTTTTCCGGGCGGGTAGATTTTACCGAGTACCCGCCCGGTTGGCGGGTGAGGGAAAAAGTTTATTTCGAGCCCTGTTGTACTGTATGTAAAAGATGTTTCTGATGTACGGTAGGCCTATAGGTATGAAGTTTATATATATATGCCATTACTATATAATTATATATACGATAATAATATAATAACGGTAATATTAAGAATATATTTGCACCTGTTATTTCAACATGTTATATATGTAATTTGATTCAAGAGTATATTTACACCTGATATTATCCATTATCAGACATTTTTAAAGTTATATGTCTAATACTTTATATTATTATAGTAAATGAAAAAGACCGAACAAATTATTTGCAAACAATATAACAATTTACATCTCAGTTATAATGCCAATATTAGCAAAATTATTATTTGCATCCGATATTATATATTCATTTCAAATCATATTATTTAGAAGATTATATGTTACAATTTACGAAGGGCGAAAAACAAAATTATCGACGCTTGTAGATAGTTATCAGTATACCAGGTGATATTCTTCTCTACTTTGGCTTATTTTTTGTCATAGAAATAGATACGGTACAATAGTTTATACACATAAATAACACAAACACATTATATGAGCTTAGTTCAACTGATGACCAACTGACTGAATAATATTTATATACCGCGACATGTATAATATTTATGTATCTAACGTCACAATGACCTGTCACTAATCCGTTGGTCACCTAACTGAATAGTATTTATCAAAGACTGCTGCCTAACTAGTCAACTGTCTGAATAATATTTATCAAAGTATGCCGCCACATACGGTCACCTGTCGGGTCATGGTCCTCACCTGAAGAATATCCACCCCGAGCGCGCCCACCTGAAGAATCTTCACCCCAACGCTACCGGGGGTGAAAATTACAGCACAAAACAAATCAGGATTCCCTAAGGCCTCACGAAAGTCACGAGGCCTTTCTACTTTTCATAAAACTGGAATAAACAATATCGATTTCGATTTCAGTTTTGGCAAAACTTTTCCATTTCAGTTTCTTCAAAATATAAGTTTTTCAGTTTTATATATATATATATATATATATATATATATATATATATATATATAACATTACCCGTGACATCCCTAGTATGTATATATATATATATATATATATATATATACTAGGGATGTCACGGGTACCCGAACGGGTACCCGACCCGATCGGGTAATGTACTACTCGATGATACCTCACCCGATCGGGTAATTGCTAAAAAATTGGGTGCAGGTAGTAAAAACCAAATTCTAATTTAATTTTAATTTTATTGTTTTGCGGGTTTTCTTGATATATTTTTTGTATAATATTTTTTAACAAAACATTCAAAATGGCAAATCGTAGTATGGTTTGGGACTATTTTGTCATTGATAAATTAGATAATAGTAAAGCCAAGTGCTTGAACTGCACACAGTTAATAAGTCGCGGTACTAAACCAACAAATTTTGGAACGTCTTCAATACCCGATCGGGTATTACACTTAGGGTACCCATACCCGATTACCCGGTAAAAGCGCTACCCGTTGCATCCCTAATACACACACACACACACACACACAGTATATATACATATATATACACACACACCTTCGTTTATAACCTTTGGTTTATAACCTTATAACCTTTGGTTAGCTTCCGCCCGAATTGTTCATTCTGACGAAGGTCAAGCTTTTCACTCCACCTTAGACCTACACTTTAACGTGGAATCCGAACCATGCCCCACCAGCAGCCCGGTGTCTTATCCACTAGGCCACCCAGGGTAGCCATTTATCTACCAATCACTTTCTTTATTGTGTAGAAAGATGAACAGCTAACCACTACACCACCGAGGCGCATAACTACAGAAAGAGAAAATAGCTTCAGAGTTCATTCACACCACGCATACACTTATTTCGTGTTCCCATTTACGCATTAGAGGGCAGTGGAAAATAAACACTAAAATTCGTAATTTAATCTACACCACGCATTTATTTTAAAGGAAATTTTTATTTATTATGTCCAAGAAGTCATCATTTAATCGTTGCATCATTTATCCGTTAAGTGCCGAAGCCATTATACCGAGAGACTCACTTTTAATAAATATTTACTGTTTACATTACCATCTTTCGCACTGGAAAAACTTAGGTAAGGGAGTCCTGATCCAAAGGCACCTCCAGCCTATCAGCAGATACCAATTTAAGAATTCTCACGAAAGTGTACATCACGCGAACAATTTTTCCCCTTTTTTCAAGAAAGATTTATCATATCGTAATTTACACTGGATCATATATATATATATATATATATATAATCCAGTGTAAATTACGATATATATATATATATATTATATATATATATATATATATATATATATATATATATATATATATATATATATATATATATTATATATATCAGTGGCGACTCCAGCTCTTCAAGACTACTCTCTTTTTAAATTGTCAAGTCTACATATGAGCCGACATTTAAATGCATGACAATAACTTAAGATTATCAGTAAAATAAATAAATACATACCTTGGTAAAAAAAATTATTTGAATTTTATTTACTTGAACATAAAGTCCAAGCGTCTTGGTTTTAAAGCAAATTCTTTTAATATTCGGTCATGTAATTCCTTTTTGCTTTCTAAATCAATAAGTATTTCTTTTTCAATCGGAATCCTAGCCAGGGACGAGAGCCGTTCTTGAGCCATTGTGTTTCTTAAATATGATTTAATTCGAACAAGAACAGAGAAACTTCTTTCATTTGATAATTTCTCGTTGTTCAGCGATGTTTCTCCTTCCAAATGGTTTTTCTTTTAATGATAAAACACTATGTCCTCCATGGGTGGGCTATACTTCTCAGAATACTTATAATATTAAAAATAAATCAAACTGCACCGCCGCCCAAGATAGTTGAAGGCACGCTTATCAAAACGTAAAAAGTTACGATGTATCGCCAGAATTAAAAATTGTGCCTCTACAAGGCCGAAGGATATAAGCCCGAGTTGAAATGTTTTTCCTTTATAAAAAAAATGAATAGGAGAAAAAACGTATTTTATTTAATGAGAATTAGAAGGACTATTATGTAACCGTATGCAAGCAAATAATTATTCATTAAAAGAACTTTAAATATACGATATTACTTATGCTTTCTCGGGCGTAATGTCTTGCGCCCGAGTAAAGGATCTTGAAAGATTACACGAAAACTTAATGTGTCAATATAGGTAGTAAGGGTATCTAAATGCGCTCAAAATTTGCTTGCGTGACGAAGGCTAGACAGAAAAATAGTAACATACAACCAGCCAAAAACCATTTTTACAATTTGTATTTAAAACTTTTTTTTTAAACTTAAGTCTATAAATACACAATTTTATCTCTCATGCTTCTCCTTGCCCCTTGCCTCTCGGGCTCAGCCCGAGAAGCCCGAGTGCAGGAGTCGCCACTGATATATATATATATATATATATATATATATATATATATATATATACACACTTGTACCTCGCTTAACACTCAGGATGCGTTCCTAGAAAATGGAGCGCTAACTGAATCAGCGCAAAACGGGGTCATTATAGCATGTTTATATAAAAGATAGGTGAACATATAAATTAAAGTAAAATAGTAATGACTCTTTTATTAACATATAAATGAAAGTAAAATAGTAATAACTCTTTTATTAAGGAAATATTGTTTATTTAGTGAGCAAATATTATGGAAAATGCATACGATATTATTATTTGCCAAATTAATTGCACTTATATTTCAGAAGAAGGGCCGGCCTTCGGTTCTTCAAGCCTTGGTTTTTTGGTCATGTAAGCATGAAGAGTTAATTGCCGTTTTTTAAGCTTTCTCTCACGAAGTATTTCTTGGTAGCAAGATATCATTTCAAGAACACCTCGCCTTGCCTTGGAACTCCGCTCATAATCTGAATCGTGTTCAACAAACTGATCCATGATTTCTGTGATTGTGGTGATGCTGTTGCTGAGGAATTCTGTTGTTAATTTTTGTTGCCAAATTTAAAGAAGCACCCACTTCAACTTGACGCTCACCAGCTTCTAGACGACGTAACACTTGTAATTTCACATCCAGAGAAATACTTTTCCTTAGCATCTTTAATGCACTAGAATCACTAGCACACTTTCTTTCTGACATGATGGGTAAAGCACTCTAAAAATATATGCCAAAATATACAAAAAGGCTTTCCGCCAGAAAGCGCTATAGCGAAACAGCGCAGAGCGGGGCAGCGTTAAGCGAGGTACTACTGTATATATAAAGAACGACGCTTGTGTAGAAGAGCGTTCTGAACAAGATGAGGAGGGAGAACGAACAAATGAAAAATGAGGTACCTCCTCCTCTCCCTCCTCATCTTGTGCGGAACGCTCTTCTACAGAAGCGTCGTTCTTTACATTAATTATACTGTGTGTTGTTTGCTGTTAAAATATATATATATATATATATATATATATATATATATATATATATATATATATATATCAGGGCCGTAGCCATAAATTTTTTTCGGAGGGGGTTATATAAACCTATATATACCTAGGACGTCCTAGGTATATATATATATATATATATATATATATATATATATATATATATATATATACTGTATATTCAACAAAGATATGTAAATTGTTTACATTACCTTACAAGACGATATTTAATTTCCTCTTCCTTTTTGACATTTCTTGAAGAACATCCTCCGGTTGTATTTCTAATTGGCGGTGAATACTCATTAGGGCCAAACCATTCATTCTCTCTTCAGAGGAAGAATTTCTTATGTAGGTTTTAAATCTTCTTAGCGTTGAAAAGGATCTTTCTGCAGTGGCCGTAGTTATTGGCAGATTGGCACCTATTTTCAAAAATGTATGAATTGTAGGGAATATTTCTTAATTGCATTCATTTAAAGAAGTAATGAAATCGATAGGCTTTTCATTTTGGTCTCTCCAAGTTCGTCTCCACATCTTCAGTTCTCCCTCGAACTTTACCGGAACGCTTGCATCGTCAGGCCACTGAAGGGACAAAGTTTCGCAGCAGTTTTTCACTTCCTCATCCGTCAGAGAGATGGATCTCTTCGGCAACAACGAATGCAGTTTTTGTAATACAGTTTTATGGTTGAGAAATCTATCATTTAGTTCATTTAATAAAAAGTCTAGGAAAGGCACATACGCACAACGTCTGTAATACTCTTCAACATTCTGTGTAAGAAAGTGATCACCTTTCCGTCCGACCGAAGGTGGCATTTGAATTGTTGTACCCAAACTTTTACCCAAGTTTTCGGCTTCACAGAAAACTACTTTAAATTTCGAATCGGCAGAGTCCCTCAGGGCTTGTATTTCATCTTTTAAAACTTCGGCATGGTTCAGGCAAGAAGCAAGATCACATTGTTTAGACTGTAGGAATGTGTAAAGGCCATGCAGTAGTGCAAACACCTGACTAACAATAACCAAGCATATCAAAAATTTGCTGCTCTCAATAGCAGTTAACAATGTGAAAGCCTTCATTGTAGACTCTTTGTCCGTAAAATCCTGAATTCTGTTTAAAGCTTGAGAAATTGGTGCACAAAGTTCCTTCAGTAACAGAACTGAATCTAAATGTTCAACCCACCGAGTCTCACAAAATTTCAGAAGACGGGTTCTTTTGGCACCAGGATACATTTCATTGATGCAACTTTTCAGCACATGACTTCGCTTAGGAGAATGTCTAAAGAAAGCTATTATATCTCGCATTACCGTTAAACTAGCCCTTATTATTAGCACTGAACAAGCATGGGAAAGGGCCAGATTTAGGGCATGGCTAGAGCAATGAACGTAGAGAGCCTGAGGATGCGTTTGTTGTATAATAGCTGTACATCCTTTCAATTGACCACTCATTGACTTAGCCCCATCATATCCTTGCCCTCTCATGTAGTTTACATCCAACCCCAACTCTCTCAGTTCTTTTAATAATGTTTCAGCAAGTGCCCTACCAGAACAGTCATGAATAGGAACAAATTTCAGAAAATCTTCTCGCAGCACATAGTTCTCTTCACTTTTTAACACGTACCTAACACAAAGAGTATATTGTTCCACTCCACAGATGTCTGAGGTCTCGTCCGCCAGAACACTAAAATATTTTGAATGACTGATCTGATTCACGATACGAGACAGGATTAAATTACCACAAATATTAGTCACTTCATTCTGAATTTGAGGGCTTGTGTAGGTTGCATTTCGACCACATTCGGTGAAATGCTTCTTTAGATTCTCATCTCCACCACCAATCCTAAACTGCAGTAAAGCGCGGAAATTTCCATCATTTTGTTGATTTTCTTCCAAAATCCCAGCATCGCTATCACCCCACAATGCAATTTTTTGTCGGCCACACAAAATAATGGTTTTGTTGGTTTACGTCGTCGTCGTTGTTGGCCTAGGCAAGCTACGGCTTGGGACCGTAGCGCATCTATCCGGTATAGGTTAACCTGGATGATGTAGCCATAAGCACTGCCGCTAGTTAAGTGCCAACCAGTGATTATCTCACTAGCCGTATTGAGTCCGTTAGGCGAAACTACGACAGTACCAAAGGTGGAAAATATAACCTTTGGTTTTCTATTATTTATTTGTAAAATGGACATGGTATTAGATTAAAATAATTATTTGAATATAAATAATTAACTGACAATTGTGATATATAATTAATTATGTTTACATACAATAAAATAATATAGTATACATAAAATTAGTATTAATGTGGTTCACAATTGAATTATGATGGGTAACTAATTTAAAATGAATTTATAACTATTCCGAAATTCAAGACGGTAAAATTAACATTTATCTTGAAACTAAAATAAGAGTATTCACTACACACTCCCCCACCAGAGAGGAAGTTCAAAGAGTTCCGAACGACACAGATTTCCGCTGGACCTTTTTGGTAGCTACATGTACCTCACTTAAGGTTGATTCCAAAAACGCAGGCTTAAGACGATCGATAGAAACCTTGTCGACCTTGGAACCGCGCTGGATGAGGAATGATTTGCGCGTACGTCGGAGAACTTCATAGGGTCCGTCATATGGACATTGGAGAGGCCGTTTTGGGAGAGGTACACGAACGAAAACGTGGGTGCAAGACTGGAGGGCTGGGGAAACAAAGATGTTCTGTTGGCTAGTCAATCGAGGGGGAACAGGCTGAAGGGACTGCATGTGAGAGGAAAGTGTTTGAGCGAATTCCGTAGGATCACATGACTTATCCCCTGCAGTGAAGTAGCCACCTGGTAGCCGCAGTGTTGTTCCATAGACTAGTTCAGCCGCTGTAGTCTTCAGATCACTCTTAAATGCAGAGCGAATACCAAGCAAAACGAGTGGAAGCTTATCCATCCAATGGGAGTCTTCGTGACACATAAGGGATGACTTCAGCTGGCGATGGAAGCGTTCGACGAGGCCGTTAGCTTGCGGATGATACGCACAGGTATGCGCATGTACTGTACCCAACAAGCTGGTAAACTTCTTCCAAAGCGAAGACTCAAATTGGCGACCTTGGTCAGTGATGACTTTTGTCGGCAATCCAAATCTTGATACCCATCCATGAAGAAAGGCTCTTGCAACAGTGTCCGCTTGGATATCAGGAAGTGGGATGGCTTCAGGCCATCTGGAAAAGCGGTCGAGACAGGTGAGCAGATAACGTTGGCCTTGAATCACTGGAAGAGGGCCAACAATGTCTACATGAATTACCTCAAATCGCTGGGATGGGGGCGGAAATGCGTCAAAGGGGGACCTGGTGTGCCTTTGGACTTTGGCACGCTGGCAGGCAAGGCACGTTTTGGTCCAATGTTTGACATCCTTCCGCATCGAGGGCCAAACAAAGCGAGAGGTAACCAGGTGTTGCGAAGCACGGATACCAGGATGGGAGGGCTTATGAAGATCCGTGAAGACTGCTTTTCTGTGACATGGAGGGACATAAGGGCGAATAGCAGCTGTTGATACGTCGCAATAGAGGGGCACAGACAATCCTGGCATACTCATTTTCTTGAGGGAAAGTGAGTGAGTGGAGTCTTCTCTGAGCAGTTCTTGTAGTTCCGTATCCTTATCTTGATCCTGTGCAATAGCTTTCCACAGTGTAGAGCTGAGGGTAACAGAAGTAATCTCTATTCTTGAAAGTGCATCCGCTGGAGTGTTCAAGACACCTTTGATGTGGCGGATATCTGTGGTAAATTGCGAGATATAATCGAGTTGCCTGATGACTCTGGGAGAGTGGTTACAGCTGTTTTTATTGAAGACAGAGACCAAAGGTTTGTGGTTGGTAAAAACACAAAACTCTCGGCCTTCAAGGAAATGTTGAAAATACTTCACGTTTAAGTAAATAGCAAGAAGTTCACGTCCGAAAGCACTATAACGCGTTTGGGCTGGCTGCAGCTTTTTCGAGTAAAACGCGATGGGTGCTTGTTGACCGTTAATGGTTTGTTCCAACACTCCACCGATCGCAACATCTGAGGCATCGACCGTCAGAGTTAGGGGGCATCACTGATAGGAAATGACAGAGACAATGCACTATTGATAGCATTTTTGGCATTGTCGAACGCCTGTAAACTATCGCTACACCATACCAATTTCGTTACCTTGCGTTTGTGTGTGATCATAGCGTGTAGAGGAGCAAGAACACTAGCACAGTTTTTAATGAACTTGTGGTAATAATTTACCAAACCTAGAAACCGACGTAACTCACGCTGATTATTTGGCATAGGGTACTTTTTTATCACTTCACACTTGTCCTGAAGGGGGGTAATTCCGTGCTGCGAAATCGTGTGACCAAGAAATTCCAAGGTTGGCTGTGCAAACACACACTTAGATGCATTAATAGTAACACCGTATTGTTCTAAGCGTTGAAAGAGGAGTGAAAGATGTTCCTTATGTTCCTCTTCCGTTGAGCTGGCCACAAGCAAATCATCGATGTAGGCATAAACAAAGTCTAAGCCTCTGGTGACCTCATCTATAAACCTCTGAAAGGTTTGCGCAGCATTCCGTAGCCCGAACGGCATCTTCACAAATTCGAATAACCCAAATGGTGTACAAACTGCAGTCTTGGGAATATCCGAAGGCTCTACGGGAATGTGGTGGAAAGCCTTAACGAGATCTATTTTACTGAAGATAGATTTGCCGTGGAGAAGAGAAGTAAAGTCTTGGACATTTGGTACCGGATATCGGTCCGGGATGGTTGTCGAATTCAAAAATCGGTAATCCCACATGGTCTCCAGTCTCCTGACTTCTTCTGGACCAGGTGTAGGGGAGAGGACCAACTGCTTTTGGAAGGTCTTATTATACCAAGATCTATCATAAGCTGGAATTCCGATTGGCAGCTTTCAGTTTGTCCGGGGCAAGACGTCTGGGTTTTGCAAACACAGGGGACCTTTTGTTGTAATGTGATGGGTAATGGTGTGCTTAATGGTATCACCCATCTGCATCGGTTGAAGAATTCCTGGATATCGCTGGAAAAGGCACTGGTACATGGAATTAGGGGGAACGAGGGAAAGTGCAGAGTTCGAGGCGTCCGGAAGGGCAACCTGTTTGGCAAGAACAGAAAGCAGTGTGGCCTGGTCGCATAAGCGTCGCTTGTCAAGATCCACCAGGAGTTTGAAATGCTGGAGGAAGTCAGCGCCGATTATGGGATGCTGCACTTGAGCACAGATGAAAATCCACTTGAAGGATCGGTGAAGGCCCAAGTTTAGTTCACGCGACTGAGTACCGTACGTGGGTATGCGTGAACCGTTAGCAGCGTATAGAGGCGGAGATTCCGAGTGCTTATGACCAGATTTTTGAGGGAATACACTGACTGACGCTCCGGTATCGACCAAGAAATTGACACCAGAGTTCCTGTCCTTTATGAATAACAGGTTGGCAGTGCGAGTACTAGACGCCATTAGGACTCGCTGCTGGGGTTTTCCGACGAAAAATTGCAAGGGGAGATGCACTTCCTAGCCTTCTTTCCAAATTTCGAGTGGTAGAAGCAGATCTTCCCGGAACTCGAACGATACCTCTTCGTAAATCTTGACCGAGAATGGCTTCTTTGCCGTTGATTTTGTAGCAGAGAACAAACGTGGTTGAGTTGTTGACTTAACTCTTTCACTTTCAACTCCAGTTCCGATTGTGTGTTCACGTTGTTGACCGGAGCTGTGTCAATCTCCACTACTTTGTCGGCAGTTTCTGCTAGTTTATCAACTGGAGTAGCAGGATCCATAGTGGCCAAGACACGCTGAGCTGATGGAGGAAGTTTCTGCAAGAACAACTGTCTAAAGATGTCCTTATCGAAGGTTTGTGCGCGTTCGCCTAGAGCGCACTGCATAGCCCTCAGCATTTGAGTGGGCTTACGGTCTCCAAGTTCTTCTTTTGAGATTAACTGATGTAGTTTCTCACGCTCGGAGACAGTGGTGCGGCGCAGGATGGCAGACTTCAGATCGTTGTACGGGTCCTCACTCGTGGAAGGAGATACGATGACGTCACGGACTTCAGAGATGATGCTCGCTGGTAGAGAGGACAAAACATGATCGTATTTCGTCCTGCTAGCGGTGATCCTTCCCAAGTTGAATTGTGATTCCACTTGGTGGAACCAAATAAATGGATCACCCGGCCAGAAGACGGGGAGCTTTACGCTCAAGTGGGAGATGGCACCAGCGTCGTCAGGCATCTTCTCCTATGCTTGCTAACGTACAAGCAAGAAGACAAGTTCCCAACGAAGGAGTGGAGGTTGAGACGAGCGCAGGCACAGAGCGCACGGGCAGGGGTGAGGGGCAGAGGGCACGAGCGACATTACAGTCTGGTCCTAGTCGCTCGGGTGAAGGGGGTGGTGGGCACGAACGACGTTACAGTCTAGTCCTAGTCGTTCGGGTGAAGGGGGTGATGGGCACGAACGACATTACAGTCTAGTCCTAGTCGTTCGGGTAAAAGGGGTAATCCAGCTCCGGGGTCACCAATTGTTGGTTTACGTCGTCGTCGTTGTTGGCCTAGGCAAGCTACGGCTTGGGACCGTAGCGCATCTATCCGGTATAGGTTAACCTGGATGATGTAGCCATAAGCACTGCCGCTAGTTAAGTGCCAACCAGTGATTATCTCACTAGCCGTATTGAGTCCGTTAGGCGAAACTACGACAGTACCAAAGGTGGAAAATATAACCTTTGGTTTTCTATTATTTATTTGTAAAATGGACATGGTATTAGATTAAAATAATTATTTGAATATAAATAATTAACTGACAATTGTGATATAATTAATTATGTTTACATACAATAAATAATATAGTATACATAAAATTAGTATTAATGTGGTTCACAATTGAATTATGATGGGTAACTAATTTAAAATGAATTTATAACTATTCCGAAATTCAAGACGGTAAAATTAACATTTATCTTGAAACTAAAATAAGAGTATTCACTACAGTTTCAATAATTGGCATGAGTTTTTTTCTGTTTTCTGAGGTATTTTGTTTTTTGGCACTGTCTAAGGTTGTACAGATATCCTTTTTTTTATTTTCAAACACTAACAAAAAATTTTGTGCTTTAACACAGCTGTCTTTGTGATAATTGCTAGTTTCGTGCTTGCGGAAATCCTCTTTTGCATCTTTCCAACGCATATACGAAGCATTAACTAATGCATTCAGTCTTATGTGATTTCCTTTACCAACTTCTACATTTTTTGCAAAGACAAAACAGTACTTGCAGAATGCACCTTCACTTGCTCGAGAATATGCAAGCCACTTAAATTCAGTCAGCCACTTCCTTTGAAATTTTAAGTTTCTTTTACCCGGCGGAAAACTATATAATTCTCCGGGTACTATATAATTCTCCTATATAATTCTACTAAACTATATAATTCTCCTCGCACACCGAGGAAACAACATTTTCCGTTTTTTCACTTCTATTTGAAGTTTCACCACTGTCAGAAGGACAGATTAAATCCCTGTTTGTTTTCTTTTTTGTTTTAGGCTCAAAATAATTTAAAACACTTGCTTCCCTCTTGTTGGCCATATTGTAAATAGGTCACAGACTCACAGTAGTGAGTGACGGTGACAGTACCCACAACACGTGAAAAACAAAGGAAGTAAACAACATGACTGACCGTATATTAGGAATTGACATCATGAGTGACGACTGCACATGGCCAATGGGCACATTAATAGAAAATGACGTAATTCGTGACGTAGGCAAGAGGACCAATTAAAAGCAAGCAAACTTAACAGTCGGAAGCGTAAGTTCATTAATCGACATGAGCTCCTTATAGAGTTCGGTGAGTCAGAAATGTAAATCCATTCCAGAAAATAAGAGCGCCATGAAAGGGGAGTAAGCAGAGAGAAGTATTTTGTCTGAATATATTTCTAAGTTTGGGAAGAATTTTTGGGGGGATATATCCCCCTATCCCCCCCCTGGCTACGGCCCTGATATATATATATATATATATATATATATATATATATATATGATCCAGTGTAAATTACGATATGATAAATCTTTCTTGAAAAAAGAGGAAAAATCATTTGCGTGATGTACACTTTCGTGAGAATTCTTAAATTGGTATCTGCTGATCGGTTGGAGGTGCCTTTGGATCAGAACTCCCTTACCTATGTTTTTCCAGTGCGAAAGATGGTAATGTAAACAGTAAATATTTACTAAAAAGGAGTCTCTCGGTACAATGGTTTCGGCACTTAACGGAGAAAAGATGCAACGATCAAATGATGACTTCTTAAGTTCAGAAAAAAGAGGAATGACATTGCATAGCTGTGTTTTAGTTAAATTATTTAGAAGTATAAAACAATGCAGATGAAGTGTGGATCGAAGTAAACTCATTTGAGAAATTCACCTCAGCTACTTTTCGTTCATTCAAATTATTTTGTTTGAATAAAAAGGAAGTGTCAATACTTTTTAGGGATCAGGTCAAGAATAGCGAACCCAATTTTACCATGTCAAGAATAGCGAACCCAAAAATTCCCTTGTCAAGAATAGCGAACCCAATATAAATATCATGTAAAGGAAAAAGTTAAACATATGTAATCTTCACTTTATTGATGAAAGAATAAATAAAACAATTTACTGAAATGAAAATGAACCGTATACTAATTTATTAAAAAGGAAATTGAGTGGCAATTGCGTTACAGAAATTAATTAACCTGTTTACTTTATTTCTTTCCATCCACATGAACTGTTGTAAATAACCTGGAAGAAATTCGCGTTTGCATCCTCGCATGTTGTTAATTTTAGCCTTATGCCCTTCGTGCGGGTCGCGGGTAGCAAAAATTAACCAAACTATCACGACTTAACCTAACCAATCGTCAAGGGCGTACAATTAACCTAAAAAATAAATAAAAAACAATAAATTTTTTTTTATTTATTTATTTTCATATATTAAGAGAAGAGAATTCTTTATACTGTACGGCATTGACGATTGGTTAGGTTAAGTCGTGCTAGTTTGGTTAAATAAAAAAAGACTAATATAAAAGCATTTAATACGTCCTTAACTAATTACTTAAAATTGGGAAACATAAACCTACCGTCTGAAGTTATGAAAACGTCCTTGAGGACTTCCCATGTCAAGAATAGCGAACCCAATTTTACCATGTCAAGAATAGCGAACCCAAAAATTCCCTTGTCAAGAATAGCGAACCCTGCAGGTGTTGGGTTCGCTATTCTTGACATGATCCCTTTTTAGTACTCTTCATATTATTCGTAATAATTGTTATGAATGTCTTAATTATTTTATAATTTAAGTCTAGCTTAAACTGGGGACTTAGTCAAGGTCGGGTAAGGTACAGTACTCACTCAGTTAGCCATGATTGAGGGGCGGTCCATAATCACGGATAACTCGATTTCACGGTTAACTCAGTGTAACAAACTGGTGGGTGGGTGGTGCAGCTGCTGCCCGCTACCACACACACTGTTATTCTCTTACAGAATAATATACAATTAAATAGTTTGTACTCACCACAAGACGCGAAGATACGCGAAGCCACAAGCGCACATACGTACTCTATGAAGTGCAGAGTGACACTGACTGAGGCGCGTTTCTGGAGGGCTGGGGGAATTGAGCCGCCAATGTAAACATCGTGCCAAATCACGGTTAACTCAGTGTCATGACCATGGATAAGTGTACAGTGGTTACAATTAGTAAATCACGGTTAACTCGATTCAAGGTTGAGTGAATCACGATTAACTGCATGAATACTATATACTCCATATTAAATAAGCTGCATTATAAACGTACAATTGGGAAAAATATTTCTCTGAAAAAAATGAACATTCCAAAAGTCGACCAAAATTACTGATCAGTAGTTTCGGGTTTCTTTTTTTTTTAATTTTAATCTTTTTGTGAGCAAATACAATTTAAAAAATAATAATTAGCAATTTCGGGAGCTTTCTTTAATTTTATTTTTTCTGCAAAATTTTTTTCGTAACTGAACATCTAAAGTGAAACTGACATTTCATTTTAACTTTCGTTAAAAGTAATAAACTACAAAATTGAGTGTACACAAACTTTTGGCTGAGTCATTACTAAACCACAATTAAAACGTGAATCTCTTTTCTATTTTCAAATTTTTAATTTTCTCCGTAACTCAAGTTATTGTTAGTTTCATTTAAAAAAAAATGGATTTGAAAATTAGATATAAATTTAGATATAAAAAGAGAAAAGCTTTTTAAAAGTGAATTATTTGAACAAAGCGTTTTTCATTCAGATAATCGTGTGAACTTAGTTAAGAGGTGAATAATTATGAAGTAGCGTATAAGGTAAAATGCTTATTTGAGTGTATTATACCTCCTATACAGCGGTATAAACTCTTCTTTTCCGGGAGTGGTATGAACCATGTTTTATTAACCTACCTTAAAAATAATCAGTTTATGAACAAGTTTTCCGGTTGCGCGCGTAAATCGACTCTGTAATACATGGATCCACGAATCTGATGTAGAAATCTTGGCTTGCTGAAATTTTATGAAAATTGGAACACGCCATTTCTCGAATTTGGTTCGTTACATCACTTCCAGAGAGAAAATTGAATTCAGCTTACGTTTCAATGGCAGAAACTTGCATAAGACATTTTGAAATGCTATTTTTTATATGATTTAAGGTTTAAATGTATTTTTGCTATGATACTTCATCTCTATTTCAGTTTAAGTTATTATACTTTAAATTGTGATATTTAATAACGATTAAAAATGTATGGATATATTTTTCTCTTTTAGAGAAGTGAAATTATTCTACATTTGAATTTTCATTAGTGAATCGACAGAAATTAGTCATGCATTCAAATGCTCACCATCAAAGACGCCCGTCTTCCAGTCTCAAAGGTGTGTACGGGTGTATTCATGAAAGATAGCCTTATTTATGTAACCTAACTCCATATAATTTGCCTAACCGCATTATTTGTCATTTCTTCTGTATTAGAAAATTTTGGCCATACATCCACGCACTCTGTCATCACTTGTAAACCTAAATACAGTTACAGAAGTTGTAATAAAATCGCTAAATTTGTACTTCAGTACGAAGCGCTTCTTTGAAGGCATCTGTATCGGAAATGGAAATTAACTTTTTGTTAAAACAAATGAAATTTGAATGATTTCATACCATCAAAAGCGAGGTTATAACGTTCGTAACTTTGGTGTTGGAAATTATTTTTTACTCTATCAAAGGGTTTACTAACACTGAATAAAATCGTCTGGCGTAACAGATGACTATGCATTGAAGATTAACTTTCATCTTTGTAACAACTGCATTGATAAATAGATAGATAAAGAGAGATAGACTGATAGGTAGAGGTCCGTATTTGTTGGTTTTGGGTCTGGCCAGTTATATTCTTTTTATTTTGAAGCCCGTGTCCGACCTGGCCCGTAAGAATTTTATAAAACATGTACCCAGCTCGGTCCGGCCCGCATTTGACATTGTGTCACCGACCTATAACACTATGTTATCTATCGTATTATAGGATAGGTGTGTGATTATCGCAATCGTGTATTATGATAAGAAGCAACTATAAAAATGTTTAAAAAGTTTACGCATATTTTAATTTTTTTTTTAATTTTTTACCATTCACTACACATTTGAATAAAGTTGAAACCCGTGCTCCCCAGGGCTGTAGCCAAACACTATATTTTCAGCCCATACCCGACCCGTGTCCGTCATGCTCTGAACAAGCCGGACTTACGACCCTACCCAAGCCCATGCAGACCTCTACTGACAGGTAAAAAGATTACTGGTATATAATTTAGATTTAAGAACAACTTTATACTTCATCTAATACTTTTTCTGTTAGATAATGTTAACAGTCTAAATCACTAGTCTCACACACACACACACACACACACACCGTCTGCTCAAGAACCTTGCGTGACCCTTAAACATGCGTCCTGTTTCACCGCTTCGTTCAACAGAGAACACTGACACGGATTTAACAATTAAATCGTTAAAAACAAAACGAGAGATAAGCTTCGCTTCTCTCGTAATTTCCTTTCTTAATTACGTTATTTAATTACACTCGCGGGTAATTTGGGAGCTCAGAACGACCATTAGAGCAATCGTCGATTTTAAATTTGCATAATTTTTTAAGTTATGTGTGGGTTAAGGCGGCTCTCGCGTGGAGTTCGCGCGCACCTAATCTTCGTGTGAGAATATAGCTCGGGGTTCCGGATGTTACCGCAGGATGTTACTTCCGGATATTATCTTCGGTTGTACCTCTTCTTTAAATTGTTTATTTTCACTTCTTTCCTTAATGGTGTATCAAATAGTCTTTGTATTTTTATGTAAGTTGTTATGATCAATAGCAATATCAGAAGTAATAATAACAAAACATTTTAATAACAGTCATAAATAATTTGAAGGCAATGTAATATACATCTATATATATATATATATATATATATATTGACGTACGCGCCCAATCCGTATATTTATTTATGGTATTGAACGCCCATTCTCTGACTTTAATTCACTTCACGGGCACCCTTTAAGTTGGGCGTACCCGGTGATTTTATCTCTTATTTTCGTCCAGGATTATTCGGCCTACCCAAGACGGATGGCCCTTTAAATTGATAGGCTAGGTTCCTTCGGCTTTCCACAAGCCTACTTTGAACGTTAATTTTCCCCAGCTAACAAGAGGGGTCTATCACAAGGTATTTAAAACAACACACGCCCTCTTATAAATTTTATTAAATGTTACTCGACACAGTACATGTATTTAATAGTTTATTCTGAATTACATCTATAAATTTTCCGACAATACAATAATCTTAACGTCAAAGACAAAGGTCACAGTTATGTGACTTTAAATCGTTAAATTGATCAACAATGATAAATCTAAAGAAAAGATTAATAGTTATCTGAATTTCAATAATTTATAGATCGAGGGGTTTTATATTTTAGTGCAACAAAAATAAATAACAAGAAATGAAGTGGCCGCAATTCGACCCAGATATTCAAAGAATTAGTTTACTTACTACGAGCAGGAGAAACAATCACTCCCACTTGTGCTGCGTACGGACCGTAGATTTACGGTCCACCCAAAGCTTTCAAAACTACAATCTATCAAATAACGGGACTTACTGCCGAACCCAAATTGACGGATTCAGGAAATTAGGGCCCAGACGTACCCTATTTCTTATTTAAGTGGAGCCAAATTAAATTAATGGAAAGTTCACAAAACTCTTGGTCCGTTGGTTAACCTAAATTAAGATACAATCAAGTTCTCGGTTAAGGTCGCTAACAATTAAATGATTATGCTCAAATTTCCGCGTAAACGAATTTCATGAACTATAAGTTCTTAATTTTTAATTTAGTGACAATTGATTCTTTCAGTTTTAAGTTTTCTTACACCACAAGTCTACAGGGGGTTTGTTTAGCCACAGTTAACTTCAAGGAGGAACGACTACAACTAACTTAACAATTTTCGAATTTACTTTACAATTTTGAAGGACCCCGCCTTCCATTTCTGCAAACCTATCAAATCATTTGTTTTCCTAAGATCGTCCCTCCAGAAGGCTATTACCCATACAAGAGGGAAAGAAGGCGTCTTTACTACGTTTCCCAGGATCCTGGGCCCCCTGATTGGAGCTGGACCTGATTTCCGAGTATAGACCCCTCCTTCTTCCCACGAAATACATTTAAATACCGTTAACAGATTCGAAGCCCTAAGTTTATGACCCCCTCGTGGTTCAACTTTAGCAGCGTCTTCGAATCTGTCTTACAAAAGTCACACCATCATGCAAAAGAGATATTAAAATCTTCGACCTAGCGAAAGAGGAAACCACGCATTTGCACGTACGTCCAAATCCGTTGGATTACCCTTCTCGCTGGGGTCGGGTCTCGGTGATAAACCTCTGTCCCCACGTGGCTTGGCTTTATTACTTCTCTGATAATCCGAACTAAGATAGAACAACTTTAAACAATCTGAAACACTTCGGATTTCTTCGTTCATGAACGTTTAAAAACCAAACCACACTGCGTTCAGAGATGTACACCACGCAATCTTAAATAACATTCCTTCACTTATTTTATAAAAGATCTCTGCCTGCAACTTCATGGTTACGACATCCCTCCCCTCCTTTAATTTTGCACTCCGATGCAAACTTTCTTAACTAGGGTCGGGTATTATCACTTTACTCACAAAACTTTCCATTTACTTGTCCCCTTGATTGGGACACTATCACTGATAGATTTTATTTGTCCCTTTATTGGGACACCAACACTGACACACTTAATTTTAGTCATCCTCGGGTTCCTCGTAGTGTACTCGAGGTCGGGGCCTAAGAGCATACTGACGCTCAAACGGTGGCCCTGGAAAGCAGCCTGTCTGCTTTCTCCGGGGGACCCTATTCCCATAAGGTCCCCGCGAGGAGGTAGTTCGGAAGCACCTGGCGGCTCCTGCTCGCCACTCGGTCCTGCCAGGGGGCAGGAGGTGCACTCCGGTTCACCTCCACGGGTCGATGTTCCTCCGTTCCCTGGGCGAAGCTCTCGGGGAGGAAGTAGCTCGGAGGCGCCCGGCGGATCCCATTCCGCCACTCGGTCCTGCCAGGGCAAGAAGCGCCCTCCGGTTCACCTCCCCTAGTCGATGTTTCTCCCTGTCCTGGGCGAAGCTCTCCGTGAGGAAGTAGTTCGGAAGCGCCCGGCGGTCCTCGTTCCGCCGCTCGGTCCTGCCAGGGGGCGGGAGGCGCCTTCCGGTTCACTTCCCCGTGTTGATGTTTCTCCCTGTCCTGGGCGAAGCTCTCCGTGAGGAAGTAGTTCGGAAGCGCCCGGCGGTCCTCGTTCCGCCGCTCGGTCCTGCCAGGGGGCGGGAGGCGCCTTCCGGTTCACTTCCCCTTGTTGATGTTTCTCCGGTGTCGAGGGCGAAGCTCCCGAGAGGAGGGGCGTTGGCCCTTCCCCCATCTCATCCCCTGCGTCGTCCGCCCCGCCTTGTCGCTCAACGTCCCATTGGGCATCGATGCTGCGGCGGATGCGGTCTCGATGGATCACTATCTGATGTCCAGTGATCATGTGACGCAGGAGATAAGTGACTGGAGTCTTCTTGTTCGATGATGATGTAGGGACCCTCGTACCGGGGCTCCAACTTGCCTCTGCCCGGTCGCGGGTAATCAATGTACACCAAGCCATGGGGCGCCTTCTCTTGAACGGCTTCAATTCCTTGATTCCGTTAGCTTTCTCGTATTTCCGCATGAACTCTTCCACTCGGCGGTATATTTCGCTCAGACTCCTCTTTCGGTCTTCGGCGTATTCCTCTGGGTTGTACGGGCTCACGCATGCCTCCTGTGGCATGCGAAATAGCTTTGAAGGTACGTTGGGGGTTCGCCCGTACATCAAGAAGAATGGAGAATGTCCCGTGGCTCGGTGCACTCGGATGTTCAAGGACAATTCCACGGTGTCGAGGATTTTATCCCAGTCTCGTCCCGTTTCTTCACAAAGTATGCGGAGTTTGATGCATAACTCTTTATTCCGACGTTCGACCTCCCCGTTGCTTTGGGGCTGGTATGCGGCGGTCCTTTGGTGTCGTACTTCCCAAACCCTGAAGAGCTCCTGCAAGGTAGAGTTCCAGAACTCCTTGCCTTGGTCGGATACTACTGCTGAAGGGGCACCCAGTTTGCACCGTATCAAACGATGGCACTTGTCCGCCACCTCCCGGGCCGTCTTGTCCTTTATTGCTGCCAGTATGGTGAATTTGCTGAAACTATCCACACACGTGAGGATATAATGGCTGCCTTCCCCGGTCGGAGGAAGGGGACCAACTAAGTCCACGTGCAGAAGTTCCCAAGGACTGTGGCCTCGCACACAAGGCATTGTTTCCACAGTCACTTTCCGCGTCCGTTTGTTCCGCGCGCACGTGTCGCACGCTTGGACTACCTGCCGTACCTGTTGAACCATACCTGGCCAAAATAAAGGTCCCGTAGGATTTCTGTAGTCCCGGCAGCTCCCGGATGAATGCTCCTGACGTCAGTGTGGGCTTTCTAAATGAGCTGCTCTCTCAACTTTTTAGGAACTACGATGACCTCTCTTCCGTTCGCATCGATGTAAACCAGCAGGTTCCTCACTAGTTTGACTCTCGACGGCTGGATGGGCTTGGTTACGGACCAGCTGAAAGCCTTTCCTTCTTCGATGGCTGCTCGAATTGCCGCTATTTCAACGTCCTTCTGTTGTTTGCCGATTACCTTGCGATCAATGATCGCTTTGTTCGGATATTGCGTTCACAAACTCCTTCGTCACTCCAGGCGGCGGGACAACCAATCGGCCACTCTGTTGAGTTTGCCTTTCACGTACTCGATGAGAACGTCGTAGTCTTGCAATGTCATAACCGAACGCTCTAGTCTTCCATTTGGGCTCTCGGTGTCCTTCCCTCAGAAGCCACTTCAACGGCTTATGGTCCGAACGGACGATGACTCTCTGCCCAAATATAACATTGCTTCAATTCCTTTTTTGGTTGGCCTCTGGGAGTTTTTGATGGCCTCTTCTTTGGATTGTTGTGGCTTCACCCCGTTCCTGGTGACCACATGGCCTAATTACCCCACCTGGGACTGTAATAACTGACATTTTTCCAACTTTACCTTTAAGTTGGAGGTGCGTAGGCTATCCAAGGCTCGTCGTACCCTCTCGTCATGTCCTTCCAAGGACAATGAGGTCATCTAAGTAAATCTGTACTTCCTTGTCCAGTTGCTTCGGCAAAATTCATTACTCTTTGGAACACTGGTGGACTATTGGACAATCCAAACGGGACCACCCTGAACTCGAAAGGACCGCTTCCCGTGGGGAAGGCAGTTTTCGAGATGCTATCGTCGTGAATGGCCAACTGCCATTCTCCCGAGCGTAAATCCCTGCTCGAGAAGTAATGAGTCCCGTGCAACTTGGCCAAGGTTTCCTCAATGATGGGTACTTAATATTTGATCTTATTTTCCTTGCTGCCATTGACGTCCCAAGGTCTATAGTCTACACAAAGCCTCAGGGCCCTACGCTTCTTTTCTTCAATCGCTTCCCCTTTGGACTCCTGTGGTCACTCTTCGTTCCTAGTGATCACTGGTCCTGGTACTCTACCGGTGACGGTAGTAGTTAATCTTTTCTTTCCCTCGTCGGTCTTCTTCCCTTTGAGAGCGACGGACATCGGTGAACATGCGTCTTGAGGTGTTTTCAATCTCTTCTTAGTCACTTGTGGAAATTTGACTCTTTCTCACCGTGACACTTGTTCCATTTTTTCGTTTCGGGCGAGGAATCAACGGCTGTTCCGACTAACCTCCCCGTTCTCGTTGCCTCAACCACCATGCCGATGTCATCTTATCTTCAAGGTATACTCTTTAGTCGTCACTTTTATTTCTCAAGAGTAACTTTACCGCCTCCTTGGAAAGGTTAACTTCCCGTTGAGATTTCCGCTCTGTGATACTTGCAAACCACGCTGAGCCTCACTGCACATTCATTGCAGCGTAGAGTAGACGTCCAGGGGAAACCATACCCCAAATTTTCTTCTTCGTCTATTCCCTTTTCCTTTAACTTCCCTTTGGGGATTCTGCTCGACAACTTCTCCAAGTATCCTCGAGCCTCACCGCATATCCCATGCAGCGGAGAATAGACGTCCAGGGGAACCATATCCCCATTTTCCACGATTACCAATGGAAACGACCAGGTGGAACGGCTATGCTGTATCACTCCTTGATCCAGCATTTCTGCTATTTGTCGCTTTACCTCCTCCTCGTGTGTAATAGGTATCCTGTAGGGTCGCCTAAAGATGGGAGGATGGTCCTGGGTTTCCAACTTCATTGGCATCAGGTTATAACCCAATGGCTCGCCACCCAGTAAGAAGACATCTGAATAATCCCTTAGCCACTCTTCGACGATTTTCCTTTCTTTGTCGGAAAAGGATTTCCAACCAAGGACATGGGACTTGAGGCTTGTCACTCGTTCTTCGAAGTCCTTCTTCAATGCTTGACTTCCTTTCACCGTGACATTCGTTCCAATTTGGGGTGAGCGTCGACTACCCTCCCAATTAGCTCTGCCTCCGTCACTATGCCCACGACGTCTCTTTTTCGCCAAGGTATTCTTCGTCATCCTGATTGATCATCAGTAACCTCATCTTCCTCTGTGGGATCCTGCTCGGTAACATTTTTAAGTTTCCCCGAGCTTCACTGCACATCCCGTGCAGCGGAGAATAGACGTCCCAGGGAACTACGTCCCCGGGTCTCTGACTTCCCTCGTCAGAATCACGGCGGCCACCTTTAGTGTTTCGTGCGGGATTGCCTCTACCAGAGTCACCCTCGCACTTTACTGTCTACTCCCTTTACTTGGATGGTTACTGTTTCATTCAGTGACTGTCCTCTTCCGGTGGTCTACCTGGGCTTCGTACCTTTGTTTCGTCTTCATGTCCTCCGAAACAATACGCCTATAGTCAAGTCTTGCTGAGCCTCTGGAATTATACAACACAAAAGAATTCTTCAACCCCCCTTCCCATAGTCAAACTTACTTCTACTCCTCTTACATGAATGGGCGGGGGCCGGTGCAACTGTGTACTGAGAAGTTGGCCACTGTCCAATGAAGGCTCCCGATGTTCTTGTGCATAGCTTATGTCAATGTGACGGAAGCTCCACCATCGCTCAGCGCGGTGGAAGCTTGTTGAGCGACGAGTACTGGTAGGGTGATCAGTCCTAGCCGACGGACTCGCCGCTACTTCCTCTGAAGCTATTCGGGAGGCTTCTCCTTCCAATCCTGTCGAAGGTTTGCTCGAGGGCACGCCTCTTCCCAATTTCGCATTTGCTGACAAATCTTGCACTGGCTCCGGCCACTTTCTTCCATTGTTTCCTCTTTGGAGTCTCTGTCTTCATTTGACTTGGTTTGTTTTCTCTTCTGGTTTCTCATGGGGTTGTAGTCACATTCTTGAGTTGTGTTATTCCTCCTGTGACCAGTGTCACAGTTCTTCCTTCTGGGCTCTCCTCTCTTGCTGGACTTGTCTCCTCGTTCACCTCCACATCCTTGATGTTGTCCTCCTTTGTGGCTGTGGCTGTTCTTTCTTTGAATGTTGTGAGTTGTAGTCCCAGGATGTGGGAGGATTTTGCAGTTTCTGCAGTCTTCGGCTTCTGTCATGTGGCGTTTCTTCTCTTAGGACCTCTTCATCTCTTAGTCCTAAGCTTGGGTTGTTTACCGAAAACTGGGTTGATTCCATCCAATAGTCCCGAAAGGATGTTCCTTTGATGCAATTACAAGCATACTCCGGCATAACGGTCTTCAACGCGTCCTTAGGTATGCCCACTTTAATATGTCTCCTTGTGGGATTAGCCTGAACCAAGGCATTACCTGCACTTAATGTTCCTGTGGCAATTGGGTTGACTGTCTCACCTTGTTCCTTCCTGACGGCGTTTGGGCTGGTTCCTGGGTTCTCTTGTGCCCTTCGCCCATAAACTTCGGCGAACTTCCTTCCAATGTGTGTCCAAAAGTCGTTTGCTCAGGACCCCTTACTGCCTGTTCACGTTGCAAAGGTAAGCTAGTACTCTTTAATACCTGTACGACGGTTTTTATATTCTGCTGCCGGTCTTCGTCGGTGCGGTGTTTCTCGTCTCTTGTGGTGTGTGCACTTCTGCAAGGATTCTTTGGGATGTCTTCTGGGTTCTCTGGTCTCCACCCAATCCTTTCTTGCCTCGAAAGTTCTTCTGTACGGGAGGAACTAGAGAGATTCTTCGGGGACGAACCCCCGATCTTCGGTTGTCCAAATACTCCCATCGCGGAATAATCATTACAAGGTCTTCCAGTTTCGACCTTCTTCGATTTATTTCTTCCCCTAATTCCTTGCATTCCTTTATAACCGAATAATTTTGTAAATTTATCTTCTTTAAATTCCAAACTTTCGTGCTTATTTCGTTTAAGTTCGTTGTTTCGGAATCACTCATGTCACTTACGCTTTCCTCATTCGTTATTTCTACGCTCTTTACCGACATTGCGAAAGTTATTTGTTTGTTTATCTTTAAAACTGTAATCACTGTTAACGACCCTTTTTACTGTTTCAATTATTGTACCGAATTATTGTTGCAAATACTTTCGTAGAATTACTGTTACAATTATTTCATATTATTGTTCAATTATTTCATAAAATCACTGTTACAGTTACTTCATATAATTGTGTTACAATTATTTCATAAAATCACTGTTACAGTTACTTCATATAATTGTTATTACAATTATTTCATAAATTCACTGTTACAGTTACTTCATATAATTGTTGTTACAATTATTTCATAAAATCACTGTTACAGTTACTTCATATAATTGTTGTTACGCAAATTTATTTTAACCAAAAGTTACACTCTTGCGATAAATACCTTGCAATAGAATCCCACTTCTGACACCATATGACGTACGCGCCCAATCCGTATATTTATTTATGGTATTGAACGCCCATTCTCTGACTTTAATTCACTTCACGGGCACCCTTTAAGTTGGGCGTACGCGGTGATTTTATCTCTTATTTTCGTCCAGGATTATTCGGCCTACCCAAGACGGATGGCCCTTTAAATTGATAGGCTAGGTTCCTTCGGCTTTCCACAAGCCTACTTTGAACGTTAATTTTCCCCAGCTAACAAGAGGGGTCTATCACAAGGTATTTAAAACAACACACGCCCTCTTATAAATTTTATTAAATGTTACTCGACACAGTACATGTATTTAATAGTTTATTCTGAATTATATCTATAAATTTTCCGACAATACAATAATCTTAACGTCAAAGACAAAGGTCACAGTTATGTGACTTTAAATCGTTAAATTGATCAACAATGATAAATCTAAAGAAAAGATTAATAGTTATCTGAATTTCAATAATTTATAGATCGAGGGGTTTTATATTTTAGTGCAACAAAAATAAATAACAAGAAATGAAGTGGTCCGCAATTCGACCCAGATATTCAAAGAATTAGTTTACTTACTACGAGCAGGAGAAACAATCACTCCCACTTGTGCTGCGTACGGACCGTAGATTTACGGTCCACCCAAAGCTTTCAAAACTACAATCTATCAAATAACGGGACTTACTGCCGAACCCAAATTGACGGATTCAGGAAATTAGGGCCCAGACGTACCCTATTTCTTATTTAAGTGGAGCCAAATTAAATTAATGGAAAGTTCACAAAACTCTTGGTCCGTTGGTTAACCTAAATTAAGATACAATCAAGTTCTCGGTTAAGGTCGCTAACAATTAAATGATTATGCTCAAATTTCCGCGTAAACGAATTTCATGAACTATAAGTTCTTAATTTTTAATTTAGTGACAATTGATTCTTTCAGTTTTAAGTTTTCTTACACCACAAGTCTACAGGGGGTTTGTTTAGCCACAGTTAACTTCAAGGAGGAACGACTACAACTAACTTAACAATTTTCGAATTTACTTTACAATTTTGAAGGACCCCGCCTTCCATTATTCTGCAAACCTATCAAATCATTTGTTTTCCTAAGATCGTCCCTCCAGAAGGCTATTACCCATACAAGAGGGAAAGAAGGCGTCTTTACTACGTTTCCCAGGATCCTGGGCCCCCTGATTGGAGCTGGACCTGATTTCCGAGTATAGACCCCTCCTTCTTCCCACGAAATACATTTAAATACCGTTAACAGATTCGAAGCCCTAAGTTTATGACCCCCTCGTGGTTCAACTTTAGCAGCGTCTTCGAATCTGTCTTACAAAAGTCACACCATCATGCAAAAGAGATATTAAAATCTTCGACCTAGCGAAAGAGGAAACCACGCATTTGCACGTACGTCCAAATCCGTTGGATTACCCTTCTCGCTGGGGTCGGGTCTCGGTGATAAACCTCTGTCCCCACGTGGCTTGGCTTTATTACTTCTCTGATAATCCGAACTAAGATAGAACAACTTTAAACAATCTGAAACACTTCGGATTTCTTCGTTCATGAACGTTTAAAAACCAAACCACACTGCGTTCAGAGATGTACACCACGCAATCTTAAAAATAACCTTCCTTCACTTATTTTATAAAAGATCTCTGCCTGCAACTTCATGGTTACGACAATATATATACATACACACGCTAAAATTACTGTAAAGCATATTTTACAGTAATTTGACTGTATATATATATATATATGTGTGTGTGTGTGTGTGTGTGTGTGTGTGTGTGTGTGTGCACACAAACGCTAAAATTACTGTAAAATATGTTTTACAAGTTATTTTAGCAAAATGCCATGATATAGCAGTAAAATTCAGCCTACAGTGACTGATGCCCTCCAAACTATATACATATACATGAATTAACAAAACTTTACTAAAGTTGAGTAAACTTCATGAGTATTTTTATATCATTTATTTATTTGTGTGTGTGTGTGTGTCCTTTGCATCAAACTTAACCCTGTTTTAGGCTATGTTAGGTTAAATTAGGTTAAAAAAGTTTGTTTTGCTGCGGTTGTTTGACCTCCTTGGGGACAGCTAAGGTCAAATGACGGAGGGGACCTACAACTTTACGTGAGATCCGAACCACGAGTCCCTCCCTACACTATCTGGACGCAGAAAGTAAATCCTCGTCTAAATTCATTAAATACAGAAACACCATCATATTCTCACCTTTTAGGAAAATATATTTTGGAAATGTTGATCGCACTTTATTTTATCAACATAGTGTTGCATCAACAGTCGATCGATCAACCGTGCTCTATATACACTATGTATGTGCGTATGTATATATGTATACATATATGTAAGTGTGTGTGTATATACATACATGTGTATGTGTATATATACCTTGTTGCACCTAATGTATGTCCTCAACATGTATAAATAGCACAATAAATTGTATTATTATTATTATTATTATTATTATTATTATTATTATGTTTAGGAAAGCGTCAACTGTCGCACTGCCATATATATATATATATATATTATATATATATATAAGCACACCGGACAAAAAATTAGTCACCCCTCTCAGAATGTACCTAATAACGTGTGACGGCGCCTCTGGCCTTGATAACCGCACGAATCCGGCGAGGCAGAGACTCTACGAAGTTGTGCATGTACTGAACATCGATTTGCTGCCACTCGTTCATCAGTCGGTCCCGAAGTTCCGCCAGAGTCCGTGGGTGTCTATTCCTGCGCTTCACTTTCTGTTTCCAGCCTGAACAACACCTTCGACGCATTCAGGATTAAAGGCTTCATTGGACCTGCGATGTACTCGTCGCCTCCCATCATTGGAGAACAAACAAAAACGGGACTCATCGGACCAAATTACACGTTTCCAATCTGCCGCAGTCCAGTTTTTGTGCCTCTGAGCCTTTATAACATGCCAATTTGTGACTTGCTGTTAACAGCGGCCTCTTCCGTGGTACCCTGCTCCAGATGTCCATGGCATGCAGTTCTCGTCGCAATGTCCGTTCGGAAATTGGTCGCTGGAGAACCTCATTGGTTTTCTTGGAGCAATTGTTCTCTGGTTTGAAAACGATTTGCAGTTACTAGACGAGAAACATGGCGGCGGCCCCTATTGTCGAGAATTGTTTTCCGGCCACAATTACGCCGTCGATTGTCAGTTGATTGCGAACTACACCACTCTTTGTAAACTCGCTGGACAGTACGCGTTGACACACCAACAAATTGGGCTACTTCAGACATTTTGTGTCCGTGGGCTCTGCCAAACACGATGGCTCCTTTTTGCCACTGAGTAACGTCTGCCTCACGACCCATTTTGCAGACTATATCCAACACACTTTGTTCTTCACCACCTCACGAAACAGATCTGATCCTGTGTGCTACGTCACCGCTACTTGTCACTTACCAATGCTACATCATCGCCCTCTGTGTGACCTTGAACTTCCTACTATCGGTGCTATTAGGGGTGACTAATTTTTTTGTCTGGTGTGCTTATATATATTATATTATATATATATATATATTATATATATATATATATATAATATATATATATATATTATATATATATATATATACATTATTATATATATATATATATAAATTACAGGAAATTCAGAGAAGCATGAAAGCGATTGATCTCGGGATAATAATGACAGATGATGCGAAATTCGAAACACAAAATCAGATAGCGATAAATAAAGCAAAAAGAGTCGCCGGACAGGTTTCTAAGAACGTTCAAGAGAAGGGACAGGACAGTAATGATTCCCCTGCTAAAAACACTGATTATACCAAAACTTGAATACTGCTCAGTTTTGACATCCCATATAAAATGGAAGAAACTAATAAACTAGAAGAAACGCAATGGCATTTCACAGCCAAGATTGATGGCTGCAAAGAACTCAACTACTGGGAAAGACTACGTAAACTAAATCTGTACTCACTGGAAAGAAGAAGAGAGAGGTACATCATAATTTACATATGGAAAATGATCGAAAAAACTGGTACCAAACCTAAAACTAAACCCAATTACCATTCAAACAACACTGGAAAATAGGAAAGGCAGAATGTGTAGTGTTCCCAAATTAAAAGCACGACAAGGGACCTCCTCAACCCTGAAGGAAAATAGCTTGGTTGTCAGGGGGCCAAGACTTTTCAACCAGCTTCCTAAGGACCTCAGAAACGTAACGGGGGTCAAAGTTGAAGTCTTCAAGAAAAGACTGGATGCCTGGCTCAGGACAGTACCAGATGAGCCGGGCGTGCCTGGCTATGTACGGTGGAGAGCGCAAGAAAGTAACTCGCTCCTCCACCAGGCCAGACCTAGAGGCGGGGCCACCAGCTTGACCTCCGTGTGAAGAGAGACCAACACACGAAACAACATAAGGTTCATAAGGTATATATACACACACAAAACTTGTTCAACAATATATATTATACAAGAATAATAGGATCCTGTTTACATGTCTTTCATCAGTAAAATTTGGGTGTAAAAGTTTTCTTTTTTTCTTTGAAATTGGATAAAAAAGGAAACTGTCGCTGCAAAGATTCTCTAAACATTTTATTGGCGTCATTTTGTATGTATTTGCGCGTATTTTAATTAAGAAGTTTGCGTATAAAGTGTATTTAAACTACAGATAATTTTTTACCGAACACATATTTTAAAATACACTTCTTCCTTCTCATTTATTTCGTTATTTTATTTTTTCTTCTGTTTATTTATCATTTTATTTTATTTTATTTTATTTTTAGAAAAACTCCTAAAGCGGATAAATAGTCAGTTTCTTCAACCTGTTTTTATCGTGATGTATAGCTTCGGGTAAAGCAAAGCAGTATATATATAACCTTACCTTACAACCTTACAAAGGTTCCGCGTGATGATTTCTCATTTCGCGAAGGTCAAGCTTGTCGCCCCTCCTCTCGAGTTGGCCTGGTGAAGTAGTGAGTTGGATTCTTGCGCTCTCCACCTCACATATATATATATATATATATATTACTTACTTTAGGTTACTTTAGGTGAGTTTGAACAACGGTTCAGGATCGACCTGCTCGAACCCTCTGCAGCATCCCACCTCATTTGCGGGATTTGGTGAAGGAGGGAATTGCTGTCTGATCTCCTCCTGCCGTCGTAGCCAGCCACGCATGGCTGGTCGGGGACTTTGCACAGGAACCTGTCCAGCTGGTTCTTGAAGTTATTCAGGTCGCTGTGCTGGAGATTCCTCACTTCTTTTGATAGGACATTGAAAAGCTTTGGGCCTCGTATTTTGAGGGTATTTTCCATCCTCGTTTTCATGGCCCCTTGTCCCACCGCCGCTGGGGCCGTACAAAATCTGCCTCTTCTCTCATTCCAGTTTGTTTCTATTTCATTTCTCGGGTCAGGGACAGAGCCCTCAAGTATTTTCCATATGTATAATATTGTGTACCGCTCGCGCCTTCTTTCGAGAGAGTAGAGGTCCAGGGATTGTAGTCGAGACCAGTAGTCTTCACCTTCCGTTTCCTCTATCTTAGACGTAAAAGTCCTTTGTATAGCTTCAATGTTCGCAATGTCTCATTTTCTGTATGGGCTTGTGAGTGCTGAACAATACTCAATTATTGGTAGGACTAGACTCTTCCATAATTTGAGCATGATGTTTGCTTTTCTGCTGCGGAAGCTCCTCCAGATGATTCCCATTATTTTTCTAGCCGTTGTAATTTTGATGTTATAGTGCTCTCTGAATTCTGCATCGACGACATTATTACTCCAAGATCCCTGACTTGTGGATTTGGTGTTATCTGTTTGGCTTGCAGAGTTTTGTACCGTTTTTTTCTGAGCTACTGTTATTACCATATCTTAGAAGTTGGAATTTTTCTTCGTTGAACTTCATATTGTTGTCTTCTGCCCACTGGAATAATGTTTCAATGTCGTTTTGTAATTTTCTTATGTCACCTTCGTTCAATATTTCCTTACATATCTTTGTGTCATCTGCAAAACATGATACAATACTGTCCTTAATATCTGCATTAATATCTGCAATCATTATTATGAACAGCAAGGGAGCTGATACTGTTTGAAATATATATATATATATATATATATATATATATATATATTATATATATATAGGTGGTGTAGTGGTTAGCGTCGCTGACTGCGAATCCATCGACCCCGGGTTCGATACCCGACGGCAGCCGGCGCGCAGCAAAACCCAGCTGTTCATCCTTCCACACAATAAAGTGGTCGGTAGATAAATGGGTACCCTAGGTGACCTAGTGGTTAAGACGCTGTGCTGCTGATGGGGCGTGGTTCGGATTCCACGTTAAACTGTAGGTCTAAGGTGGAGTGAAAAGCTTGACCTTCGTCAGAATGAACAATTCGGGCGGAAGTTAACCAAAGGTTACCAAAGGTTTTATATATATATATATATATATATATATATGTAAAATGAACAATGAATAATAATCCCTTCATTCATATAATTCTGATGATACTTCGTAATATTTATATAAGCCTTATACTCTTATTCATATATTCATTTTTACATATCAATCCCAAAATCGTATCACGTTGACACGAGTTTGGATAAAACTTTGATTTGCTTTCCATTTTATAATTGGTGAATTATTTTTTGTAAACTACGTAATCAGTTTGTATAAAACCCAAAATCGTATAACGCTGACACAAGTTTGGATACATTTTTTATTTGCTTTCTATTTTATAATTGATTAACTATTTCTGTTTAAACAACTTAATCATTTTCGTAGACTTAGTTTAATAACGTAATCTTGTTCATTTTTTTGTATACATTTTCTCTTCGTTGTAAAAGATGAAGTCATGTCCTGCTTAACGTTTAATTTTTAATCTTAAGCCTTTCATTTTGGCCCATGTGCATGTTTGTTTGTAATTCGTGATGGGAAGGCATATTTCAATTTCCATTTTTAGTTAACTCGGCAGATCATGATAACATCAGATATGTCAATATGCGATTTAAAAATGAAAAAAATATGGCTTCCTCTTGCTTAGCAATCTAGGCATTGATACAGCAAAAATATTTGTTTTGTCTTTAAATGTTTTGCAAAGTAAATCAGCCTATTGAGAATAAAACAGATCAGCATTAAATAATAATGAGGTAAGGAAAAAATTGGATATAAAAACCCATAAAATTTCTCTAAATATTCATTCTGACTAGACTTAGAGGCTGAGCGTTACTTGTAACATTTTAGTATTAAAATATAGTAAGAAATAACTTTGTCTTCTTCTTCGAGTCTTGCTCTCTTCAAAGAATTTAGTCTTAAATAGAGAAAAATAATTTCCCGATACGTTATAAGAAAAATCGAGGAACTTAGAGAGAACTTAGGCTTAAATAGAGAAAAATAATTTCCCGATACGTTATAAGAAAAATCGGGGAACCTTCAGAGAACTTAGTCGTAAGTAGAGAAATAATTTCCCGATACGTTATAAAAAGAAATCGGAGAGTAGTATAGAAGAAAACTACTACGATTCCCTATACGGTATCAGCTACTCCAGAGTAACAAATCCGTTGCTGCCATCTAACCAGAACCCCCGTCAACTTCGAACCGACCAAGGCCATAGACGGAGGGGGTTAACATATTTATATATATATATGATACACATATCCCTTCCTTTTTTATATATATATATATATATATATATATGAAAATTATTTCACGAAAGTAACACGTGAAAAATATTTATGATGAATAAAACCACGAAGGAAAGGAAACACAGAATGGTGCTCAAGCGCTTTCGTCTAATGACATCCTCAGGAACACTGAAGTACATAAAGAGTTACAGCCTATATATAGGTTACAGGGCGCATACAAATTTGTAAGGAAAAACTATCGATTTTTAGCACAAGATCAAATGAATTCTTTCCAACCATTTTTTTTTTTTTTTTTTTATATAACATTGGTTGGAAAGAATTCATTTGATCTTGTGCTAAAAATCGATAGTTTTTCCTTACAAATTTGTATGCGCCTCCCATCCTGAGGATGTCATTAGACGAAAGCGCTTGAGCACCCGTTTCCTTTCCTTCGTGGTTTTAGTCATCATATATATATATATATATGGGATGAATTTCACAATTAAATACGTGAAATGAATGAATGATGTAAACCCACAAAGAAAAAGAAAAATGATTCCAAAGCATTTCGTGTATTCAAAAGTACACCTCGTCAGGGAATGTACATCACACCTTGTCATTCCCTGATGAAGTGTACTTCTGAATACACGAAAGGCCTTGGAATAATTTTTTTTCCTTGTGAGTTTACATCACATATATATATATATATATAAATTAATATTTTTTAAACTGATTTTAACTTTTATTTAATAATCAGTACATTTTGAATGGGAGAAATTTAATTTATTTAATTTAACAGCTATAAACATAAGTAAAAACAAATAGTATTTGTTTATTCTTCAAAAGTTTGACGATAATTTGCGTTGAAAATTGGACATAGGCTAAAGGCCATCTTATTCTTAGTTCGCGCAAAGACGGCCCTGAGGCGGCCCAGTGGTGGTGAACCTTTTTTGCTGGTTGGTCATTTTTGTTATTTTTCATTTAAAAAAAGACGAAATTGGATCACAATAATTTATTTACTTACTATTTTTAGTGAGAAATTTGTTGTTGGATTTTAGCTGCTAATGTTTTGATCCGAGGTTTATATTTAGTTGTCTTTAATCTCACACATGCAGCACTCATATCTGTGCCAAGGTGATTCCTAGTGATGGATTTGACGAAATTCATGGAGGAAAACAACTGTTCTCATGAATAAGATGAACCAAACATTGTTAGCACGTTTTTAAACATATGATATACGTTTAAAAACGTTTCAATATGTATCAGCTGTTTATTTCGGTGGGAGAATAAAATAATTTTAAAACTGTAAGGCAGAAAATATTAAAAATTAAAGTCATATTTTATTTAAGTAAGAGCTCGTGGGTCACTAAAAATTGCCTCGTGGGTCAGTGGTTCGCCATCACTGACTGTCCTAGGCTATATACATTCGTGACACTTTTAAAGCATAAAAGGAACAAAATGGAAGATTGGAATATTACAAAAATAATTACACAGATAACCTAACCTAACCCAACCTAGCTTAACATAGCCTAACCTATCCTAACCTGACCTAACCTAATCGCTTGTTTTAATTCGTGAATAAAAACAATTTTCTTTATCTTAAAATATGATGAAATTTACTGAAATATAATTTGTTAATCATAATGCAAACGCAAATTTAATTTGGTTGGTGCTCATAAAACGGAAAAGCCCCATATATATATATATATATATATATATATATATATAATATATATATTGGATACACAGACCCAATGTGCATTAAACGAGAACCCCTTCTGGAATAATTAAATCCACTATAGTCCGAATAAGTAATGGCAAATACTAATTTTTTTTTTTCAGGCTGGAAACCCAACGTAGGCAACGGGCCACTAGCAAAGAGATCCCAAAGCTGGGTCCTATCTACTTAGCAGATAATTGGTGAGGGAAGTTATATTTTGTGGCCTCTTTGCTAGTGACCCGTTGACCACATTGGGCTTCCACCATGAAAAAGGAAAAACTTTAGTATTTGTTATTTACCATTACTTATTTGGACTATAGAGGATTTAATTTTCCCATAAGAGTTCCTTGTCCCATGCATATTAGGTCTGTGTATTCCGTAAAAGTTAGCTCAGGGGACCATTCTGAGTTGTATTAAATATATATATATATAATTCTGGTTTTCGTGAAGAAAAAGGTTCTCACAGAACACGCTGATTTCGAGAACATTTTCTCTTCTCGTGCACTGTATAAGATATGCCTATTATTAAGGTTTCGTTCCTACATTTAACCTTACGTGACTTCATTTTAACACTGAGTTCAATCACCATTTCATTACAATACTTTCTCGAGGATATGATTTTCTTGCTGCTTAGATTATGCTGTTCATTTGACCTTGGGTTCGTCCTGCGTGTGATAAGCCCTCGGGTTGTGCAAAAGTGCAATTATTTGAGTTCATGACGCGTCCTGGGTGTATTGCCTGCGTGTGTGCATATATACGAGTATATACCCGCAGCTGCTAATTTAAAACAGCCGCTTTTCATGGTGATCGCAGTTATACGCGAATAATAAACAAATAAGAATAGGTCGCAATAAAATGTATTTATATGTTCGGTGTTAATTTATCACTTTATACGTGAGATTTAACATTTAAAGTATTCTCTCTCTCTCTCTCTCTCTCTAATTTTATGGTACCCATTTGTCTACCAAAGTGATAGAAGGATGAATAGATGCATGAGCCGCGCGGTGGTTGCCCTCGCTGTGAATTAAACCCGGGCCTGGATTCGTAGTCAACGATGCACTATGGGAAACATATGTAAAAGTTTATAGAAAACTTTTATCAAATAAAAATAAGTCTATCTGTCTATCTATCTATCTATCTATCCGTACGCTTGTACGTCTTTATCTCTGTCAATCTACAGCATATATGATTTCATATAAAATTAATTAAATTAATTACAAAACAATTAAATCTTTTGACGGTATTTTATTGTCTGCTTGAAATGATCAATGATCTAAAATTAAATGTTTGAAACCACAATGTAAAGTTTAATTGATCCATACAGACCACCGATATTAAAAATTAAACTGTTTCATTATGGAACGATTTCTTGGTAAAACGAATGATCCATCTTTACTTTACGGACCGATTTTGAATCAGTTATATTTTTATGTTGATATAATTATAATTGGTTCAGAATTGTTCGAATTGTTCCAGAAAGAAAAGTTTTTCAAACGGCTCCAATGAGCGACCATTCGTTTTACCATGAAATTGCTCCATAATCAGTTCATCAAATGGAACAATTTATGTTTTAATATCGGTGGATTGTATGGATCAATTAAATTTTACAATGAACGATTAAAAAACTTAAAATGAAGATACATGGGAAAGGTACACATTGTGCTCTTTGTGCTTTGTGCTCAATATTGTGTTCGTACTTTGTGTTGTTACGCGTCGCTTGGCGCATGCGTGAGAACTTTTTAAACCTTTGTTACATTTATAATAACTGTCACTGAGCTGAGTTTCGTTCATTCTAATAACATATTTGGGGGGAGGAGGGGGCTATAATTCTGATATTACCATGAGTGAAATAGTTCAATGGATTGCATACAAATAAAAAGTATTGTTCTGCGTTCATATATATATTTTTTTTAACTGCAAACAACACACAGTATAATTAATGTAAAGAACGACGCTTGTGTAGAAGAGCGTTCCGCACAAGATGAGGAGAGAGAACGAGCAAATGAAAAATGAGGTACCTCCCAGGAATCGAACCCGGGATCATCCAATTGTCGGTCGGATATGCTAACCACTGCACCAAGGACCCCGATCAGTCAGTACTCGTAATTCTCCTACATACGACCGGAATCAAGTGCCCTGAGGGGGCACCTTCGCATGCCGTACATATATACATTTTAACTGCAAACAACACACAGTATAATTAATGTAAAGAACGACGCTTGTGTAGAAGAGCGTTCCGCACAAGATGAGGAGGGAGAACGAGCAAATGAAAAATGAGGGGTCCTTGGTGCAGTGATTAGCATATCCGACCGGCAATTGGATGATCCTGGGTTCGATTCCTGGGAGTACCTCATTTTTCATTTGCTCGTTCTCCCTCCTCATCTTGTGCGGAACGCTCTTCTACACAAGCGTCGTTCTTTATATATATATATATATATATATATATATATATATATATATACATACATATATATATATGTATATTTGTTTTTACTGTAGATATCTTTACCCTTAAGACATTTATAGCTCCCAATCTTTGATGGAAAAGATGCGTCCACTGTAAATGATTTTAGCGTGATATATACGAGCATATATTTTTCAAAATATAGACTTGGACGGTTTTCTTGCATCCCATTTAACCCTTTAGCGCAGTGTTAATTTTACTGATTTTCTTCTGGCTAACGACAGAACGCGTTACTCAATCTCGGAAAGACCTCTGTACAGTAAAGGGTTAACGCAGAACTGTCCCCCCCCCACCTCTTCCCAACTTTTTCCCCTTCTGAATAGAACTTTGGCAGCAAAGGGTTAACACAATGTAGCGTTAAAAGGATCAGTGTAACAAAAACAGAATTTCTTCGCTTAGATTCTAAGATAATAAATATTCATACACACAAATGCAGTTAGTAATTTACGGAACACTTCACAAAATAATCAAAAAGAAACTTTACTTATTTTACTGAACACGAAGTAGAGCTGCGCAGTTTTTATGCACATTTAAAAAATAATTGAGAAAATTTTTCAAAGTTATTTTTCTGGGTGCAATGTACGAGTACAAGAAACTAAAAGGGCATTGTGGATTTACTCCCTTAATTCAACTTCTCGTAATTAAGAATATTTGCTGAATACAAGAAACTATTTACAACAGGAAGGCGCATGGACCGGACGAAGTATCTGCGGGTTTTCTTAGAAGGGGGTTCCTCGGAATTGGATATCGAAACCAAAATGAAAACAGAAAGTGCTCATGACGCATCAACAAGGCGGATGCTTAACGATGATTAATGTAATAGGGAAAGGTTTCCTTCGTAATTCAGAAATGTAATACAGATTCTACACAAAACTTGGAACATTTTCTGAAATTTAAATTTAAGCTAAAAAATGTTAAGATTCGCAATTTTAAGATTTGAATACTCGAGAATTATTGGTTAATTACCGGAGAATATTGATTAAGTTCATACTGAGTTTATTTATGTTGGTTTGGAAGTCATCTAATGTAATGTGGCTTCTGAAAGGAGTGACGGCGTTAATTTATAACTAAGTTCAGTCATCTGAAAGGGCTTTTTTCAATAAGGAATTTAAATATACAAATTCACTATTATAAATTAATTAACTTTTGTTATATAAATGAATTAGTTACTGGTTTATAATAATTTTTATATCGATTTTTATATGAGGTACGTCGACTGAATTGAAAAGACGTGACGGTACTTGTAGGTTATCTCCCCCCCACCAAATTTGACAGAATATTTTCGTTAAAACTAACGAAAATATCACGACTTAACCTGACCAATTATCAAGGGCGTACAGTTGATTTATTAGTAAATAGTAAATACTATTCCAGAAACAAACAATGTTATAATTAATAATAGATCAACTGTACGCCCTTGATAATTGATTAGGTTAAGTCGTGATATTTTCGTTAGTTTTAACGAAAATATTTTGTCAAAATTGGTGGGGGGGGGGGGGGAGATAACCTATAAGTACCGACGTGACATAAACATAATTTAGGAATGGTGAATCCACTTGGTAAAACTGAAATTAAACCCGAAGCAAGTGTGAAAAAGTCTAGTATTCTGGAATCTAATTCAATGTGATTTCATTTTAATATAAAAATCAGGTCAAATTCATCAATCCTGTGATCAAATCATCATTATTACTACGGGTTAGAAAAAGTTTTACTTCAGTAAATTTCATTTTTTAAACTAATTGATAACTACTTATATTATTCTTCAGCAGAAAAATACAACAAAGAAATAGAAGGATGTCCAACGAAAAATGGAATTCTTAGGATTGCCGACCACCGTCCTTTGCCAGAATGCGCTCAGCTAGAATGCATATCAGATAATGATACTACTTTTCTTATAGTTCGGAGGTTAGTTTCAATCTTTTTCAGATAAAATAAAATATAGGATTGTATAGTTTCGGAAAAAAGTTCGTCTAGAAACTAGTGATGTACCGATTCCAAAATTTAGCCGATGCCGATGCCGATTATTTGCCTAGGTTTTAAAACTTCAATTCCCTTCATAAATTTTACTAATTTATTGCAAAAATTTTCGATTTTCCTAGTTTTACATTACAAATTTGTTTAAATGCTTTTCCTTAGCTCACTCCTCAATATATAGTACCAGAATTTGTTACTCATATACCGTAGTTAAACTGATGTTAAATAGTTTTATTACTCAGCAAAATGATAAAATAATTTTATTTTAGTTTCATAAATTGAATACAAATATTTAAAGTAATTGTTTTTCCTTATGTTGAAGGTATTTTCTTTCTTCAATAATGTCAACCACAACAAAATTTTCCATTAAAATTTCAAGGCCATGGTGGCCTATTTGAATAAAACAATGGATATACAATTTGGATATACAAATTATTAAAATACTTAAAATAAAATCAACTTAATAGATGGTTTAATATATAAATTATAAAGTACAAGTTAATATAGAATTATTATTAATATAGAGTAGGAAATTACAATAGTTTATAATATTTAGAGATTAGCTACTGTAGTTAGAGAAAATGTAAATTTATGGGCAACTTAACTTAAGCTTTGCCTTTTTCATGAATATAAAATATGTTTATATGTATAATTACACTTTGAAATGAGAATAAATTATCACAAATAGCGTTTTTGGATCTTTTCTGTTTGACGGCCTGTAATATTTATTAACATTACTTGTTTTTTATTGTCCAGTTTTAATCGAGGATTTAAAAAATAACATTCATGTTTTAGAGAAACAAATAGTGAGGCAGTTATACGCAATTTAACAAATTTAAAATAGATATTTTTAAACCCTATTGGGGATCTTTTTGGTTTGACCGCCGGCGGAAAAAAACGAGTCATGGCTTCGGGATTGTCAAATTCTAGACTCTACCAACTGGTTAGATTAACTGAATGTCCAGTTAGATTAACAGAATGCCCGGTTAGGTCAACTGTACGCCCTTGACGATTGGTTAGGTTAAGTCATGATATTTTCGTTAGTTTACTGTCAAAACAAATGAAAATATCATGACTTAACCTAACCAATCGTCATGAGCGTACAGTTGACCTAAAACTTTCAGGGATTTTGGAATCTTAAAGCGTATATGATATTCTCTAAACTAAAATGTATAACTGCCTCACTATTTGTTTCTCTAAAACATGAGTTATTTCTGAAATCCTCGATTAAAACTGGACAATAAAAAACAAGTGATGTTAAAAAATATTACAGGCCGTCAAACCGAAAAGATCCGTGTTTTTTGTATGTTCAATTTTCTATATATATATATATATATATATATATATATATATATATATATATATATATTGTTTTGAAGTGAAAATTTTAGCATTTCAAAGAATTGGTGGGAGGGGAGGCTAAATTTGGCTGATGCCGATGCCAAAAAAATGGCCGATTCTGCCGGTGTCGAAGGGAATGCCGATTAATCGGTACACCATTACTAGAAACACAAAAGTTCTAAAAACCATGAAAAATTACTAATTGGTAACATTTTTATTTTCTTTTGATATTTTATTCTTTTTCCTGACTTATAAAATTTGGAGAATTTATTAAAAAAATATTGTTTCTTGGCGAAATTTTTTGAAGTGGTACTTTCAAGTATCTTTTTTCTTTTTTTAAGTTAACCCTTTAACGCCGAACGTTTTTGTAGGGTTAAGTCTAAATGCATGTATTTGAAACGGTACTTATTCGATCCATTCGGTGATAGAGGGTAATGACACCTGATGTTTTTGTAACAACCCGAGGCCGAAATGTGCTGAATCTTAAAACACGTTTCATTCTTCATCATGACCTCTCGTGTAAGGGATGAGCGATTAATATAAATGATAAATATACGTTTTTATTCATAGGAATTCAACCTACAAAAAAGATGCAAACCAGTCCTTTTTTTAATACTTTCGAATTATTCTGATCTCCTTTTTCAAACAATTCTGATTCTGAATTTCCGCGGCTATTATTACATTTTATATATTATATAAATTACATTTCAGCCGAATAAATCATTGCTCTCTTCCATATATACATACATACATACATAGCCAGAGGCGTTTTTATAGGGTAGGCAGGGTAGGCTTTGCCTGACCATTAATTTTGTCGAACTTTAGCAGCATAAATATATCAATATAAATTAGCGCAATTAGACAAAATCTGTCGATCGCGCCCTCTTAATCCAATATCATATGATTTCTTTTTTTTCATATTAGCTATTACAACCTAAAACGCCCTGCCTACCTTGAATATATAATATAAATTCAACTAGTGTGGCGGATTTGATATACGCCATTTTTAATACGGAGTAAATGTACATATAGTCAGCGCGCGGACTTTCCTACTAAACGATACATTTTGCACGCTTACGCTCATTATCAAGCCATCCCGTATGAAGAAATATGACAAAACTACGATTTAGGGGGGTAGGGTTAAAGGAAGAAGATTGATAGGCGAATGGTGTATGACGTCACAAGGGGATGTGGGGATGTTTGCGCGAATATACAAATCACTTAGTCTTTAGTAAAATTGCAATGCATTGGAATCTCAACTGCGGTAAGTACCCTGATATACATATATAGTTATAATTATATACCTTTATTGAAATTATATATATATATATATATATATATATATATTAATAATATTCTGCCTACCCAATGCACCAGTCCAAGAACCGCCTCTACATACATACATACATACATGCTTACATTGTCTAAGGAGCCATTTCTCATTCTCCATGGGGTGGCCACGACACTGACCTCAACTCCGGACCAAAAACACGCAAATCATTACATGCACGAGAATATATATATATATATATATATATATATAAATTATTTCACGAAAGTGACACGTGAAAAATATTTATGATGAATAAAACCACGAAGGGAAAAGAAACACAAAGTGGTGCTCAAGCGCTTTCGTCTAATGACATCCTCAGGAACACTGGAGTGAAAAGAGAGTTCAAGACTATATATAGGTTACAAAAAAAAAAATATATATATATATATATATATATAGTAAGTGTAGAAATAAAAATTGTGGGAGGAGCAAACACATCTGTACGGAAAACTAACGAAAGTTTACAGTCACTTTAATAGATGATGCCAAAATGATATATATGTCACGAAGAAATAAAATAAAGAAATAAACCTAAAAAATAAATTGAAAAATAAATTGTAAGAGAAGCATCCAAATTTATAAGGGAAAAAATTACCAAAGTTTTTTATAGTTATTGTCTGAATCATACCTAGGTCACAAAAGAATAAAAAAATACAAATAAATATAAATTGGAAAACAAAATAATGCCTAAATGATATACAGGGTGTACATAAAGTCAGGATCTATTTTTGTGAAGCACTTGGAAATTATATGGAATTCAATCATAAAATGATAAAGTGGTAACATTTATTAAATAATTAAGAGTATGATTCGACGTGACGCCCATCAGTATCCCTGCACAGCTCAAATCGTTCCGCAGCATTTCTAAACACATTCTGGAGCATTTGTGGGGTTATGTTATCTGCAGCAGTTCGTATACGTGTACGTAAGTTTTCAAGACTCGTAATCTTCGTCTGATAGACGTGCGATTTGATAAAGCCCCATGCAAAGAAATCTAAAGGGGTTAAATCTGGTGATCTCGCTGGCCAAGGTCTGTTGCTTCCGCGTCCGATCCAGCGACTTGGAAAACGTCCATTTAGATAATCCTGAACAATTTTGGCATAGTGACAAGGAGCACCATCATGTTGATAGACGACGGGGATAGGATTGTTAGTACCGTCGTCTATCAACATGATGGTGCTCCTTGTCACTATGCCAAAATTGTTCAGGATTATCTAAATGGACGTTTTCCAAATCGCTGGATCGGACGCGGAAGCAACAGACCTTGGCCAGCGAGATCACCAGATTTAACCCCTTTGATTTCTTTGCATGGGGCTTTATCAAATCGCACGTCTATCAGACGAAGATTACGAGTCTTGAAAACTTACGTACACGTATACGAACTGCTGCAGATAACATAACCCCGCAAATGCTCCAGAATGTGTTTAGAAATGCTGCGGAATGATTTGAGCTGTGCAGGGATACTGATGGGCGTCACGTCGAATCCTACTCTTAATTATTTAATAAATGTCACCACTTTATCATTTTACGATTGAATTCCATATAATTTCCAAGTGCTTCACAAAAATAGATCCTGACTTTATGTACACCCTGTATAAAGAAATATAGGAATATATACGACATATATATAAGATATATACACCACATATATAAGAAATATAAGCAATATATAAGGAACATATATATATACATAGGAGAAAAAAATTACCAAAGGTTTTTATAGTTATTGTCTGAATGATACATAGGTCACAAAAGGATAAATAAAAATAAATATAAATTGGAAAAAATTACAAATGATGCCTCAATGATATATAAAAAATATAAGAAATACATACACACACACACACACACACACACACACACACACACACACACATATATATATATATATATATATATATATATATAAATTATATATATAAAAGAAATATGCATACAACAATAAATTGAAAAATAAAAATTGTAAGAGAAGCATACAAATTTATAAGGAAAAAAACAAAACAATGTTTTTACCAAAGGTTTAGCAACCTGCCCTTCTTGTTTAAATCCATTCTGAAGGAATTCCGAGCAACGGGATCGAGTTGAAACAGACCTTTACTCATGTTAAAGTTATTTGTAAGTTGAATTATAGCAGACTCAAGAATATTTCTATTAACAATGTTGCTAGAGTGAAACAAAACTGAAGCATTATTCCAATCAATACAATGGGATAACTCTGACAAATGAACAAAAAGAGCACTGGACAACTGTCCCGTTCTAACGGAATATTGATGTTGTTTTACACGCGTATGCAAATCTTTTCCCGTCTGACCTATGTAAAAGGAATCACATTGTTTACACCCAATTTTATAGATAATGCCTAAATTATTGGTAGGGCTATTTTTTACTATGATATTTTTCACAATATTGTTATATGAAAAAACTACACTGATATCCAAAAGTTTAAGTACATTAGCAATGCCTAAGAAGCCCGGGAAAAATGGAAGTACTAAAATATTCTTTGACAAGGTGCGAGTGTTATTCACACGATAAAAGGTTCGTTTAGCCTTATTAAGACAAGATTCCATGAACGCAGATGGGTAACACAGCTCACTTCCAATACCGTTCATATTTTCCAATTCGGCATCGATGTATTCCGGACTGGCGATCCTAAGAGCGCGGAGAAACATTGAGGAAAATATGACCTTCTTAATAGGGGTGTCATGTCCAGAATAAAAGTGACTGTCTCCTTCAGTTAAATGATCAAGTCCCCTCCATTAAGTTTACTTTAGAAGTGGAACGAGACCACTCAATCCCGTTTTTGGATGTGCGTGTACATAGGGATAGCCCAGGTTTTAAGTTTAGTATCTATCGGAAAAAAACAAACAATTTGTCCTACGTACACTTTTATTCTGGACATGACACCCCTATTAAGAAAGCCATATTTTCCTCAATGTTTCTCCGCGCTCTTAGGATCGCCAGTCCGGAATACATCGATGCCGAATTGGAAAATATGAACGGTATTGGAAGTGGGCTGTGTTACCCATCTGCGTTCATGGAATCTTGTCTTAATAAGGCTAAACGAACCTTCTATCGTGTGAATAATAACACTCGCACCTTGTCAAAGAATATTTTAGTACTTCCATTTTTCCCGGGCTTCTTAGGCATTGCTAATGTACTTAAACTTTTGGATATCAGTGTAGTTTTTTCATATAACAATATTGTGAAAAATTATCATAGTAAAAAATAGCCCTACCAATAATTTAGGCATTATCTATAAAATTGGGTGTAAACAATGTGATTCCTTTTACATAGGTCAGACGGGAAAGGATTTGCAAACGCGTGTAAAACAGCATCAATATTCCGTTAGAACGGGACAGTTGTCCAGTGCTCTTTTTGTCCATTTGTCAGAGTTATCCCATTGTATTGATTGGAATAATGTTTCAGTTTTGTTTCACTCTAGCAACATTGTTAATAGAAATATTCTTGAGTCTGCTATAATTCAACTTACAAATAACTTTAACATAAGTAAAGGTCTGTTTCAACTCGATCCCGTTGCTCGGAATTCCTTCAGAATGGATTTAAACAAGAAGGGCAGGTTGCTAAACCTTTGGTAAAAACATTTTTTGTTTTTTTCCTTATAAATTTGTATGCTTCTCTTACAATTTTTATTTTTCAATTTATTGTTGTATGCGTATTTCTTATATATATATATATATATATATATATATATATATATATATATATATATATATATATATGTATGTATGTATTATATATATATGTGTGTGTGTGTGTGTGTATGTGTACATGTGTATATGTATGTATTTCTTATATTTTTTATATATCATTGAGGCATCATTCGTAATTTTTTCCAATTTATATTTATTTTTATTTCTTTATTCTTTTGTGACCTACGTATCATTCAGACAATAACTATAAAAACCTTTGGTAATTTTTTCCCCTATGTGTATATATATATATATATATATATATGTTCCTTATATATTGCTTATATTTCTTATATATGTGGTGTATATATCTTATATATGTCGTATATATTCCTATATTTCTTTATATATCATTTGGGCATTATTTTGTTTTCCAATTTATATTTATTTGTATTTTTTATTCTTTTGTGACCTAGGTATGATTCAGACAATAACTATAAAAACCTTTGGTAATTTTTTCCTTTATAAATTTGGATGCTTCTCTTACAATTTATTTTTCAATTTATTTTTTAGGTTTATTTCTTTATTTTATTTCTTTGTGACATATATATCATTTTGGCATCATCTATTAAATTGACTGTAAACGTTCGTTAGTTTTCTGTACAGATGTGTTTGCTCCTCCCACAATTTTTATTTCTACACTTACTATATATAATATATATATATATATATATATTTTTTTTTTTGTAACCTATATAATTAAATAATCACGTTGGATTTGAGAATAAAGTCATTCAAAATTATGTGTTTGCAACAGCTTAGCGAACAAGACTACCAGCGTCGTTTGATGTTTTGTGAACGCATTGAAACAACAATTGAACAAAACCAGATAAGATTAAGTGACATAATATTCAGTGATGAATGCCACATCTATCTCAATGGGTTCATCAACAGACAGAATTACCGGTGTTGGTCACAAAACAAACCAAATATACACTTGGAGAAACCTCTGCATTCACCAAAAGTTACTGTCTGGTGTGGTTTGAGTAGCAGCAAGGTTTATGGTCCTTACTTTTTTGAGGACCCAGAGACAAGGAGACCGCTTTCAGTAACTTCAGAAAGATATGTAGAAATGCTGAATACTGTTTTTGAACAAGAAAACTGCAGTAACAAGTGGTTTCAGCAAGACGGAGCAACAGCCCACACAACTAGGCAATCACTGGAATGTTTAACAAGATTTTTTGAACAAAGATTCATTTCTCATCGCTCGCAGTTTCCCTGGCCCGCAAGATCTCCCGATCTATCACCTATGAACTTTTTTCTCTGGGGATTTGTCAAGGACAAAGTATTCAGGCAAGAGCTATCCTCTATCGAAGAATTAAAGCAAGCGGTGGTAGAGAGTGTACAGTCCAGTGAATGCAGCGTTTTGGAAAATGTAATAAATAACTTCCTTTCCCGTTGTGTGAAATGTAAGAATGTCCAGGGACGTCACTTTGAACACATGTAGAATAAATTAAAACTTTAAAATGTTCTCTTTCGAATGCTTTTTATTTCATTTGTGAAGCTGCAATAATGACAGTAATAAGCGATTAAAAACAGGGACAATTTTTGTGGTCACACGGTATATATATATATATATATATATATATATATATATATATATATCAGTGGCGTGCGGTGATTTTTCGTCAAGGGGAAGCAATTCAAGCAAAAACAACAAAGATTATATAAAATAAAAATAAAACTTTAAAATACTCGTATATAATAAAAACAAAACACATATAATCATCTACTTACTTTACTTATAGGTTAATTCTATTCTTCTCTCTTTTTTATTAAATATATCTATTATTTCTTCGTAAAAGGCATCGGTTTTCATATCTTAAGAAGCTTTTTCTCAATTGAGATTAAAGCTAAACTTGCAAGCCTTTCTTACCCTTGCGCATTTCTAGCGTAGTTACGTATTCGCTTTAAATGAGAATGACAGCAGACAGCACGTAAAGTTGCCAGATATTTCAAGAAAATTAACTATAAGATCTGGACAGCGATTTCTAAATTGCTTCCTTTTTGACATAGGGAAGGATAAAATAACGATAAATATATATTCTTTTTCGCTTAACATGGCCATGGAATTTTTTAGTAGAAAAACTATATATGAAACTTGTTGTATTCAATAAATACTACATTATTAAATATTAAATGAGTTTTTAGAATGGAAAGAAACAATTTGTAACAGTAAAAAAAAAGCGAAAGTCATTGGAAAAAAGGATGCATTTCGTCAATTGTTGTCCAACTCGAGATTTTTTGCGTCGGCTTTCTTAAAGGTTTTTGCACGAACGGCAACCAATGTATATACTATGTATCCACCTGATTACCAATCAAATGCTATAAATAGTATAATAAAATGATTTTGTACAAATTATTAACACATATTGAACTGTTTAAACTTTAAAGTATAATACAGCATTTTCTTCTTTCTTTGAATAGGGAAGCATTGCTTCCCTTGCTTCCATGGGCCGCACGCCACTGATATATATATATATATATGAATCATTACAGGGAATAAGATATCAGACCAGCTTCAGGGACCTAGTGTTACTTATCATGCGGGTACCACCTCTGGTGGTACATCGGGTGAGACCGATATCTCCATTTACACACCCTACAAATCGCTTTTATTCTTTTCTGCTTCTCGTTTACTTTTGTGCATTACATGAACAGCACGTATTTTCGTACATTTCCTAATACCATCCTTCCACTTTTTACGCGGTCTTCCTCCATTTCTCACACTTATGCAGTTACTATCATATACCCTTTTCACAATTCTATCGTTCTGTATTCTTTCCACGTACTCTACTAACATGGTATACTATCCTCCATTCTCATCTCGACTCTTTCACTGCACACTTTTCCCGAACATCCTCATGTCTCGTACGGTCAATTCGTTTTACACCAATTATATACTTCTGAAATTATGAATCTCAACTGTTCTCCCTATTTACATTGAACTATCATGCCAAACAAGCGTTTCACATCCAAACACTAGTGTTGGCACCAGTACGCCATATAAACCTCTTGCTGCATCTACAAACACTTCGTTCCAGAACTTTTAGTGCGTTCATAACTAGCCTGCCTTGCTTAACTCTACTTTCAATTTCCAATGTAATCGTACCTCATTTGTCAGTCAAATACCTCAAATACTTAAATTCATTCATAACCAAATTTGCTTTCTTCTCCACAACATTACTCGCTGGTTCTCCTCTCTCAGTGACAAGAATTAAACGTCCATTTACATTCGCTTTAGTAGTATATCCGCAAAACGTAGAGTGCATATGCAATTGCAGTGTTGATCAAATGAGTGCCAGTGCCAACCCCCCTGTTGCAAGGTGTCAAACCCCATCCCCAGGGTGCCAAAAAGAAAGGAAAAAAAGGGGGAATCTCCCCAGCTGCAACAAGCTGAGGGAGTCCACCTAACTTAAGAGAGAGAGAAGAGAGTTTGGGGAGAAGGTGGGACGGCCTCACACCCCCAAAGGGGTATACCTAGCTTAGGAAGGTAAGAGAGAGAGAGAGAGAGAGAGAGAGAGAGAGAGAGAGAGGGGGGGGTGGAGACAGAGAGTATGTTTTCGCCTGGATCGCCAGACGCATAATAAGAGCTCAGGGTAGCATCATCTGGCTTACAACTCGAAATCTGCCAGTTGGCTTAGAAGATGTAAAAAGCAGGTGTATGCGTGTATATATATATTAATAACGTTTGAATTGCCAGATTGCGCTATTTAATTAATGGAGATATTCTTCACAGTTAGCTTAGAAATCTGTCAGTCGACTTAGAAGGCGTAACCAGCCATTTGGTATAGTGTATTCATATATATATATATATATATATATATATATATATATATATATATATATATATATATATATATATATAGTGATTGAAGGTGCATTGTTTATACATATTCCCATCTCCCAGCTATTCCTTAATATCGTTTATATATACACCAGGAAAGTAATTACTGGATAATAAAACACAACTACATCACTCTGTTTATTTAGAGGAGTTAAGGGAAATAATTTCATCAAATATATTGGAAATAAATATACATTTAAATAATAATATTAGTACAGGAGAAATCTATATACACATTTATATTAAATAATAAAATTTAAACAAATATATAGAAAATAAATATACATTCAAAATAGTTCAGAAGAAATCTATACACACTTTAAACGATATATATAAATATACATTCAAAATGTAATAGTACAGGAGAAATCTATATACACATTTATGTTAAATAATAAAATTTTAAGAAATATATAGAAAATAAATATACATTCAAAAATTAATATATAAACATCAAAATAGTACAGGAGAAATCTATATACATATTACGTTCTACTGCGCTTAACTAAAATACTAAGCTCGCACGCGATCGAATCTACAGTTACATCATTGTTGCTTTGTACTATGCAATAAATACTATTTAACATTATTTCACCACTCAAGGTGTGCGGGCACCTATATTCAATGTAAAGGGCGTTCAATTCGTTCAGTACGTACAAAGAGGGCGTCGTTAGCCACAACATTATTATTAAATTCAAGTTTATAAACACTCTTCTCCAATCGAGGGTTTATTCTTACCGATCGGAGCTTTTCAATCGTGAACTCTTCTTCACAACGCATAGCGGCAGTTGAAATAATCTAAGTCGTAACGACAACTGCTCATTATATAAAGAAACAATTCTTCAGGGTGCCCAGTGTAGGTGAGCTCTGCCCTGTACTGTTCAAGTCCTTTGTACCAAAGTTCATGGTATTTCGAAGAAACTAAACCTTTTAAATAAGCATTTAGCTCTAGACTATTCTCGTCATGTTCTTTCCTACACTCGGTAAACCCGTCGAGCAGAGCGGTGTATGCGTATTCAAGAACCGTATAAAAATAAAGCATATCCGTAACACGCGCGTCTAATATAGGCTTTAGCTTGCGGAAACCGACGATTTCAAACATTCTGTCGAGTTTGAAGCGGTTTCGCGTGGCGAGAAGAACGTTATTATTAGATGCATTCTTCTACATCAGTCGTATATCAATGCATGGCTGATCACTATTTATATACAATGTACAAACAATGGCATATGAGGGGATATCACTAATTTGTTCTCTTCTTGTACCTACACCTGCAGGTATTTTATAACGATCCTCGCTCCACTTCTCAACAATCACGAAGACTATTCATCTCCTCAACACTTAAATAAACAACATTACGTTTACCAGAGTTTGTTTGTCTACAAGTCGTTTCAAGTACATAGTTAATGGAACCGGTTTTACGCCTGAACACACGCAATGACTTCGTCACGGACACATCGTATACGGCATTAAGAATGCTGCTCAAAGGAAGCTCCATCGTATTCTATTGTGAGGAGTGCACGTCCAGTCGGGTGAAGCTCTGAAATGACTATGAGCAGCCGGTGCGCGGTTTGGCTCGGAGACAGGTGTGGGAAACGAGTCACACGGACGAGTCATACCAAGCGTTAATGTTTCGTGTACGGGTTTGTTCCAGCATGAAAGAATCATGTGAATACGTGTGCCCATTAAACCGGGCAACCAGACCTTTTCCGATACAGGGAGCAATAGCGACTTTAATGTTTATCACTCCCCAGAATGAGCACCAAACATTTTTGGTCAGGGTGATTTTCACGAACTAAACACATATTATTCACACTCCGGCGCACTATTTGAGAGAAACATGTGCCCATATTTATCCTTTTTGCCGAGCAAGCGATACTCGTCTCTAATTTCCATTAAAAACTCACACAGGCCTTTAGCCACAACCTCACTGCGAACCTCGTCATGATATATATCAGGGGTGGCCAAGTTTCCTGGACCCAAGAGCCACATACGACGTTTTTCAGATGTACGAGAACTGCAAAATATTTTAAGAATTTAATTATTAAAAACATATACATATACATATAGTTATACTCACATTATTAAATTGTTTAATTACTGTTTGTAGAAGGCTTAGTTTGGGTCTTCATTTTGGCTGTTAATGCTTTAAAGTCTGGCTGATGTGATGTTAAGCGGTATGAAGAAGCTCAGTCAGGTGTTCGTTAGTGAGGGCAGCACGATGTTTTGACTTTACAAACTTCATTACCGAGAAGAGTGCTTCACAGCAATAAGTTGCCCCAAAAACTGAGATAAGTCGGAAACTGGTTTTCCTTAGGTGAGGATACTTTGTCTCTGGTACTTGCTTCCAAAACTTAACTGCAGATAAGCTTTTATGTATCAACTTTAAACCCACGTCCTCCTGTAGCTCCAAAAGTTCTGTTTGTATTGAAGCAGCTTCCGCAACAAAAGGTGTGGTAACAAGACAGCCATCGTTGACGACATCAATCAGGAAAGGATTTACAAGAAATTCGAAGCATGGTTTTAACTTCTTTAGTTCATCAAACCTAAACTGAAAATCATCAATTAGTCCTTCTAATTTACCTTTGGTATTCCTCCAATTTACTATCTTTTATTTCCATATCAGGAAAAGTGTTTGCTCGGTTTTTCAGGTGGGGAAAGTGGTCAAATTTTTTTGTTACTAGATCTTTTTGGAAGAGCTTTATTTTATTCTGGAAACTGAAAACTGTCTGTGTAAGGTCAGAAATGACACCCTTTCCCTGAAGTGCCAAATTTAGATTTTGAAGGTGTTGTATTACATCAGTAAAAAACATCAGATCCTGCACCCATTCGTGATCTTCTAGTTGTGGATATGACTTTTCCTTTTCTTTCAAGAAATCAGTGATAGGCTCCAACAGTGCAACAAACCTATTCAGGAGATTACTAGTTGATAACCACCTTACAATACAGTAGAATGAAAGGTCATCTGGCTTATCTTGAAGATCCAGCTCCTCGATAAAATTTCTAAACGCTCGGTGCGTTTTTGCATTTGAACGAATGAAATTCACAATTTCTAGAACACATTTCATAACACTGTCATACCTAAAGTACTTGCTTACCAAATGACCACGGTGAATGATACAGTGAATAAAGAGACACACAGGATACTTGGGATCGCGTGTCAAGAGCCCAACTAGGCCTACATTTTGTCCTACCATAGCTGGTGCTCCATCTGTTGCAACATTGACAAGTTTATTCAATGGTACTTGAGCATTTGATAATGCCTCGTCAAGTGCGTTCTTTATGTCAACCCCTCTGGTGGTTTCTCTTAGGGTCATTGAGTCCAAGAGTTCTTCTTTCATATTTCCATCGCCAGTAACATAACGAACAAATATCGCCAGTTGAGGGTTATCTTTAATATCTGTGGATTCATCGAGGGCCAAACTGAATGCAACAGAATTCTTCAAATCACTCTGCAACGAGCATGTAATTTCAGCACTGATCTGGAAAATACGTCTCTCTGTAGTGTGGCGGGAAATAGAAATACTTGCTATTTGTTCTCGAAGCTTTGTGTTATCTGGAGCGAGAATTGCAGTAACATCGGTAATATTCTTCTTCACAAATTCTCCACTACTGTAGGGAAGTTGAGCACGAGCAATATTCTATGCCATAACAAAACTAGCTTCAGTAGTTAAGTCAGCTGTCTTACACAATGATGAAAGTACAGTTTGTTGGGCAACTAGGCTAGATTTCAACATTGTTAACTTAGTCTTCCGCAATTCTGATTTGGGAGGAAATTCCGTAATAAATTTTTATGGTTAGTTGCATGATGACGCTTTAAATTTAAGTTACTGGCTTTAAAGTGATTGAGTGCCACGTGGCAGATAAGACACACAGGTTTCCCACCCTTAACAGTAAAGGCAAAGCTCTCCTCCCACTCCTGTTTAAAAACTCTATTTTCTTCTTCATATTTCCGTTTCTTACACTTTGTCTGCTCAGTCATTTTAATCAACTAAGGGGTTGTATAACTTTCACTTGTATAGCTGAGAAAAATAGCCACTATTTGATCTAAGAAGCCAATTTTAAAACACACTCACTCGTTAGTACACGCGGCCCGCAGGGTAGCTCGAGGGGTACTGGATACTGGTGAGTGGCGATTGGTGTTAATTACGTAATTGTCCCGCTTAATGCCTGTCACGCAAAAGAAATTGTCGTACGCATGACGCATTTTATTGTCAATTTAATTTTTCCTTGTTTTTTCATATTTTTTTTATGTGAAAAAAAAATTATATTTGTATTATGAATTTTGTCTTTTATGATAAATACACAAAAAAACAAAATTATCTCGCGAGCCGCAGTTAACAACCTCAAGAGCTGCATGCGGCTCGCGAGCCGGGATTTGGCCACCGTTGAAATATATGAATGTAGTGACAAGATTTACTGTACATTCTCAGCCGTAGGGTACGCGTACTCGGTATGATGCAGCCTGACATAATACCGCTTGTCATATCACTCATCAACAAGACTCACTACCCATACCCGTTGCTTCTCTTCTGCACGGGTTGTTTCTTTCACTTCACGGTATATGTACTCTTTTATACAGTTTAGTCCTACAACGTAGTCCATTACATCGTTTCTGCCGCGAAATCCGGTACTGCTCTCGCCAGAATATCCATAGAGTATTTGAACCGCTTGCTCCTCACGTAAGATTTCTTCAAATACACGTCTGAGATCTAGGGCTTGCAGCGGTCAACTGAGCACGCAGGGGTAGAGATATGCCCAGGTAGTAGCAGGAGTCACGTGACCTTTGATCGATCATACAGGGGCGGAGCTTAGGACTTTTCATGCACACACACACACACACACACACACACACACACACAGGAGAAAATAAAACCCTAACTGAAACATGATTTATTTAATAAACATATCATCGAATTATTCATGGCATATATATTCAAATGCACGTAATAAATAAAATAAACATATCGTTAACAAGTAAATAGGTATATATATATATATATATATATCAATACATTCAAGAGCTATGGTACCCAAAGGGTACGGTATCGTAGGCGCCAGGCACCTGGTAACTTTTCCTATAGGTGTTACGGCACACGTTCGTACCCCTAAGTTCCTTCATCCCACCCAGTTTCAGTGCCCGAAAATTGTGGGTCCCTACAATCAGTTGGGGCGGCTGGTCACCCTCATCTTCCAAGAACACTAGCTCCTTCAACGAGTCAAAGTTAACGACCCGTCGGTTCTCCTGGTTAAGCGTGATGCCCTTCGCCTTCGCGATATATTTCAGCTCCTCCCCCATCCTCACCCGTATCCCATACGTTTTTGGACCTGTTGATACAAAGAAGTCAGCATATGCACTATCACCATATTCATCCTTGATCTCGTTAGTCAACTCTCCGAGGAATTCCCCAGTAGGCGGCATGTATTCACCCTCCCTCGCTGTGAATATTACGCTATCTGTGTCTGCATACAGGACCCTCCGCCCAAGAGACTGCAGCAGTCCCCAAAGCTTTATGCATGCATGTGCCGTTGTGAAGCTGGCTACAGGTATGTTTGTAATACGTGAGGTATCTGGCCAATTCGGTGATGTTGTACTTTATTATGTACGTATTACCTACATTCACGATCTCCATGACCTCTTTATCGGGGGCATTGGCATAATCCCACACCTCGTTATAACTTTGAGCCAGATGAACGTTCCCCTTACCCGTATTCTGTGCAAATTTTCCCCAAAGACTATTTAGGCACAACTTTGCACTAAAGCGCTTGCCAGGGTTCTTAACAATTTGGTCCCGGTCAACTTGTATCCCTTCACGGTCACGGTAGCGCTGAATGTAAGCGATTTTTTACCCTCGGTCTCAAACCCTCGCGGATACTCTGATGCTTCTACCTTATCCTTGAAAGAAGTGTTTAGATATGGCGTGAAACGGTTGGGTAGCTTCTGAAACCTCCACACCTCATATATCTTCAATATTCTGTAGCCATTGCGAACGGCTAGGAACAGCTCAGGGCTTGTATATATACACCTCTGATCTTCCGCTGTTTGGTTGTGTGATTACAGGCCCCATTGTGCTCCTCTGCGCACTTCACACACAGGTGAAACATGAGCTTGTGGTCTACAACGACGGGTAAAATCGGCATCCATAAATCGCGAGGGGGGAGCACGTCTACGAAAGAAAGACCGAAATAGTTCTTGTTCAAATTTGCTGAGAACTCATTGAGGGTGGGAAGGGCTGGGCCCACCAGCTTTTCAGGTGCTCCTACGGGGTACAGGTTGTTCTTCATCACGTAGGGGTATAAAGAACAGAAATCGTAGTAATGGAGTTTCACACCCTCCGCAGGCGGAAAGTATAGCTTGAATGGGTTTGTACACCCTCCGAACAAGCTATCACCGCATTTGAGAGGATTAAACACCATTGAACGCTTGATCGTGTTTATTTCTTCACGGTATTGTCCATCTGTTTCCATCCGTGCATCATACTCATGCTCCCACAAGATCTTGTGAGTGAACTGGGTGCCTATAAGCCAGGGCTGTGGAGTCGGTGATAAAATTTGCCGACTCCAACTCCGACTCCGACTCCAAAAATTTTAACATTCCGATTCCGACTCCAGAAATCTGACTTGTATAATTACGACTCCGACTCCGATGGAATGTTAAGGCCAAATTGATTACGATTAGCTTTATTAGGCCAATGGAGATTCATAAACAAGGCATTTCGTCACCACCACATGACTCATCAGGTTATTTAGTGGCTGTAACTATGCCTTAATGGCTTTTTTTCTCTTTATTCAAAAATTACAATAAATCCCAAAAGACAAACTGATTGAAGCTTAAACAAAATAAGATTATTATTGGTTTAGCAAATTAATAAGATGTTTTTGTATTATTATAAACATCCGTAACAAAATGTACTAACCTAAACTGAATTTTTAAATTTCCTTATTATTAATTATGTTAATTAATTAATTACACTGGCCAACAAAATGAAACTTTTTTTCTCATCACAAACATGATCACACTTTTCTTAATGCATTTTTCGCGCTGATTCCGAATCTGGTTTTATTTTTTTCTAGCACGTATAGTTATATAGATACACTGGTTTTGATATTTTTAAGTTTTTGATATTGCTATAAGAAAATTTATGGATGTATAGATCACACTTAGGAATGCTAAACAACAAATACATCATATACCTTATTCAATGTACTTATAAATAAAGAATATATACATTATTTTATTAAAAGCGCTGTGAGTGTGATTTCCTTTTGTAAATTTGGCCTGGATTGTCACGATACAGCATCCAACAATGGTCCGCCATCATGCTTTCATTCCAATATCCTTGGTAGCGCTTCTCCATCATCTGAATATCTTGATAGAAGCGCTCTCCTTGCTCGTCACTCACTGCACCAAGGTTTTCAGGAAAGAAATCTAAGTGGGAATGCAGGAAGTGAATTTTTAACGACATTCGACACTCCATTTCTTTGAAGGCATCAAGGAGGTTCTTGACTCCATCCTTATACGCAGGTGACTTGTTGCTTCCAAGAAAGTTTTCACATATCCATTTGAACGCCAGCCAAGCCTTCAATTCCAGCGGACTTAGGACTTTTTCAAATTCAGTGTCATTCAAAACCTCCCTTATTTGTGGCCCAACAAAAATTCCTTCCTTCAATTTTGCTGCAGTAACCTTCGGAAATTTCCTTGAAAGGTATTGGAACCCTTCAGAATTGACTTTACCCATTGCTTTAACAAAATTCTTCATTAAACCAAGTTTAATGTGAAGAGGTGGCAGATAGATCTTTTGGGGATCCACTAAAGGGACAGACTGGACATTGCTTATCCCTGGGACATATGTATACCCAAGTGGCCAGTCACTTTGGTGTAATGTTCTATAGTGGCGCGACTGTCCCACAGGCAAAGGAAACAACAAAATTTTGTGAATCCTGACTGCATACCCATAAGCATTCCTATAACTTTTAGATCTCCACAAACATTCCATTGATGACTGTCGTATTTGATTGCCTTAAGTAGTATATCCATATTGTCATATGTCTCTTTTAGATGGACGGAATGGGCAATGGGGATGGATGGCATTATATTACCATTATGCAAAAGAACTGCTTTCAGGCTTCTCTGCGACGAATCAATAAAGAGGCGCCACTCAGATGCCACATACGTCTGAGATATGGCTGTAAATAGTCCATTGATGTCATGGCAATAACAGAGAGGACCGTCTACTGAAAAGAATGCTGTTAATTCAAAATTCCGCTTTCGGTAGTAACTAATACGAACATTGTTCTCAAGTAAATTGTTCTCCTTTAGTCATGAGGCGAGAAGCTCTGATTTCTCTTTAGACAGCGATAAGTCTCTAACAAGATCATTCAACTGTCCTTGGGTTAACTTTTTAGGCTCTAAATGTCTACCTTCAAAAGTGTACTCTGGTTCTGTAGATGGTCCGGAAACGCCAGTTGCACCTTCATCACTTTCCATGTCATCTATGATAGAATCTAGCCTATCACTTGGGGGAATTGGAATGGGCAATGTTTCATCATGTTTTACTGGTCTACGTGCTGAATCCAAGTTTGGATATACAATCTGGTGTTGTTCTTGGCAGAAAACCCCATTAAGTTCACACTACAAAAATAACAGTCTTCATGATGATCTCTCGGCTCCCTCCATATCATGGGTATGGCAAATGGCATTGAAGCTTTCTTTTTGTTAAGCCAATCACGTAATCCATTTGAACAGCCAGAACAGATTTGATGTGGCGCCCATGGTTTATCTTGGTCACCTAGATGGCAACCAAAGTATAGCTTGTATATTTCTTAATGTCGGTTGTAATACTTCGTCGCTGTGTTTTAGTTGTCAACTGGCCGCATACGAAACAGAACTTGTCGGGGTCATTCTTACATTGTCGAGGCATGTTGACTGACCTGAGCAAACTATAAATTCAAAAAAAATGTACACCAACTTGACACAACAAGTTCTTGGACTGGACTGATCTTTTGACACACAAAGCACGGCGTTGTTGCCTGAATCACAATGCTGCTAGACGTAAAAGCTCACACCTGAAATACATAAGATGTATAATTAAGATAATTGAAATAAATAAGATGAATAAACTAAAACAACACAATAAAATAAACACAATCAAATGTTGAAATATTAGTATTTTGCCTATTTAAAATGGTTAAATCTGTGTAGTTATATATATGCCTTCATCTTGAAAACTATACGTGCTAGAAAAAATCTGAATGCAGTTTTGGAATCAGCGTGAAAAATGCTATCCAGCCACCACAAATTTTACTCTGATGAAAAATCTTTGTTGACCAGTGTTATAATCCTTATTAATTATAAGCAACTATATTTATATATTATTTATATTTATATATTTATATATTATATATTATTTACATATTATATTATATATTAAAACATTAGGTTAAATCTATTTTATTCATAAAATTGAGCTAGGCCTAGGCCTAGGCTGCTATGGTTATAGTTGAAGGATTTGCACCGATTCCGACTCCGACTCCATCCAACTATGCACTTCCGACTCCGACTCCGACTCCACTCAAAATTGACCGACTCCACGACTCCGACTCCTGACTCCGACTCCGACTCCACAGCCCTGCTATAAGCTGATCGCGGGTGCGGGTCCATGCAAGACAAGATATGCACTATACCATTTTGCGGATATACTACTGCTTTCAATAATCTTTCAACAAACGTCAACAAAACTTGTCACTGCTCTCCTTTAATTCATTCTCTGATTTGCCCAGAAGCACCACGTCATCACCATACTTCAGATGCGACAATCGCTGCTCATTCTCTTTGAAATTTAGATTTACTTCTCTCTCTAGCATTCTTACTTTCATCTTACTCATTATCCTATCCACATAAACATTAAACAACCATGATGACATCACACAACCCTGTTGTACTCCAACTTTAATCATGGATCAGTTACTCAACTCACCCTTAACACCCATAACCAACGAATCTCTAATCTATTGTACTTTACCTACCAACACTCTTTTGTATTTTTTTTCATCTATACTTAAAAGATTTATACCCTCGTAATTTTTACATTCACTTATTTCACCTTCATTTTCATATGATATAATTACAGTTTTTGTTCAAACACTTAGAACACACCCTCTTTCCCACACTTTTTGATATATCTTACACAGACTTTATAACACCATTTTACCTCCACATTTAACCATTTCACCACATTCTCTTATAATCCTGCAAGCTTTCCTTTCTTCAACTTGCGTATTGCTCGTTTGCTAGAGGGTTAACAGTTGTCAACCATAAATTTTTGAATTCTGAAGTGTGTAATAGTGTGAACACTGGTAGTAAACTGTTATCCTGTTTCATTTAAAAAAAAAAAAAAAACCCTCTTCAAAGTATAAAAAAGGCATATATTGTAATAATACACAAGGAATTTCATCCTAAAAATATTCTTAGCCTTACATGCCATATAAATTTTAAACATCTTCCGACCTTACTAAAACTTACTGGAATTGATGAAGTTCTTAATTATAAAAATACTACCGGTATTAAATTTTACTAAATTTAAAAGTCCAAATAATGCAGTTGTGGGCAAACCTGGATTTTTTTTTTATTTCACTTGAATTACAGCCTTAATATTTTAGAATTGTTTTCAATATTCACCCCTAGTGGTAACAACAACAGATTACTTTGTTGTTACAAAAAATTCGTGATACTTTCTGGGAGATAATTTATTGAGAGTTATCAGCCATTGACTTTGTTAAAGAATTGCTGATAATCGAGTGGCCCCTTATAATAATTTGTGACTTAACAAATACAGTATTAATTTATATATATATATATATATATATATATATATATATATATATATATATATATATATATATATATATATATATATATATATATTATTATATATATTGGGTGGTCCAAAAGTCCCTATCTATTTTGCTGAAATCTTAGATCTAATTTTGATAAAGTTTGATACATCTAATTATGTTACTACATTTTTATCCTAAAATACTATTATTTTAGCAAAATAGATCGGGAATTTTAGACCACCCTGTACATAGTGTTTTTTTTTTTCTGCCGGAACACACCGGTAGGGCGTACCGGTACCTTTTAATGAATTCATAGTAAAAATAAACAAAACTTAACGATTTCGTCTTTCATTTACAACTCTGCTCGGTTTTTACCGCAGTTGTAACCGTTCGATTGACAGAACCGCCGCCCAACGTTCATTTATATATATTTATATAATTTTGTTGTTCGTGTGCAAAGAGTTAATGAGCCGGGAGAACATAATATACGGCATGTTTTGCATTGGGAAAGATGGATTGAGGGAGATTGTTCCAGAGTTCACCGGTTGAGTAGATGAAAGATTGAAAATACTGATCAACCTTTGGGTCAGACAGTTGGACAGAAAAGGAATGAAAATGTGTAGAAACTCTGGTACTGCATGCTCTCCTTAAAGGAGGAGGCATGCAGTTGAAGAGTTCAGAAGATCAGTGTTCGTTATAATAGCGATACTAAAGAGAGAGTGAGGCAACATTGCGGCGAAGAGAGAGAGAGAGTGAAGACAGTCAGTAAGAGACGGGGAAGTGATGAGACGCAAAGCCCTTGATTCAACCTGGTCAAGTACAGCTGTGTGGGTTGAACCACCCCACACATGAGAAGCGTACGCCATACATGGGCGCACAACACCCTATACAGAGACAGCAACTGAGTGGGGGTGAAGAAACCGCGGATGGGGTACAGCGCACCTAACTTTTTAGAAGCTGTTTTGGAAAGGGAGTACAGTATATGTGATGTTTTCAGGAAAGATCACGAGAAAAGGAAATGCCAAGAATGTTAAGAGAAGAGGAATGATTGAGTTGTGTGTTGTTGAAGGTAAGGGGATAATCGTGTGGAAGATTGTGACGAGTAGACAGATGGAGGAACTGAGTTTTTGAGGCATTGAAAGCCACAAGGTTTTCTCTGCCCCAATCAGATATAGCAGAAAGATCAGAGGTCAGGTGTCCCATAGCTACCCTACGCGAATCATTGAGCGACTGCTGTGAGGGACGTTTTGGGAAGCGGTTGGAGAAGTGAAGAGTGGAATCATCAGCAAAGGGGTGGATAGGACAGGAAGTGCGACTTAATAGATCATTGATAAATAAAAGGAAAAGAGTGGGTGACAGGACAGAACCGTGACGAACACCACTGTTAATAGTTTTAGGAGAAGAACAGTGGTCATCTACAACCGCAGCTATAGATCGGTCAGAAAGGAAATTAGAGAGGAAGGGACAGATAGAAGGTTAGAAACCGAAGGAGGACAGTTTGGAGATTAAAGATTTGTGCCAGACTCTATCAAAAGCTTTTGATATGTCTAGCTTGGGAGGGACAGAAACATCTGGAGTAGGTTACGTGGAATTTTGTTTTTGCGAGCTTGCACTACTGGGTTGGCGTGTTGGCGCATCAAAAGTAACTACAGATTTTTTAAAACTTTAGAAAACTTTAGAAAACTTGTATTTCGACCTTATAAGGCAAATATTTATTATCATTTCATTATTGTTATCATTATTTATCATTAGTATTATTAACCTTATTATTAAACTATAAAACATCTAAATGAGAGAAAAACAATGAGATAACTGTATTGAATGTACTTACATGAAACCCTTCAAAGGCCACATCAAACGCATTAAATAAACTCCCTATTTTTCACTCGTATATTGTACTGTACATACCACATTCCTAAATATATATAATTTTCAGTCTTATCACAACCTTGCATACCTTTAGATCCTATACAAAATCTCAGTTTGGAAAAATAGATATAATCTGTTCCTTGAAGCTATTGCATAAAAAAAAATTCCAGAATCATATCAGGTGTTAAAATCAAGCAAGAAAACACTAGTCTTATTTTGAGATCCTTAAAACCTACTTAAGCCCAAGGAACTTATAAGGGACAAGGAACTTATAAGGGATGATAACTATTACTTCCAAAAACCAAATTCTTTACGCATGAAATATCATTAAGGAGATTTCTGTCGTACGAAAGAATTACGAATACTGTATAAGTAAATTTTTACGATGAAAAGCAATCATTTTTATTACCTTAAAACTGACAGTTTTTTGGATATAATATTTAAAATTCTCTACCTTTACTACAATAATATTCTATATTTAATTATCTTTTGAACAAATAAAAATATTTGAATATGAATTATGTTAAAATAAAAGTAATTATTGTTCCACACTCTCCTCCTTCTTCTTCATTTCCATTTACCCTGTGACGGATACATACCAAATTTAATCATTTATTAATATAGAAGTTTTAAACCAACTGCTCAAATAGGTCAATGTCAAACTTATATATGATGCAAATCCACAAGGAAAAACAAAAATGATTCCAAGGCCTTTCTTGTATTCAGAAGTACATTCCCTGACGAGGTGTACTTCTGAATACACGAGACTTTGGAATCATTTTTCTTTTTCCTTGTGGTTTGCATCATTCATTTATTTCACGTGTTTAATTGTAAAATTCATCCCATATATATATATATACACAGTATATAATAAATTTCAATTTTCTTCTATTTAATAATTATGAAAAATATGAATAAAAAGTGACTAATATAAATTTTAATATTAAAAATGTCATTGTAATACAATACACAGTCTCTCAATCTCTCTCTCTCTCATATATATATATATATATATATATATGATGAAAAAAACCACGAAGGAAAGGAAACACAGAATGGTGCTCAAGCGCTTTCGTCTAATGACATCCTTAGGAACAATGAAGTAAATAAAGAGTTCGAGACTCTATATAGGTCACAAATATATATATATATATATATATATATATATATATATATATATACTGTATATATATATATATACATATATATATATATATATATATATATGTATTATAATATATATATATATACTGTATATATATATATATATATATATATATATGATATAATAAATATAGAAATAAAAATTGTAGGAGGAGCATACAAATTTGTAAGGAGAAACTACCAATTTTAGCACTTTGCCCTTCTTGCCTAAATCTGTTCTGAACGAATTCAAAACAACAGGATCAAATGGATTGTTTACAACCAATTTCATAGATAATGCATGAATTATATATAGGTCACAAAAAAAAAATGGATTTAGACAAGAAGGGCAGAGTGCTAAAACTTTGGTAGTTTTCCCTTATAAATTTGTATGCGCCTTTTCAAATTTTTATTTTTCAATTTATTTTTCAATTTTTTTTTGTGACCTATATATAAATTATAATTCAGGCATTATCTATAAAATTGGTTGTAAACAATCCATTTCATCTTGTTTTGAATTCGTTCAGAACGGATTTAGGCAAGAAGGGCAAAGTGCTAAAATTAGTAGTTTCTCCTTACAAATTTGTATGCTCCTCCCATAATTTTTATTTCTATATTATATATATATATATATATATAAATTATATATGTATATTTTGTGACCTATATAGAGTCTCGAACTCTTTATTTACTTCAGTGTTCCTGAGGATGTCATTAGACGAAAGCGCTTGAGCACCATTCTGTGTTTCCTTTCCTTCGTGGTTTTTTCATCATAAATATTTTTCACGTGTTACTTTCGTGAAGTAATTTTCATATATATATATATATATATATACATATATATATATATATGAAAGAACACGCACAACAGAAAGAAGCAAATTCGAAATTTTTAATTTTCACTCCAAAGCTATAAACTGAGATGTTACATCCAGCATGGAAGTGATAGATTGGAAAACCATTTTCGAGGCCAAGACAACGGAGGAGATGCTTATGACGTTAGAGGAGAAGACGTTAGAAATTGTGGAAAAACATGTCCCAAAAATACAGCAAAGAGGAAAGAGAAGCAGGTTCGAGAGACAAAAGAGGGCATTGTTTCGAAAGAGAAAAAGTGTGACTTCAAAATTAAGTAACTGTAAAGATAACAACATCAGAAAAATATTAAATGATAAACTGCAAAGTATAGATGACGTCATACAGGAACTAATTGAGAAGCATGCAGAAAAAGGAGAAGACGACGCTATAGAAGCGCGATAAAGGCTAATTCAAAGTACTTCTATAATTTCGCAAAAAGAAAGTCGAAAAACCACGCGACTATCGGACCTTTAAAAAAGGAGAACAGTGCTTTATTTGATAATCCAACAGAAGTATCTGAAATATTAAGAGCTCAGTACGAATCATCTTTCAATATCCCAAAAACTGACAAATTGATATGCGATAGAAACGTGTTCTTTGAAGAAGAACTACAAGGGGAAAGTATAGCGGACTTCGACTTTACGACGGATGATATTACACAAGCTATAGGGAAACTAAAAACACACTCAGCGGCAGGACCGGATAAATGGAATGCCACACTGATCAAAAAGTGCAAGAACGCAATCGCTGTGCCCCTATACTGGATATGGAGACGATCACTAGACACGGGAGAAATACCAGGCATCCTGAAGAGCGCGAACATAGTCCCAATATATAAAGGAGGAGATCGATCCGAGGCCAAAAACTATGGGCCAGTGTCGCTTACATCTCATCTCACTAAAATATTTGAAAGAATAGTTAGACAGAAAATCTGACTTTTTGGAAACTCAGAAAAAATTCAATGATAACCAACATGGGTTTCGATCAGGCAGATCATGATTATCACAACTAATGGAACACTACAAGAACATTATTGATGCACTTGAAAGTAATGAAAACTATGATGTACTATACAGAGACTTTGCCAAAGCGTTTGACAAGTGTGACCATGGAATCATAATACATAAACTGAAATATATGGGAATAACAGGAAAAGTAGGGAAATGGATATATAATTTCCTTAGTGAGCGTCGGCAAATCGTTACAGTACAAGGAGTATCTTCATCAGAATCAGAGGTCCTTAGCTCAGTACCACAATGAACAGTATTAGCTCTACTACTCTTCGTAATCATATTAACTGACATAGATGAGGATGTTACCAGAGACAACACAGTAACATCCTTTGCGGATGACACAAAGATCAGTAGAAAAATAAGAAACCCAGAAGATATAGGATCTCTACAAACCGATATAAACAGAATCTACAAGTGGACGGAAGACAATATAAAGTTTAACACCAAGAAATTTCAGCTATTATGGTATGGAAAAAGAGAAGACCTAAAACCCATGGAATATTATACCCGAAATGGACAGTAAATTCAGAGAAATTCTATAGAAAAAGATTTAGGGGTTGTAATGAAAGATGATGCAAAATTTGAAACACAAAATAAGATAGCAGTAAACAGAGCAAAGAGAATAACGGGACAGATATTGAGAACCTTTAAACGAAGTGGTAGGAATGTAATGATTTCTCTACTGAAAACCCTGATCATACCCAAATTGGAATACTGCTCGGTCCTAACATCCCCATATAAAAAAGAAGACATTAGACAGCTGGAAGGGATCCAGAGAAGCTTCACAGCCAAGATCAAGGGGTGCAAAGAACTAAATTACTGGGAAAGGTTATGCGAACTAAACCTATATTCACTGGAAAGGCGAAGAGAGAGATACACCATTATTTACACTTGGAAAATAATGGAGAAACTAGTCCCTAATCTTACTCTGAACCCTGTAACTCCCCAAACAATGATGGAAAGTAGAAACGGTAGACTGTGTCGTACTCCGAAATTAAAGGCGAGACAGGGAACATCCTTAACCCTGAAAGAAAATAGTTTTGTGGTGAGAGGACCAAAACTGTTTAATCAGCTGCCCAAAGACCTAAGAAACACGAAGGGAGTTGCAGTGGACATCTTCAAAGAGGATTAGACGCGTGGCTCAGAACAATCCCCGATGAGCCGGGCGTACCTGGCTATGTGAGGTGGAGAGCACACGAAACCAACTCACTACTTCACCAGGCCAATTCGAGAGGAGGGGCGACAAGCTTGACCTTTGCGAAATGAGGAATCATCGCGCGGAACCTTTGTAAGGTAAGGTAAGGTGTGTGTGTGTGTGTATGTATATACAGTATATATATATATATATATATATATATATATATATATATATATATATATATATATATAAAAGTTTGACATTGACCTATTTGAGATTTATAATTTTAAAATTGCTTGTTCAATATGTATAAATAGTTGTCAGGGACTAATTATATCACTGGTTGACAAAATCGAACTTTTTATTTGTCACATGAACAAAAATGGGTGGATTTTATAGGTTTTTTCCCGCTGAGTTCAAAAATGGCCTAAAAATTTTTCTATCACCCACCAATATTGAATGAATTGAAAATGAAATTTGGACTAATTTATAGGCGTAATAGCAATATCAAAGTAGAAAATGCATATTGAATTCACCTAAAATGTGGCTACTGATGATTTACGCTTGTATTTCGCCTTTGGGCCATCCCTTGACAATGTCCAGCAGTAGTCATCCAACATGCTGGGGCTCCACTTGCCCTGGTGTCGCTTCTCCATCGTGGATATTTGTTGATGAAAGCGTTCCCCATGCTCATCACTAACATCGCCTAAGTTTGTTGGGAAGAAGTCGAGATGTGAGTCAAGAAAATGAATTTTCAACATGTTGCACCCTGATTTTGACCTCGCTGATCCTCGGAAATGTCTGTTTCAAGTAGAGACCCCCCCCCTCTGCCATTTTGATCCATAGCCTTAACAAAATTTTCCATTAAACCAAGTTTAATATGTCGTGGTGGCAAATAACTTTTTTGGATTCAGAAGAAGTGAACTGGTGAGATTTTTATGCCCTGGAATCAACGCTTGTCGAAGTGGCCATTGTTTCTTTGAGTAATGGCTTTCCCGTGCTCTGCTGTCCCATTCACAGAGGAAACAACAGAATTTCGTATAACCCAGTTGTAAACCAAGAAGAAGTGCAATCACTTTCAAGTCTCCACAGATATGCCAAGAGTATTTATCATATTGGATATGTTTCACAAGCAGGTGCATATTGTCGTATGATTCCTTCATATGTACGGCATGTGCTAATGGAACTGAAGGGTATTTATTTCCATTATGGAGTAATACAGTTTTTAAACTCAGCTTCGAGGAATCAATAAATAGGCGCCATTCGTTTGGATCATGTTGTTGGCCAAGGGTTTTCATGAGAGGGTAGAAAGTTTCTTGATGCTTGCAGTAAAAAGATATCTTAGTGCCTTTTTCTTGAAGATTCCAACCTTTCAACCTGGAAGCCGAAAGTTCGGATTGATTTTTTGACAATTTCAGATCACAGACAAGCTCGCTCAGGTCTGCTTGAGATATTAAGTGAGGCTCTGTCGATGAACAAGATGATTCAAACATTGGATCAACATCGTCCATCAGTAAACCATGTTGAGCTTCGTCATTACCATTGTACATCAATTTCATTTTCATCACCTAAACTCCACGTTTCCGGTGGCCTTGGTACTGGTAAATGTTTATTATGTAAAACAGGCCTTATGGCTGATGGTAAATTTGGGTATTGTACCATATGTTTAGATTTCGCAGTAATGCCTAGTATATTTGTTAAGCAGAAGTAACAATCCGTTAAATGGTCTTTCGGCTCTCTCCATATCATCGGAACAGCAAACGGCATTTGACGAGACCCATTTAGCCAGCCTGTCAGAAGTCTTAAACACGTAATACAGCATATATGAGGTGCCCACGTCTTGTTCTGATCCCCTACCTTGCAACCAAAATAAAGTTCGTATGCTTTTTTGACGAGAGGGGTGAAATTTCGCCTTTGAAATTTGTGTTAACTCTCTGCACACATAACAGAAACAGTTTGGATGGTTGACATACTTGCGTGGCATTCTGTCATGAAACAATACGAACGCACTGACACAAAAAATGATTAAGGAAAATCACGAATAAAATGCACGATGTTCACTGAGTGAAATCAAATGAGTAACTGACAAATGAAAGTCAACAGTGACGTGTAGCAACTTATAAGCAGAGGAAGAGGAAGGGGCAGACCCCGCCCCCTTTCTATTTTCACTCAAATCCTAAGTAATGGAAATTCGTGTGTCACTAAAACTGCGGGTGATAGAAAAATTCTGCTTTCATTTTCGTAATCAACGTAAAAAATTACACATAGTTCAAGCAAAAATATCTCTGTGACAAAAACTTTGTTGACCAGTGAATTATTAATCAGTGTATTCAATTATTTACTTAAAATCTCAACATGTTTTCACTGTAAATGTTTTTATTTAGTCAATAAATATTATGTAGCCAATAAATATTATATAATGTGATATAATATTATAAATATAATATTATATTATATAATATTTAGTCAACAAATATTATATAATGGTGAAGGCAGCGCTGAAGAACTAGAAGCCAAAAAGGAATTTGTCACCTTGATGACACGTGTCCATAAAAACCAACCCAGTAGCGCAAACTCGGTAATGCCGACCCATCTCCAGATATTTTCTATCCTCCCCGGTCTAGCGAAATAGCAAAAGTTTCACCGAAAGAAATCCCGAAAGGAGGATGACCAAGCGTCAGAGAGATAGCAAGAAGATCGTCAGTAGAGCGTCCCTTGGGGAATCCATACTGACGCTCTGAAAGGAGACTGTGAGAAGAGAGGTGTTTAAGAATCTTCCTATTAAGGATAGATTAACAAACTTTACAAAGGCAAGATATCAAAACAATTGGACGATAGTTAGACTAGATAAGTTGTGTTTGGTCAGTTGAACTTTTGAGTAGATTTATAGAGCCTAAAAAACTTGTGCAATCGAAAGGCAAGTTTTGGCCCAAATGAATCGATAGAAAATTAATACATTTTGACGCAAACACTATAGCCCCATTGCTGTATTTCTACCAAGGTTCACTATCCACACTTTTTTCCCGTAGTTTTGTACCGTAGCCGACATTATTTTCATTGAAATTAACTTAAAAATCATCTCTTTTTAAACTTCGAATGAATACTAAATTTAAACTTTATAAAAAGAATAGATAAAATTTGATCTTGATTCTCAAATTTTTAACTGTTAAAGTTTGCTTACATTTTTAAATAATAAATCCTATAGGCTAATAAAGCGTATGGGTTTTGTTCTCGGCGGTTCGTATAAAATTCGTCGGCGGTGCGCGTATTGGTGACCCCTCTCCTGGAGGATATCTAATATCTTCATATCTCTTCTACAGTTTTAATAGTTAGGAGTAATAATGGACAGGAACGTATGCCATATTAAAAAACCCCAATCATACCATGATAGGCTGTTACAGTACTTACTGATATGTGATTAATGTTATAAAATATATTAATAAATGACTTCATCGTGAACTCAAATTAATACGATCGTAGAAAATAACCAAAGAAAATTGTCTGCATTATTTGATCCATTTGAGGTTGGTATTTTATTAGATATTTAATTAAATCACTCTTCAATGTAATTTTAATGGTCTTGATAATTTATATAAAATATTATTCATAATAAATTATTCTTAATATTCAACAGTAAGAGATAAAATGGTTGTAAAATATGACAAAAAAGAGTTTCTTGCATTATTTGATAAATTATAGGTTAATATTTTAGATAAAACTACTTCTGAGGGACTTTTTTTAAGTGTTTTTGAGGGAGTGAGGTTTCTTTTTGAGAACACAAAAATATGAAAAACACGTCGCATCAATACAGGGTACTTCAAAAATCCCAATCTACTGTATATCTTGTAAGAAGTGAACGAGAAATAGATTGGGACCTATGGGATACTACAGTGTGTGTATATATACTGTATTTACGACTTGTTTTGTGGGGGAGTGGGGTCTTCTCTAGGGGGAAGTTTGTGAAAAAATCACTCTCTTCAGCACTCCATCTCACATAACCAGGTACACTCAACTTATCTGGGATTGTTCTGTTGTCTTCTTTGGAAGACTATAGACTATTTTTTAAAAATAACTATGGTTATAGATAGGATTCACTTTGAAATTAGGTACTAGCTTTTCAGTTATTTTTATGTGTAAATTATGGTGTATCTCTCTTCTTTCCAATGAGTATGGATTTAATTTAGATAAACTTTCCTAGTAATTAAATCTTTGAATCCACTGATTTTGTCTTCGAAGTTTCCCCAAATTCCTTCTAACTGCCAAATTTCTTTTTTATATAGAAATGTTAAAAATGCGTTTCGTGGCTCGATCGGTTAGGGCGTCGACCGGCAGTGCTGAAACTCCGCTGAGTCGTGGGTTTGAATCCCAGTGCTGCCTAGAGTTGGGCTGTTGTCTTTTCCATATCTTACGTCACGATGAAGCGGTGGGCCTGCCATCCCCCTTTAAATGACTTGGGCTAAGGTAGCCCAGGCTCGGGCTCGTACCCCTCACTTCTTTGGGGAATATGGGACATAGATGGATGCTAGATATTAAGAATTAGTAATGTACCGGTTCTGGTATGATCATTCATTGTTTGGGGTCGTTCAAAAACCACGTGGTCCTTTTTCGGGTGGTTTTCAAACCCGTCCCCCCCCTTTGTGATCATTTGTGGCCAATGACTTAAACCTCCCCTCCAAAACCACGTGGTCTTCTGATGTCACCCCCACCCCTTCTTAATCTTTACTTCCTTGCGGACAAGATGAAACCTACATACGTATGTGCAGTCATTTACATTTAAAATAAATATGCATAGGATTATCACCCCGCATGGGCGTTTTACCCCAGTCTACCCTATATATATATATATATATATATATATATATATATATATATATATATATCGTTTCTATTCATATATATATTATATATGTCGTTTCTATTCATATATATATATATATATATATAGTGGGCCTAGATTTAGCCGTTTAAGGTGATAATGACTAATTTAATGCTAATGATTAATTGATGCAAATTGATTGTTATAATGACAGGCTGGGTTAACAATTTATGATGTCCCACAGTATTACCGGTTGAAAGTGGCTAATAGAGTAGGCCTACTATAATATTTCTGAGTGATACGAATTGTTTCGAGGTCACCAGCTTGGATTACACCCAAGCAAATATTGTTAAGGTTATAAAAAGCACCTTATTGTTTTGCATTTAATTAAGAAAATAAATCAATTATTTGTTCACAGTGAATAACAAATGATTGACTATAATTATAGTGAATAACAATTATTTAACAGCCTTTATATTATGCTAAGATGACATGGAGCTTAGCCAATAAGAGAAATGGTTAAGAGCTTAATTGTCTAGTAATGCATTCATTTATGAGGCTAATGGCATGCAAAATGGAACACAATATAAAATATGAACCCTAGTGATAATAGAAATTATGCACTTACGTTTTGGTACACTGAATAGAATACGTAACACACTGATTAAATAGGCTAAAGGTTATGCATGAATGAACATTGAGTGGGCCTATTATGTAGGCCAAAGGTTATGCATGAATGAACATTGAATGGGCCTAGTAATGACAAAGAATGCACGTGCGTTTAGTACACTGCAAATAGATTAGACCTTCATTTAGGTAGGCTAGTGTTACGCATAAATGGAACATTGAATGGGCCTAGTAATGATAAAGAATGCACGTGCGTTTAGTACACGGTACGTGGATTCAGCCGTCAATAATGAAATGCTTAAATAAATCACATAAATAAGTGGATGCAAAATATTGATGGATACATGAAAGAACACAATAGCAGGATGATACAATTCGCGATTACGGTATTGGAAATGACACTTGAACTGGGCACAGAAAATAAGCCTAGTGTGGGTTTGTATTAGAGAATTATTCTGATGCACAATCAAATATTGTAATGACACTTGGATTAGGAAATAGGCCTACTGCGTTTCAACAAGAGTTAGTTTGAACGATATTGAAAGCACTTTAGGTATAGCTTAATCATGCTGCTGCGATTATGCTCTGTAGGCTTAGCGAGCATTGCTTAAGAACGAGGCACAGAGAGCTTACCGACTGTGTTGAAAATACCTCTGGGTGGAATAGATACTTGCAGGTTGACTTGTAGATTGTAGGCCCAGATGCCGAATACCTCTGTAGATGAAGAGATACTTGAAGCTTGACTTGTAGACTGTAGGCCCGAGGTGAATGCTGACCGTCCCATTGAAGTTTGTTCAACGGGCGCCGGTCGCCTCAGGTGTTGTTGTTGTTGTTGTTGTTTAGCTGATCAGCCCACCCTGATCGAGCAAGCCGGCGGCACGCAGGTAACCGATCGCCCTCTCCGGAGTGGACCAGAGGTTCAGCGCACTAGTGATGTTGTGTTGTGTTCGTTGTTGTGCTAGAGCGGTACAGTCTATCATAATGTGTTCAATTGTTTGTGGTGTGTCCTGGCACAGGTGGCAGGTGTCGTCTATGGAGTTGTCTAGTCTGTGTTTATATGTTCGTAAGTTGGGGTGATGTCCACATCGGAATCGTACTAAGTTAACTCGATCTGATCTGCTCAGGCTGATCTCTGACCTGTTAATGGGTGGCGGCTTCGCACCTAGGACCGCATTCGGATCGAGTCGTGTCAGTGCTTTGTGGGTTAGGTGTGTGTGTGTATGTGTTTTCTGTACTGTGTGATGTCTGTGGGGCGTGGTATAGAATGGAGTATTTGGTTATAATGTCTCTCTGGTGTTACCTCAATGGTGCGAGGTGTTGGTGCATGATTGTACATGTAGTGGCAAGGGTGTTGTGGGTTAGTTGTCGCTGCTGCCATGAATTGTGTTCCCCTCATGTCTAAATGTTCCCTAACTTTCAGTGTTTTTTTTCTGTGTGCAGGTGTTCTATTGGTGTTGTTTGAGTGCATCCTGTAACGATACGAAGTGCGTTGTTTTGTATTGTCTGTAAGGTGTTTATGTGTGTGTTTGAGATAATGGGTGCCCAGCATGGGCTAGCATAGTCCATAACTGAGCGAATATATTGTTTGTATATGAGTGATGTTGTTTCCTGCTGGTGTCCAAAGTTTATGCCTGTTAGTACCCTAAGCTTGTTAAGTCTTGATGTACATTTGTTTTTAATGTCCTGAATGTGGTTTGCAAAAGATAATGATGTGTTGTATGTGACCCCAAGTATTTTAGTCCTGTGAGTGTGTGGAATGTTGATGTTGTTTAGTGTAAGCTGTGGAATTACCTGGTGTTCTTTTGTGTTGCTTGTAAGCAAGGTGATGGTTGATTTTGTGGGCGCTACTTTGAGTCTATTGTGTGTGAGCCAGTCTTGTATACTGTTTATGTATGTTTGTAAGTTGTTGTTGTTGTTGTTGTTGTTTAGCCGATCAGCCCACCCTGATCGAGCAAGCCGGCGGCACGCAGGTAACCGATCGCCCTCTCCGGAGTGGACCAGAGGTTCAGCGCACTAGTGATGTTGTGTTGTGTTCGTTGTTGTGCTAGAGCGGTACAGTCCGTCATAATGTGTTCAATTGTTTGTGGTGTGTCTTGGCACAGGTGGCAGGTGTCGTCTATGGAGTTGTCTAGTCTGTGTTTATATGTCCGTAAGTTTGGGTGATGTCCACATCGGAATCGTGCTAAGTTAACTCGATCCGATCTGCTCAGGCTGATCTCTGACCTGTTAATGGGTGGCGGCTTCGCACCTAGGACCGCATTCGGACCGAGTCGTGTCAGTGCTTTGTGGGTTAGGTGTGTGTATGTGTTTCTGTACTGTGTGATGTCTGTGGGGCGTGGTATGGAATGGAGTATTTCGTTATAATATCTCTCTGGTGTTACCTTAATGGTGCGAGGTGTTGGTGCATGATTGTACATGTAGTGGCAAGGGTGTTGTGGGTTAGTTGTCGCTGCTGCCATGAATTGTGTTCCCCTCATGTCTAAATGTTCCCTAACTTTTAGTATTTTTGTTTCTGTGTACAGGTGTTCTATTGGTGTTGTTTGAGTGCATCCTGTAATGATACGAAGTGCGTTGTTTTGTATTGTTTGTAGGTGTTTATGTGTGTGTTTGAGATAATGGGTGCCCAGCATGGGCTAGCATAGTCCATAACTGAGCGAATATATTGTTTGTATATGAGTGATGTTGTTTCCTGCTGGTGTCCAAAGTTTGTGCCTGTTAGTACCCTAAGCGTGTTAAGTCTTGACGTACATTTGGTTTTAATGTCCTGAATGTGGTTTGCAAAAGATAATGATGTGTTGTATGTGACACCAAGTATTTTGGTTCTGTGAGTGTGTGGAATGTTGATGTTGTTTAGTGTAAGCTGTGGAATTACCTGGTGTTCTTTTGTGTTGCTTGTAAGCAAGGTGATGGTTGATTTTGTGGGCGCTACTTTGAGTCTATTGTGTGTGAGCCAGTCTTGTATACTGTTTATGTATGTTTGTAGGTTATTTGTAGCGGTGTCGATGTTGTTGTGGGTGGATGTTAGAGTGATATCATCTGCATATGATGATAAGGTAAGCTTGTTATCTATGGGTGTTGGAATGTCATGCATGTATAAGTTGAAGAGTGTTGGTGAGAGAACAGAGCCTTGAGGGACCCGTTCGGAAAAAGCTTGTTTTTGGATGACTTGCCATTAAATGTGACATGTGAGTATCTTCCTGAAAGATAGTTGCTCAGCCACCTTTTGGTGTTATTGTGCATGTTTGTGTTGAGTATTTTGTTTATGAGAGGGAAGCGTGGGATAGCATCAAATGCTTTACTAATGTCTATTGTTGCTAATAGTGTACGTTGAGCTGGTCTTCTGGAGTTGATGCCATCCATGATGTGCTGCGTGAGGTTAGTGAGTAATGTCGTGGTTGAGTGGTGAGGTCTGAATCCATGTTGAGTAGGCGATAGTGGTATGTGTGGGTTGGTGATTTGTAAGATTAGTCTTTCTGTTACTTTGGAAGGTGTGCATAGTAAAGTAATGGGTCTATAGGAAGCTGGTTCTGTTGGATTTTTGTTTGGTTTGAGTAGTGTAATAATTTTACCTTGTTTCCATATGTCAGGAATAATACAGTGTTGGTATGAATATGTGCTGATATTTGTGAGAGCTAATATTCCTTGTGGGCCCAAGTGTTTAAGGTGTATGTTAGATATGTTGTCTGGTCCAGTAGCCTTCGAATTCTTAATGTTTTTTGATGATCTTGGTGGTCTGGTCTGTATTGAAGGGTGTAATGGTCATGTCGAGTCTGTAGGTTTTCTTGTGTCTGGCTGTTTGTCTGTCTGCATGTTTCTGGTTGTTGTCTCTGTTTAAGTGACTTATCTTTGCGTAGTGATTAACTAGAATGTTAGCTTGTTGTGTGTATGTTGGGATATTATTTTGGCTGCGACAGATAGCCGCGTGTGAGGTGTGAATGCCGCTGTTAGAGTGGGTAATGCTGTTTATAGTCTTGTATAGCCTGTATGTATCTGTGGAGTGGTTTAGTGTTGTTATGAATTCCCTGAATGTTTCTGTTTGTTTTTCTTTGAGTTTGTTGTTTATTTCTGTGTTGAGCTGTTGTATCTGCTGTTTTATGGCTTCTGTGTGTGGTGTTTGTGTGTTATATTTGAGGTTGTTACGTTGCCTTATGAGGTGGGCTATTTCTCTAGTGTAATTTGGGTTGTATTTCCTAATGTTGCCCTTGTGGGTGGATGTTAGAGTGATGTCATCTGCATATGATGATAAGGTAAGCTTGTTATCTATGGGTGTTGGAATGTCATGCATGTATAAGTTGAAGAGTGTTGGTGAGAGAACAGAACCTTGAGGGTCCCCGTTCGGAAAAAGCTTGTTTTTGGATGACTTGCCATTAAATGTGACATGTGAGTATCTTTCTGAAAGATAGTTGCTCAGCCACCTTTTGGTGTTATTGTGCATGTTTGTGCTGAGTATTTTGTTTATGAGAGGGAAGCGTGGGATAGCATCAAATGCTTTACTAATGTCTAGTGTTGCTAATAGTATACGTTGAGCTGGTCGTCTGGAGTTGATGCCATCCATGATGTGCTGCGTGAGGTTAGTGAGTAATGTCGTGGTTGAGTGGTGAGGTCTGAATCCATGTTGAGTAGGCGATAGTGGAATGTGTGGGTTGGTGATTTGTAAGATTAGTCTTTCTGTTACTTTGGAAGGTGTGCATAGTAAAGTAATGGGTCTATAGGAAGCTGGTTCTGTTGGATTTTTGTTTGGTTTGAGTAGTGTAATAATTTTACCTTGTTTCCAATGTCAGGAATAATACACTGTTGGTATGAATATGTGCTGATATTTGTGAGAGCGAGTATTCTTTGTGGGCCCAAGTGTTTAACGTGTATGTTAGATATGTTGTCTGGTCCAGTAGCCCTCGAATTCTTAATGTTTTTGGTGATCTTGGTGGTCTGGTCTGTATTGAAGGGTGTAATGGTCGTGTCGAGTCTGTAGGTTTTCTTGTGTCTGGCTGTTTGTCTGTCTGCGTGTTTCTGGTTGTTGTCTCTGTTTAAGTGACTTATCTTTGCGTAGTGATTAACTAGAATGTTAGCGTGTTGTGTGTATGTTGTGTTGTTGTGATATTATTTTGGATGCGACAGATAGCCGCGTGTGAGGTGTGAATGCCGCTGTTAGAGTGGGTAATGCTGTTTATAGTCTTGTATAGCCTGGATGTATCTGTGGAGTGGTTTAGTGTTGTTATGAATTCCCTGAATGTTTCTGTTTGTTTTTCTTTGAGTTTGTTGTTTATTTCTGTGTTGAGCTGTTGTATCTGCTGTTTTATGGCTTCTGTGTGTGGTGTTTGTGTGTTATATTTGAGGTTGTTACGTTGCCTTATGAGGTGGGCTATTTCTTTAGTGTAATTTGGGTTGTATTTCCTAATGTTGCCCTTGGGTATGTATTTGTTTGCATTATTGATGATCTGATTAAATGTCTTGAGTGTTGTATTGATGTTTATGATGGGTGTGCTGTTTAATGTGGTGAATTGTTCCTCAGTCTGTATTTTGAACTGTTCCCAATCAGCTTTCTTGTAATTTCTGTAAGTGTGCGTAAGGCTGTTCGGGCAGAGTGTACTAGAATGTGTTGTAATGATGCTGGGCAGGTGGTCTGATGACAGTTGTTTTTCTGTTCTCCATTGTGTATGTGTTGCTAGTGAGGGAGAACAGAACGTTATGTCTGGGGAGGAGTTTGAGTATCCTGCTTGATGTGGTATGTGTGTATGTTCTTCTGTATTGTTAAGAATGAAGAGGCTGTTTAGTTGTGTGGGTATGTTGGCGCCACTGGTGTTGTTTTGGTTGTGCAGGTACCAACTAGTGTCTTTGGCGTTGAAGTCTCCTCCTAAGATGACATTAGTGAGAGAGGCCAGATTGTGTAACTGTGGATTGTAATTGGCTGGCACCTGAGGTGAACTATCTGGTGGGATGTAAATGTTGATTAGTGTGGTGTTGTGTTTTGCGCGTGTTTTAATGGTAATTGCCTGTATTTCTATCGTGTTATCTGCTTGGATTGTGTTTGTAATGTTTTGGGTAGCATCAGTGTAGCTAATGCTTTTACGTGTGTAAGTGATGAGTCCACCCCAGTTACCCCCAGTACGATCTTGACGGATCGCCGTGAAGTCAGGGATGGTGGGTGTTTTGTGTGTGCGTTTTAGTTTTGTTTCTTGTATAAGTGCTATGTGAATGTTTTGTTTGTGTACGAATTCCCTAAGCTGCATGATTTTGTTTGTGAGGCCATCTACGTTGTGCTGTAATATGTTAATATTATACTTCTCTGTGTGTCTCATGGTGCTATTGTGTCTATGTCTTTGTGTATGGTGACATGTGTAAGTTGTAGTGGGGCCTGGATTAGTCTTAATGTCGCCAGAGAGTAAGAGTAGTTCGGGGAGCACGCAATTGCTCCCTGTAATTGAAAAAATAGCACGCTGAGAATAGGTCCGGCCCCTGGAGCCGATCGGCACTCTGACCGTGCCACGCAACAGGCCGTCGACTGCCAGTCTGGCCAACCGTAGACAGCCCGCTGCACGGAGATTTGAGGAAGTTTGGCCACCAGCACGTTGATATTTTGGTTTGACGTCGCCTCTTCTTCGCGTTGACGTGTCCCGCGCTGGAGGATGCAGCCACTGTTAGAAGCTTCCTCGTCAGCTGCTAACACTTTTTTCGCGTTGTTCTAGCTACCTGTTCAGAGGTTTTTATAAACAAATCTCAGTTTTCTGCTCAAAACGGCTCTTTCCAATTTTAAAATTGATTAGTCAAGGAAGGAAGATGTTCATTTCTATTTTGCAGCAACAGTTGATGATATTTATGTTACTTTACTGATTAATGAAAATGATTAGGCTCTTCAAGTTATAAAAGATTTCTTTCGTAACAAAACATGTAGAGTTGAGATGATGTTTGAGGGACAAGCCGGCTGAAGTCGAAACAGCGCTGGGCTTCAAAGAAGTGCTTCTGCAGGCTGACGGCGGAAGGTCTTACTTGACGATAGATCGAAAGCCTTGAAGGAACAGCAGGCCGCTTCTCCGGCAGGAAGCCGAGGGCAGTTGAAGTGACGAGTTTCTGCTCGCGAAGGTGGAGACCAAGACGAGAAAATGACGAGCGACAAGTGAGCAAGTGAGAATGAGTATCAGTGGAATCTCGCTTATATCGTGTCTGTGACCCGGACTTTCGCGGGCATTTCTTGAAACGCCTCCTACGTGGCCTTTAGTTGATAAGGGCTTGCTTTCGCGGGCTTTTTGGGAAGAAACAGACGTTTTCATTGTTTCTGATTCCTTGACCACGTGTGTCTTCTAAGAATGTTTGATGATGGCGTGGAAGAAAGAATTTGTCTGTCTACTTGTTAGTCTATTTCTTGTCGCTCCTCTACATATATATAATATGATAAACAATATTATAAACGGGATATTTTAATGCTTAGTATTGGCCACGTGGTTAAACGTCAAGACCTCCCCCTCCCCCATGTGGCCCTTGGTGGTCAAATAAGGAACCCCCCCTTTAAGGACCACGTGGTTTTTGAATGGCCCCTTTCCAGCAAAGGAACCACATTACATTCTTGTACTTTCTTTTAAACATTATTAGTATCTTGTTTTGGGTCCCAAATTTCACATCGTCGGCCATTTTAAGTCTTAAATCTTTCGTTTTTAAGTTTCTCTCAATTTTCTATCCCTTTGAAAAACAGCATTCAAGATTTTAGTTCCTCGTTTTTTCCATAGTTGAAGAGTTGAAAATTTTCGGTGTGAATCAGATCATCGTCAAAGATAAGCAACGGAGTTTCGGAAAAAAGTTCGCCAAAAAATTAACTACATGGCAATATTCTCTTTTTCTTTGAATATTTTATTTTTTTCGTGACATTAATAAATTATCAAAAACAATTATTAGTGATTAGTAATTTCTGTCTTTGAGAAATTTTCTACAGTATTTCTAGGTGAACTAATTTCCGAAATTGTACTTCCGATTCTGATATTCCTTGAACTGTAACAACTTGCTGACACTTTCTAAGGAAACTGTATACCCATTTACTTACTTTGCCTGTTGTTCTCATATTTCATTTTAACGTACCAATATTCATGATCACACTTGTAGAATGCATTAGCAATGCATTGGCTTTGCTTTCGAGTGCATCAATGATATTGTTATAATGTTTTATTAGTTGAGATAGACATGATCTTCCTGATCGGAATCCACGTTGGTTTTCACTGAACCTTTTCTCTGCCTCTAAATAGTCGTACATTTTCTCTAGCTATTCTTCGAATATTTTGGTGAGATGAGACGTCACTGACGTCATCTATAGTTCTTTGCGTGAGATAGATCCTTCCTTTATAAATCTGTTGGAACAATGTTCGCTCTTTTCAGACTGTTTGGTATTTCTCCTGTGTCTAGAGCGCACTATATTTAATAAGGGATCGTAGCTATTTCATTCTTACAGTGTAATGTTCCATTTATTTGGATCTATTGCTGAAAGCTATTTCAGATGTCTATAGTTCATGCAATATCATCTGATGTAAAACCGAAATATATTTTATTCTCTCGTTGAAATTCTTCAGAGAAAGAATTTCTGCCATTTTATTTTAGGTTTTTTGGATAATAATAATAATAATAATAATAATAATAATAATAATAATAGTCTAATCTATACTATAATAAGAGAGCTGTCCGTCTGTCCGTCTGTCTGTCCGTCACACTTTCAGAAATTACGGGCGGCAATGTGAAGCTCAAGATTTTCATGACTGTGTTCTTTTCTATAGTTTTATTGACCAAATAATTGAACCGACAGTAATTGGGAGTTCAATTATTTGGTAAGGGGAGTTTTGGGGGATATCTAATCAGATTCAGAAATCTTGACACAATGTGAAGCTCAAAAATTTCACGGCTGCGTTCTTTTCTGTAGTTTAGCCTGTCTGTTTGTCTGTTTGTGAAATTTATCCTGGGAAGTAATGGTAAAAGGGTTGGGGTAATGGTGAGGGGTGGGGGTAATGGGGGACGGGGTTAGCTCCTAAGTTGAATAAAGGGGGGTTTAGGTACCCGGAGGGTAGCTAACCTTAACCCGGGCAAAGCCGGGTCAGGTAACCTTGTCTATCTATATTATAATAAGAGAGCTGTCCGTCTGTCTGTCTGTCCGTCTGTCCGTCACACTTTCAGAAATTGAGAAAAAATTGTGAGGAAAAATTTCAGAAATTGTAAAAAAAATTCAGAAATTGTATTACGGGCGGAAATGTGAAGCTCAAGATTTTCATGACTGTGTTCTTTTCTGTAGTTTAGCAATGGGGGAAGGGTGGGGGTGGGGGTAATGGGGGAAGGGTGGGGGTGGGGGTAATGGGGGATGGGTGGGGTAATGTGGAGTGGTGGTGGTAATGGGGGAGCGGGTTAGCCCCCAAGTTGTATGAATGGGGGTGAGGAGGTTTTGGGAGATACAAGATTCAGAAATGTTGACACAATGTGAAGCTCAAAATTTTCACGGCTGGGTTCTTTTTTTGTAGTTTAGCCTGTCTAACCGTCAGCGAAGCGGCGGGAACTGTACTAGTAATCTTTATTAAGAAAGAACACATTACATAAGATATACATTACATCAATACTGGTTTACACAATGTTGGCATTAACGTTTCATTTTTGGATACTGAAAGATAATTCATATTGAATTCATATCGAGCTCTTAATGCTTCAAATATTTTTTTTTAAATCTTGGTTCGGGCAATAGGTTCTTTCTTTCTATATATATATATATATATATATATATATACACACACTCGTATCTGTGTTAGAGAGAAAGAAAGACAATAAATGCCCTTTACATTTTTACATTTTCCAATATAGCCGTCACTTATAATTTTCAGTTGTGCTTTATCGGAAAATGATGTTAAAGATGGTTGCCGTGTCCTGCCCAGACCTCAACTTCAGTTTCCCAAATGCTGCGAAATAATCTTTGTTTGTGAGAAGATTATCACTACTATATTTCCAATAGTTTACACCGCTGCCAACATAAGCGAACTGAAGAGGAATGATACTGACAATATGATTGAAATGGACATCAATTTCGACCTCAATGATTACGATAAAAAGTTTGAAGTTCAAGAGCACGATGTGCCAACTCCAAAATCGACTCGTGATCCACTCCCAACCTATTCAGAAACTGTGGAAGGTGTAGTAGTTGAGCGGAAAAGAAGGGAAACCGCACCAACTGCGAAATCGACCGAAAAACTGGACCAGGAAATGGAAGGATGTAAGATGGGTAACGAAACTTTGAAAGTCGACGAGCACATTCCTTTGAAAGGATGTGCCCAAATGAAATGCTTTGCAGGGGATTCCGGTTTTTCTTTGGCCGTTGTGAGGTCAGTTACAGTAACGATAGTTATGTAAATATTTGAAACCAAAATATAGATAAATAGATAGATAGATAGATAGATAGATAGATAGATAGATAGCTTTCACAAAAATAAAAATTATTAAATTTATTTCAGTTGTGATCAGTCTGAAAACGATGCTTACCCAGAAGGCTGCACTCCTATATCCAGGGCTGACAAACAATTTCCAGAATGCTGTACAGTAGAACTTGCCTGTACGAAAGTTACTTTTGAAGTTTTTCCTGTGGTTTTTACTGCAGCCAATATAAGTCAACTGGAAGTCAATGATACCGAAAATCTGATTGATACTGATCATAACATATTCACCAGTGACAATAAAAAGTTTGAGGTTCAACGACACGACATAGAAGCCTCTGAATCAACTCATGAACCTCCGACAACCCGTTCTAAATCGGTACAAGATGCCGTAATTGAACGGATAAAAAGGGAAGCGACACCGACAGTGGAACTGACGGAAAATTTACATAAAGAAATGGAAGGATGCGCAACAGAGAGTGGAATCCTTAGGATTGGCGAGCACCGTCCTTTGATAGGATGCGCTCAACAAGAATGCATTTCAGATAACAATAATCTTTTTGTCGTGGTTCGGAGGTCAGTTTCAATACTTTTCTTAGAAATACGAACTGTACAATCTTAGGAATCTTATGTTATTTTTATGTTTGTAGCATCTGAAGTGTTTGTAACAAAAACCAGGTCGAAATGTATTGAATCTTAAAACACGTTTCATTTTTCATCATATGGAAGGTGTTGGCTGATTAATAAAGTACTAAATATACATTTTTATTCGTATGAATTTAACTTACAAAAGCTATCTCAAAAACATTTTTTGTTCCCGAGCACTTGCGAGTTATTCTGAACTTCTCTTTCAATCAAGCTATAATTAATTTTTATAAATTATATAAACAAGAACTTTGTCGAAACGACATCAATGCCCCTGCCTATATTTTTTATTTTGGCCTTTCATACAACGACCTGATCCTTGTTTGCGATGCTTTATCATGAGGCGACACATATTCGTATGTGTATGAAGTTTCATCAATTTGTGCGGACTGGTTCAAAAGTTATGACCTGAACACGAAAAACCTCAATTTAATTGTAGTTTTAGCTTAAAAGTTTTCGCATACAGAATTTTCAGTTGGGTTTTGCTTCAAATAATCACTGAGGATGAAATGAGTTGGTCCCAGCGCATATGTAAAAAAAAATAAAAAATAATGCTTATGAAGGTTTTTTTTATTGTTTAGTTTGAAAATGCGGTTTACTGGTACCGCGGTAGTCAACAAAATTATATATGTGTATATATACACTGTCCCCCCAAAGAATGACCACCTTCTTCAACGGGACAACATAAACCACAATTCCAAGGATAACTAAGTGAAACAGAAATCATATTAAACCTTTTATATTGTCCTTAAAATGAGAGATAGTTTATTTAAATCGGATGCGTAGTTTCTTTACAAATTTAACTTGAACAATAGCTGTTAAAAAACAAAGTTGACAAGAATGGTAATTAGAGACGTATTTTAACATTAAAGGAGTTTACAACGAACAAAAACAAATTGATTAAAACATTAACGTAAAAAAGTGTTCAATGTGCCTTCCATTATTATCAATGACCAATTGTAGCTGTATATGACACTGAGGATGTTCAGTTGACAACGTTTATAAACAAAATATTCAAGATGTCAGTCAACTTCGAGAGTGCATTTTAACAACATGGAATGGGCTCGATGAACACACCATTTGTACAATAGTTCGCCAGTGGTGCACAAGGCTACAATTGGTCATTGATAATAGTGGAGGACACATTGTCTCTAACGATCCTCCTCCTCAACTTTGTTTTTTAACAACGATTATTCAAACTTAATTTATAAAGAGATTAATCATCCGATTTAAATAAACTACATCTCATTTTAAAGATAATATAAAGAGTTTAATATTATTTCTATTTCATTTTTAGTTATCCTTGGAATTGTGTCTCTTGTTGGCCCGATGGAAACGGTGGCCACGCTTTCGGGACACAGTCAGTATATATATATATATATATACACACACACACACATACACAGTGTATGTATATATATATATATATATATATATATATATATATATATATATATATATATATATTACTGTATATATTAGGATGGTTCAAAAAACACTTTTCAAAAATGTTACAGTGATTCCTTGACATTAAGTTCTTTTCAGGGAGAAAACTCCACACCAAACTTAAACGCTATCCATAAACATTTAGGTTTATGGATAACCTTGAAGCTTCCCCATACGGCACCGAGGGCCCTAGCCACGTGCGATTGTTCCCAGGTCCCCCCTACCTAAAGGGTAGGTATTATTCTCTCAGAAAATGCCAACAGTTGCTCATTGTTGCTTGGCTTCAGCGCCGTCCATCAGTGTGGTCTTTCGTGGGTCCTTGATCCGATGATGGTCTTCAACTGCCTGAAGAAGGTACTGCCATTGGTTCTGGCCTTTCCTCAGAATCCTGCTGTATTCGGTGATCAAGGCTTCTCCCCTCTTCATGCCTTCGTTGATCACGTTCAAGCATTCCACCTTCTCCCTTCCATCTTGATGTTCCTTCCACTTTCTTTCTTCAGTCACTTGACCATCTGGATCTTGGTATCTATGGGTATTTCATCAGAAAAGACCAAGCAAACTAGTTTTTCTACTAAATACCAGAGATGACTCTTCAGGGCGTTGTTGACCATGTCGGCGATCCGTCGATCCACCTACGCAAACTCCACCACTGTCTTCAAGAGTTGAAAATCACTGTGCGTCATAAATCCTTTTATAACTCACAGTCCCGGGTAACTGTCGAAGGATTCCATGCCTTCGTGTAAACAGAGTAGAGAAGGAGACCTTCATTCTCACGCCTAGTGAACGAGACCTGGCTGAAAAACAGGTAAATCTTGATAGCATAGTTCACCTTCGCCAGCCACCCGACCTGATGGTAGGCTTCGGGAGCAATGAATCTTATTCCGCGAGAGGAATTCCGTCCAGACAAATGATGTTTAATTCCAGGAACTCGCGGTAGTCATTTTGAGGTTGGGCTTCGTTTAGGAGAAGAACTATATGAAAGAAGTGGTTATTTGCTTCACCTTATCTGCAAAGAAGATGACAGCTTCTCATCATCACACAGTTGGTAGTCTGACCAATGGATGGAATCCCCATCCTTCCCGGAATCGTCCAAACAATTGAATGTCATGTCCCGTGGATGGGGCAAACAACATTTTTTAACACAGCGATGATAATTTCTTGCACGTAATGACGGCATGCAAGGTACAAAAGATCTTTTCTTCCCCATTTTCCTTTCACTTATGATGAACGTTCCTATGTGTTTCGCAGTGTTGCTGGCAGTGGTATCAAAACACATTCCACTGATTTTGTCTGACAGCTTCCACTTTGAAAGAGCTTGCACCACTATTGTAGACACCTCCTTTCCCGTTCCAGAACGGCAAGAATTTTTTCGATCTTGACGCCAGAAATCAAGATTGCCAGTCTGTTCACTTTCTCCGTCGTTAACACAGTGAAGGGAAGAAGCTTCCAATCTAAATGAACAAGGGGGCGGGTTCTGCCGTTATGTTGCTCTTCACCTCCTTCGACTTCGATTTCCGATTTATCGTCTTTGCTCGTCTCACCGAACTAACTGACTGGAATACCTCTCCGATGTCGTGACCACAACTTCCTGTTGGTGCGGCGATTACGTAGATTGCTTGCCTGTCAGAAAACTTTGTTCTCCAAAGCTGACACCAGATCAAGGGAGAGAATCTGTTTCTGCCTTTTCTTGACTCACTTGTAAGGTCTGTCGGTGGCGGCTTCTAAGTCATTTTAATCATTCTGAGAATCACCATGGAACTCCCTGATGACAGTTCGACCTTCTGCTTTGTCTTCCATTTTCTTTGTTCTTCATTTTATTTCCGCTTCGCAGATGACCCCTTCATTCATCACATTCTCTCTTCCTTCTTGATCAGTTCTTTGTCCATACCAGCCACGTATCTTTTCCTCTCTTTATTTTGATCCAAAAGAAATGCTTAATCATCATCAATCATGATGAGATTGAGTACGTCATGGTGAGTCACATCGGAAAATTTATCCAGGTCCTGTTTGAAACCTTGTCCCTCACCTGGATAGTTCTAGTTCTTTTTCTAGGTTTTCATACTGCTTAAACAGTGCCTTGAATTTCTTGATCATGTTGAGCTCTGGAATCGTTAAGATTCGAACTTCCTTCCATAGCCTCAGCACCTCTATTGTCTTATCCCATCACTTTCTTGAACGATTTCTTTCATTTGGACATGCTGTCAGAAGTTATTAAAGACTTAGCGTGTAGTTAGCAGTTTGTGGCCTTCAATCGTTGCTGATTGTTTGTGACATACTAGCTACACTTCTGTCGAACGCCTCATAGTAACGAGGCTTACATTTATACCAGCCATTACTTAGAAACGTTGAGTCTGTACTACCTTTTATAAACTATTACTCTTAGTTAACAGTTGTGAAAAAAATATGAATTCTTTATGAAAAAAAATGTAATACTCAGAAATGTAAAGAAATACACAGAAAAACTATAAACTACAACTTGAGACCTAACTCACAGCTATCTATATTCTATGAACGTTTTTTTACAAATTGCACAATTCCATGGTACTTGTTCTGTCATAAACTATCGTCACTCATCTGGCACTTCACAGAGTATGGAAAACTGTTCACTTTAGAGTAGTGGTTCTTAATCTTTTCTGGCTCAATTCACCCAATGCCATCCGTTCTCTTTTCGCGATGCCCTTGAGGATTTTCGTCTTTCACTGTTCAACATCCAGTTCCCTCCCCTCAACACCATGTAACTTCAAACTAAGCCTAACAGTTTCTGTATGGAGGTAATAAATCGTGAGTGTTTTGTTTAATTTGACTGTCCATTAGGGTGGATCGATTTTACATTTTTTTCGATTTCCATATTCTAATAGAGACAAAAATTTGCGCATGCATGAGAAAATAGCCTCTGCAAAATCTTAGCTTAATAGGTAATCATCTTCTGCCCCCGGCAGAGCGATGAAAATCATATTTTAGTAGTCAAAAACGTATTTTTAAACCCTAGCCTAGAGTCATAAAATTTTGCGTGTGTGTTATTTCATGCCTAAGCAACGATATAAATGCTATGGGAAATATATAAATGCATTATTTAAGACAAAGAGCCGATCTGAAAATATGTATATTATACATATTTTCAGATCGGCTCTTTGTCTTAAATAATGCATTTATATATTTCCCATAGCATTTATATCGTTGCTTAGGCATGAAATAACACACACGCAAAATTTTATGACTCTAGGCTAGGGTTTAAAAATACGTTTTTGACTACTAAAATATGATTTTCATCGCTCTGCCGGGGGCGAAAGATGATTACCTATTAAGCTACGATTTTGCAGAGGCTATTTTCTCATGCATGCGCAAGTTTTTGTCTCTATTAGAATATGGAAATCGAAAAAAATGTAAAATCGATCCACCCTACTGTCCATACCTTGAGTAACATTTCGATTTTCAGTTACTTATTTTTGTAATGTTTATAAAATTTCGGGTCACCCCAAGGAGGCACTTGTACTCCAGAGTCCCGCGGCGTCCGGTTCAGAAATACTACTTCAGAGTTTTTCCTCACCTACAATATAACGATAAGATTTATACTTTTTACTTTTAACCATTAACGCTTCCGATTACAAGATCGATCAGGTCAGGGTACTGGTACGAACAAAAGGGAAAAATTTCCAGGCCCCTTAGCGACCTTTAAACAGTTTTTGATTGAGAAGAAATTTGGCATAGAAAGTATTCTCTCTGATAGAGATTTAGTGGTGAGTGACCACATGAACATTTTGAATTTTTTTTTACCCCATATAAAGGTGAATCACCATTTAATTCTGTTTTTATTTTAAGAGGGAGGGAAGGTTATTCTATCGTATGACGTAGTCTTCTTCACGTTCTATTCCATTTGAGTTTACAAATACAGTTTTTTTCCATGTTGAGTCTACAGATGTATATAAAAATATTATTCTAAACTAAATACAGGCCTGTATACGGACAGTTTGTCACTGTGGATACCTGTGTTTTTTTGGTCCAGTTTGTGTAGAGCAAGCCTGAGGTAGTACGAGTGTGCCTGATTGATACAGGTAAATTTGTGCTGCCTTAGGGAGGAAACACAAACTTGCGGCGGTCCTATTCAAAGGAGTGACATAACGAAGGAGTGACATAACAAAGGAGTGACAAATCGGAGATAAAATTCAAAGGAGTGACATAACAAAGGAGTGACAAATCGGAGATAAGTTGATAAGGTTAGGTTAGGTTAGTTAGGTTAGGTTAGTTAGGTTAGGTAAGGTTAGGTAGGTTAGGTCAGGTAGGTTAGGTCAATTATATGTTTATGGTGGGTTAGCTTACCTCTCTTAAATAATTATTGAAATCTACTGGGATTTGTCACTCCTTCGTTATGTCACTCCTTCGTTACGGTATTTATGTCACTCCTTTGTTATGTCACTCCTTTGAAATGTCACTCCTTCGATACAGACCCACTTGCGGTGCTTTTGCTCATGAAGAATCATGCACCAGGACTGATAATAACTGGGGGTGTCTGCAATACAAATTAACGAAAATTGCAATAAATTCAATATGGATATGAATGTTCTTTGGCCTAAACTAACACAGAGCATTGTTGCTTTCAGTGGTGATAAACCACGTACGAAAGCCTCGTCAGTACTTTGAGCCCCTTTTTGCAAGGCAATGCTGCTGCGAGCCGCTCGTACCCTGAAATGGGAATATGGACGGACTGGTGCTCTATGTAAAATGATGTTTAGCTCTTCAAACTTCCACTTAAACTATGAATGCATCAATGATATATACTGTGTATATACTTTTCAACCTTTCAAATGTTCCGTGTGTTGATTCCTCATTTCGATAAGGTCAAGCTTGTCGCCCCTCCCTACATAGTCTTTAATTTTTTTTTTAAATATAATTGCCGTTTGTAATTTTCAGTTGTGCTTTATCGGAAAATGATGTTAAAGATGGTTGCCGTGTCCTGCCCAGACCTCAACTTCAGTTTCCCAAATGCTGCGAAATAATCTTTGTTTGTGAGAAGATTATCACTACTATATTTCCAATAGTTTACACCGCTGCCAACATAAGCGAACTGAAGAGGAATGATACTGACAATATGATTGAAATGGACATCAATTTCGACCTCAATGATTACGATAAAAAGTTTGAAGTTCAAGAGCACGATGTGTCAACCCCAAAATCGACTCGTGATCCACTCCCAACCTATTCAGAAACTGTGGAAGGTGTAGTAGTTGAGCGGAAAAGAAGGGAAACCGCACCAACTGTGAAATCGACCGAAAAACTGGACCAGGAAATGGAAGGATGTAAGATGGGTAACGAAACTTTGAAAGTCGACGAGCACATTCCTTTGAAAGGATGTGCCCAAATGAAATGCTTTGCGGGGGATTCCGGTTTTTCTTTGGCCATTGTGAGGTCAGTTACAGTAATGTAAATATTTAAAATCAAAATATAGATAGATAGATAGATAGATTTCACAAGTTGGTAAACATATCTCTCTGAAAGGATGCTCTCAACTCGAATGCATTTCGAAGAACCTACATTTTGAAGTCGTGAGGTCAGTTCATGTAACAATTAAAAGTCAAATTTCAAAGAGGAAAAATCATGTGATTCGATACCACATAAAAAGACTCTTTCATATTAGAAATGGGTTTTACATTTTCTCTCGCTTCGGGCAGCCAATATATTATAATAAAATTTAGTGTTTGGTATGAAGCTGGTATATAAGTTTTAGCTTTATACCAAACACGAAATATCTATCCATCTATCTAACTAACTAACTAACTAACTAACTATATATATATATATATGTGGGCTACGTCGTGGCCATTGTCGTAACACCGCTTCCCGGAGATCAGCGAAGTTAAGCGACATTGGGTCTGGGTAGTAGTTGGATGGGAGACCGTCCTCCACGCCCAGATTATGTAGCGACCCGTGGTTCGGATCTCACGTAAAGCTGTAGGTCCCCTCCGTCATATGACCTTAGATGTTGCGAAGAAGGTTAAACAACCCCAATTAAAAAAAAATATATATACAGGGTGTCCATAAATTATTCACCCCATTATAAACCTTAATAAATTCGTTATTATAGGAGCTATCTTAAAATGGTTTGCAGCAATTAATAACACAACTCAAGAAATTTTTGTTTTAATTCAGTAAACCTCCACGTGAGCCCCATTGGTAGCACGCAGAACATCAAGGCGATAGATGATTTCGTTCCAAACATTAAGAAGCATGTCTTGCGTAATGGAAGCTAATGTCTCTTCAATCCGGTGTCTTAATTCTGTCATGTTATTAACCTTCTTTGCATACACTCTGTCCTTTGTGTAGCCCCATAAAAAGAAATCCAGAGGCGTGATATCCGGGGAACGAGGAGGTCATGGAATAGGGCCATCTCGCCCAATCCAACGAGAAGGGAACTTTTCATTGAGAAACCTCCGCACTTCTAATCCCCAGTGTGGCGGTGCCCCATCTTGCTGAAAGAACACACGGGGCTGCATATCCTCAAGCTGAGGTGCAGCATACCATTCAAGCATATCTAGGTAATTTGTAGCCTTCACAGTGTTCTCATGGAAGAAAAATGGTCCAATCACACGGTTATGGGAGAGAGTACACCAAACGTTTATCTTGGGACTGTTGTGTTCGTGTTCAATAAATTCATGCGGATTTTCTGATCCCCATATACGGCAATTGTGTCTGTTGACTTTACCAGACAGATGGAATGTCGCTTCATCACTGAAAACGACATTGTTCAAAAAATGCTCATCTTCATCAATACGGTCAAGAATGTCAACAGCAAACTGTACCCGTTTGGGTTTGTCATTTGGTAGAAGTTTCTGCAAGGTTTACAATTTGTAGGCATAAAGTTTCAACCTCTTGTGAACCACTTTATGCACTGTTGAACGCGGTATTTGCAGTTCTCGGATTGCTCGGCGGATGGATTTTGTAGGACTTCGGATAAACTCCTCCTGAATTCCTGCTATCTTATCTTCAGACACACTAGGCCTACCAGCTCCTTTCTGATGTAGCACACTGCCAGTTTCTTGAAATTGTTTCAGCCATCGCTTGAGTGATTGCTTTGTTGATGGAGTTTTCTGATATTCCTCCCGAAAACGTCTCTGTACAGTAATTGGAGATTTGGTTCCCACATCCACAGCACACACATTGCTTTCTCCTTCACTGTCGCCATTGTGCCCCTAGTGGAGGAGGGAATTGCTTTCCGATCTCCTCATGCCCTCGTAGCCAGCTGTCACACATGGCTGATCAGGGACTTGGCACAGGAACCTGTTCATCTCGATCTTGAAATTATTCAGATCTTTAGGCAGGACATTAAAAAGTTTTGTGTGTGTATATATATATACAGGGCGTCCCAAAAAAATGTATACACACTTTAACAGCTGATAGCTCAATTGATGTTTCTTTCTTTCCAAGTTACACCCATTAGAATTAATAATGGCAGTCAGACTAAGCTTTGAACAAAGGAAATTCATTCTAAAATGCTACTGGAAGTGTGAAAACGCAGTTGAAGTGCAAAGACAGTTTAGGAGGGAGTTTCAAACAGATCCACCAACGCGACTTACCATCACTCGAATTAGAGATAAGTTTGAAGCCGATGGAACTGTTCAGAATGTCCACAAGAAGCGTTCCGGAAGACCACGGACATCGACAAGCCCCACAAAGCAAGAAAGAGTACTGGAAACGTATCACCAAAGTCCAAGAAAATCTGTGCGGCAAGCGAGTCGTGAGGTAGGAATTTCAGAATCGTCTGTCCAACGCATTTTGAAGCGCTGTCAATGGAAAAGTTACATTCCAAGATTAGTCCATGCTATTAATGAAGATGATCCGGACCGAAGAGTGGAGTATTGCGAGTGGTACTTGGCACGATGTGGATGTGGATTGGACGAAGGGGTTTCGTAGAATACCCTCCGCGTTCACCAGACCTCACACCACTAGACTTTTTTTTTATGGGGATACTTAAAAGACAAAGTCTACGCTATAAAACCTGCAACAGTCGCTGAATTGAGAGCAGCCATTGAACGAGAATGCACACAAATACCAAACGAAATGTTTCGTGATGTTTGCGATTCCATTGCTTCGCGTTATCAGCAGTGCCTGGACCAGAACGGACGTCAGTTTGAAAACAGGCGTTGACAAAACAATTAAATAATGTCTGTAGATTCTATTACATTTTGAAAATGAAATGTATTTTAATAAACACTGCCTTTATAATTATTTAAAGTGTGTATACATTTTTTTGGGACGCCCTGTATATATATATATATATATGTATATATATATATATATATGTGTGTGTATATATATAAAGAGAGAGAGAGAGAGGACGTTGTGCAAACGACGGAATGCTGAAACTCCCGTGTCTCCTCTCACTGTTCTCCTAAGTTGATCTTTTTTAGTGTCTCATCTACCCTGTGAGCAATCCAGCATGCTCTCAAACACGCACTTCTTTCACTGTTCCTCATTAAACATATATGCATCTTACATACTACAATCTTTTCAAACTAAAAAAAAAATGGCATCAACCTCAAAAGCCTCGGAGTCCCCTTGGGAGGGGACCATAAATGTCCACACTTCTGGTTCCGCCACTGCCGATATCAGGAATGCAAACCCGGACAGCGGGGCTGGTTCTGCTGCTGTCCATTCAAGATGTTCTGGGCCTCTACCTGATCCTCTTATCGTAAACTTCTGCAACATTCGTGACCTTTCTTCAAGTTTTAAGTCTCTTGAACACCGCCTCTCCTCCTCTAAATCTCACCTTCTCTTCCTCACTGAAACTCAGGTGTTTGGGACGACTGACAGCAAACCCTTTTCTGTAGCCTCCTACTTTCCTTATATTTATTTCAATTCCAGAGGTGAATGACGCGTATATGTACGCAACGACCCAACTTGCTCTCGTATTCCCGAACTTGAATCGTCCGAATTCTACATTACGGCTACGGCTTACATGCCAGTCTCAAACTAAATATATCTGCGCTGTCTACCTTTCTCCTAATTCCACTAACTATCCATCTATACATTCTATCTCGCTCTCCTTCGGCTGAAATCTCGAATTTTAGATTTCAATGTTCACCACCACCTTTGACTTTCCTCTCATTTCACTGACATCCCTGGTGAACTAGCTTACAACTTCTCTATCCTTAATGACCTAGAGCAGATTGTACAGACCCCTATTCGTATACCCGATCGCCTTGGAGATACGCCGAACATTCTGGATTTATTTCTCGTCCTTATTTTTATTCTGTCAAACTTTCTTCTCCGTTGGGCTACTCCGACCACAATCTTATACAGTATTGTTTCCTGTCCTATCGCTCCAGTTCGGCCTTTGGATCCTCCCAAGTGGAGACGCCTTGACACTTTGGCTTCGCTGATTGAGAGGTCCTGAGGTAGTATTTCTCTGATTTCCCATGGAATGATTACTGCTTCCGTGGTCGGGGCCCCTCCGTGTGTGATGAGCGAATCACGGAGGTGATTTTCTCGGGCATGGAGGCGTACATTCCATATTCTATTCCTTCTACTAATACAGAAAAACCTTGGTTTAACTTTGCTTGTTCTAATGCTATCCGCAACAGAGAGGAGGCTTTCAGAAGGTAACGTCACCATCCAACTCCTGACTTCCACTTAGCCACTGCCCGAAATCATGCAAAATCTGTTCTTCGACTCGCCAAATATTCCTTCATCCGACAAAAATGTGAAAACCTATTCAATTCTAATTCTCGTTTTTTCTGCACCTTGCCAAGAACCTCTCCAACAACTTTACTTCTTTCCCTCCTTTTTTCTATCCCGATAGCTCAATTGCCGTCTCTTCTCCGAATAAAGCTAAACTCTTCATTTAAACTTTCGCCTCCAACTCAACCCTGAACGATTCCGGTGCTGTTCCTGCATCTCCTCCTTCTGACTTAATTATGTCTGGAATTAGAATTTCTTCCAAAAATGTTTTTTCTGCAGTATCTGGGCTCGACTCTAGGAAGGCGTACGGTCCTGATGGTGTCCCTCCTGCTGTTCTTAAGGACTGCGCTTCTGTACTAACACAATGCCTTGGCAAATTCTTTCGCCTTTGTCTTTCATCTAGTATTTTTCCTTCCTGTCCAAAAGAAGGATAACTGCTCTCAACCCTTCAACTATCGTTCAGTTTTTTTGAACTGTTGCCTTTCTGAAGTTTTTTAATCTATCCTTAATAGGAAGATTCTTCTTAAACACCTCTCTACTCACATTCTTCTTTTAAATCGTCAGTATGGGTTCCGCAAGTGACGCTCTGCTGGCGATTTTCTTGATATCTCTCTGACGCTTGGTCATCCTCCTTTTGGAATTTCGGTGAAACTTTTGCTATTGCTCTTGACATATCAGAAACTTTTGGTAGAGTCTGGCACAAATCTTTAATTTCGAAACTGCCCTCCTTCGATTTCTTTCCTTCTATCTGTGCCTGTCACCCATTCCTTTCCTTTTATTTATTAATGATCTGTTAAGTCGCACTTCCTGTATTATCCACTCCTATGCCGATGATTCCACTCTTCACTTCTCCACCCACTTCCCAAAGCGTCCCTCTCAACAGTCACTCCTTGCTTCTCGTAGGACGGCTGTGGTACACCTGACCTCTGATGTGTCTACTATATCTGATTGGGACAGAGAAAATCTTGTAGCTTTCAATGCCCCCAAAACTCAATTCTTTCATCTACTGATCACAATCTTCCATACGACTATCCCCTTACCTTCAACTATACACAACTCAGTGTTTCCTCTTCTCTTAACATTCTTGGCGTTTCCGTTCCTCGTGATCTTTCCTGGAAAAATCACATGTACTCTCTTCCTAAAAACTGCTTCTAAGAGGTTAAGTGTGTTGTACCGGTTTTGCAATTTTTTCACCCCCACTCAGTGCTGTCTTTGTACACGGGTTTTGTTTGGAGTATGCTTCTCATGTGTGGGGTGGCTCAACCCACACAGCCGTACTTGACCGGGTGGAATCAGACTTTTCGTCTCATCCATTCCCCACCTCTTAATGATCCTCTCTCTTCGCCGCAATGTTACCTCATTCTCCCTTTACTATTACTATTATAACGGACACTGCTCTTTTGAGCTCTCTAACTGCATACCTCTTTCTTTGAGGAGAACATGCAGTACCAGACTTTTGACACTTTCTCATTCCTTTTCTGTCCAACTTTCTAATGCAAGGGTTAATCGGTATTTTCAATCCGTATTTTCATGAGCTCCATTCTTTCAAACGCAGTGACCAGTAATCTCTAAAACCGTGGACCTTGATTTTGGCTGTTTTCTTCTATGAAGAAGGTTTCAGCGGGCATTCGCCCTTGGCCCCTCCTTCCTGCATAAAAAAAATACTAGAACAGCATTAACGTAACTATTAACATCAGGGCTAATATTAATAATATAGTATTCATAATATACTCATAAGTCATTCCAACTTATAAATTTCAGTTGTGGTTTATCGAAAAATGACGTTCCAGAAGGCTGCACTGTCTTGCCCAGACCTGAAAAGCAGTATCCCGAGTGTTGCGAAGTAATATTTGCCTGTGAGAAAACTGTTTTGAAAGTACTCCCCGTAGTTTTCACTGCAGCTAACATAAGTAAGCTCGAAGTCAATGAAACCGAAAATTTGGTTTATTCTAGCGGTGGAAAAACCAATGAGGATTATGATAAAAACGCTAAGATTTCTGAGCCTAGTATGGAAATCTCAGAATCAAAGATAGCAGAAACTACTGTAGTAAAAAGTAACCCAAAATCGAGAGGTAGGGTCAGTGGGAATCCCAAAAGAAATAACCCCGTTGTAACGTCAAATAGAAAACGCAGAAAAGAATACGGTTATAAGAAATATATTGAACGGAATCGTCGGTACGCAAGGCCAAGAACTGAACCTGGAGCAAAACCAACGTTTTTCTTGCCCCTTAGAAAAAGAGGTACATCCAGAAATAGACATAACTTGAACGTCAAAAGAGATGATCTAGATGCTCTTGAAATAAAAGACAATATTTCTGTAACTGCCGCTCCAACTGAAACATCTGATGCCGAAATCAAAGCTTTAGAAAACAAGGAAAAAGTTTCTACGAACAAAATTTTAAAGGAGGTAAAACCTAAGAAAAGGAGAAGATTATCTGCCCTTTTATCCAGTAGGAATTTAAGAACAATGGCCGCTGCCTCAAAGACTCAAAATAATAAGCCAAAAACGCAATCTAAGTCGGAAGAGAAATCCGATGATGAGAAAGATAAAACTGAACCCAGAGATGAAAAACCAAAGCCAAATAATTTACCATATAGGCGTCATAGGGCAAGAAACAGAAGTAGAGACAGAAATGATTCAGATTCTGCAAGAGTTGCTCAGCGAAGAAGACTTTACGCAAATAGACTAAATAAATTTATAGCTGCTAATAAATCTAATGACGACGATGAACAGTCGACTCGGGTTGAGGAAGACAAAGAAGTAAAGAAGAGGAAAGAAAAGAAGGAAGATGAAAAAGACGCGAAGGAAGATGAAAAAGACGCGAAGGAAAAAGAAAAAGAGAATGAAAAAGAGAAGCGAACAAAAAGACAGGAACAAATTCGAAAAAAAATTCCTCTGCGTAGAAGACTTAATGGAAGAAGAAGGAGTAAAATTACAGAAACAGGAAGTAAAGTTGATAAACCAGAAAAGAAAAAAGAAGAATCAAAAAAGTTATCAGTAAGAGCGAGAGCGAATGCGAAGAAGAAAGAATCTGAGAAAGCAGAAGAAACTAAAGATGATAAAATAACCAAATCACGTTTCCAACGAAGGCGACAGAAGCCCTCAAACAAACTTACAGTAACAACAGAGACAAAGGAAAGTGGGAAATCAGAGAAAAAACCCGCAAATAGGGTTAGAAAGAAGCCAACGTTTAACTTGCCATCTTTAGACATTAAAAAAGCAGAACCGAAAACTAAAGCAGTCCGAGGAAGGAAAGTGTTTGACTTGTCCAAAGTGAATTCTAGAAAAGGGTCAGAAGCGGCAAAAAAATCTTCAGTTAGAAAACGTATTTCGAGCCGAGGGAGAAACTTAAGACCTCGTTTGAAACCTGAACAAGAAAAGAAAGTTGATGAAACCAAAGAGGAAGAAGAATTGGTTGTTCAAACCAACACAGAAATCGATGAAGAACCGAAAGAAGCAGAACCACCTCAAACGCTATCCCACTCTTCGTTATCTGAAGATGAAGATCCCGTACATACCGTTCCACCACTCTATAATGTTGACTACGAAGCGGGATACTCGTTTGTCCCTAAATTTGAAAGCTTGGAGGATTTCGAACATTTTTACAAACACCCAGCATATGACTTGAATTTATCCTCTAGCGATAAGGAACCCGCAAAGTCTCCCAACACTGAAGAAAATGAAATTAAAAAAATTCCAGAAATTCCGATGAAGATTACGACAGTTTCCTTTTCTTCGTCGAGAAGATCCTTCAAATCATCGAAAACTCGGAATACATCCAAGAATTTCCACGAGACCCCCCCTTTGTACGGATCAGAAGAAACATATAAAACAACATCATTCCGATAAATTTCTTTCAACAAAAGAATAATGAAATATATGCGACTTTAAAGTTCAAGTCCATATTGCGAAATACTGCGTAAGATCTTTTCTGTTCACTGATCACTTCTAGCAATGTCAAAAATGGATTATAAAGCAAATGAAATAATACAACAACTTACTAGAATTATCTAAACAGCTGTTCTATTTTATAACTATAAAATTATTCCTAACTATCTGGTATCATATGTCACCCCAAAATCCGCAAACTATCAGACTGCAGGATTGTTGAATTAATAATTCTTATTCAAACACGTGAATTGTACCTTCTTCTTAGTTAGTGTTATTCAATTTCTATATTGTGATTCTGTCCGTAGTGACGTGCGATTATTATTCTATGTATTTGATCACAACTGTTTCAATATTGTCTTCTTAACATTCGTACAAACTCTGTTTTATGTTCTAATTTTAGTGTTCACATAATCATTCGTGACTAAACTATGCATAAGAATTAAGATCATTAATTTTAATATAAAAAGAACCCTCCATATCCCGAATTACTTTTGTTAATAATAAAACATAATTCAACTGGTGAAAAAAGTCCAGATTGTGCCTTCAAAACTGCATAGGTTCCGGAAAGTTTAATGTCAGTCTTTACGTAACCAAAGCTAAATTACTTACTGTTGTCCAGAAATTACACTTAGGATATCGAGGGTGAATAAATTTGAGAGAAAGTATTGTATACGATCTCATTTTCTTGTGTATATGAGAATATTATTATTATTATTATTATTATTATTATTATACTGAAAATATCAGATGTGTTAAGAGTTACAGGTTTATTTTGCTTGTTATTATGCGTAAGGGTTTATGGGTTCATAATGTTATAAATACAGTGAAATGATAATATTATTTATTAGGTCATTTTATGGATTTTCTCTAAATCATTTACATGAAAGATGTACCTACAAAAATTCTCTTTACATCTAGGTATTTATTAATTTTAGAACAATTTAAATATTACAGTTTCCCTATCCAGTTTCTGGGAATTTGTACTGAAAAGTGTTTATAAAATGCAATAAGTAATATCTTTATTTTTCAATGCAACTATACTTGCCTTATATCTATACAGTATATCTGTAATATTAAAGGCTATGTGTTCTCTGTTACTTTACTGATTAATTAAAAAGCATTACCTCATTTTATTTACAGACATTGAGAATATTTAGCATTGAAACTATATTCACTTTGTTCATTCATATACATTGTTCAAGTAAATAAGATAACTGAGTTTGAATAAAAACAGTACTGAAACAAACTACTGTAATTTAATTACATAATTTCAACTGCAGGCAGTCTTTGGTGGAATAAAAGTTCGTAAATCCTTATTCATGGGGTGTGTTTTTCCTACTTTAAACGAGGTCAGATCTTTATGACGCAAGAAAAATCAGGAATATTGGTTGAGGAATATTGATCAGGGAATATTGATTGAAGTTGCGATTTAATCATCGTTGAACGTGATAATATTCTTCGTCATTCGGAGTTCAAATGAAACAAACCCTGTTATATCCCATGCTAAGAAATCCGGGTAACTCTCAAAACCCTTCTCCCAAATTTTGATAATGACTGGGTTCCTGATACACTCACTGACTATGGATGAATATGAATGAACTTTACTCGTCAATACGGCCCTTCTTGTTCTCTTTATACTCCTTATTCTTACTTAAGGAACGGGTGAAATTCTATAAGGCATCAGGAAACATCAGCTATAGGAAATAAAACGCCTGTTATTTCTATAGTATATAATAACAGCCCGAAAGATATCTCTCATGGAGTTATCTCTGGCCTTTGGGAATTATTCCCATGTTTGTATACTTTGGAAACTTACAGAAGTAGGGCTAGACTAAAATTGCGGCTGGGTTGTTTTGAACTGACTTTAATGGTATGGCGAGGGATTCCATTAATATTCATTGTGAATGTGTTCATCGAGTGCAAAAGCGCCCTTGAAGGTTCTTCGTCACGAATATTATTCGCGTGAACATTCATTGTGAGATTTTCCAGCGCTACGAAAACAGTCGCCCTAAAATTTGTTGCGCGAAAATTTATCACCGTAAATATATATATATTGAAGTCCCGCTTCACCAACTATCCAACAAAGGCAACGTCACTGTGACATTTGAGCGAGTCTTAAAACCAATCAGGAAAAAGGATTCCTATGACGAATACAATAGATGCTCATTGGTTAGTCGGTCGAAACAGCTACACAAAGCGACCCGCCATGTTTACGAACCGAATTTCAACAGAAAACTGTGCACAATTGGTGGATTGGATTAAAAAATGAGTACCCAGATTTAGTAAGCCAGCGAACGATGCGCTCCTTCCATTTGGATCTACATAAATTTAAAAAAAACAAAATTTTCAAAAAAGATTAGTGCATAAATTTGTCTGTAAATAGTTTTACAATTTTATTCTTAACGTATGTTAGCCATATGACCTAAAGGCCTGTTAAACCGTCTTCTCCGACCTACCGACCACCACGACTGCCCAATTTAGTCGGTATAGCGAACCACTAATATATACAGGCATGCCTCGGTTTACGAATTAATTCGTTCCTAGAGAGTGTCCGTAAAGCGAAACTTCGTAAAGCAGAGCATTATTTCTCATAGACTTAATGTTATAATCGTGGCCGGACAGTTTGCCTACGGACAGTTTGCCTACTGGACAGTTTGCCTACTGGACAGTTTGCCTACTGGACATTATGCCTATGTGGTATATTTATCCTTACCTTATTTAACTTATTTAACTTATTTAACTTCAGATTCATGCAAAAGAATTAATTCAAAATTAAAATGTGTTGTTGCCCTTAATAGCATAAATGTCTGAAAATATATCAAGTAAGAAAGGGAAACAGAAGTTTTCACATAATGGATATTTGTATGTGTTTGATAAATGTAGCAAGCGCGACCCTTCGTTACTTTTTTGGCGGTGCGAGCAAAAGAGTCAGTGTATTATAAGGTGTATATATAATATGGGTACTTTTCCGTTATCTGCCCCCTTGACGATTGGTTAGGTTCAGTCATGATATTTTCATTAAAACTATCAAAAATATCACAACTTAACCTAACCAATCGTCACTGCCCGGTTAGGTCAACTGTACGCCCTTGACGATTGGTTAGGTTAAGTCGTGATATTTTCGTTAGTTTTAACGAAAATATCACGACTTAACCTAACCAATCGTCAAGGGGGCAGATAACGGAAAAGTACCCATATTATATATACACACCTTATAATACACTGACTCTTTTGCTCGCACCGCCAAAAAAGTAACGAAGGGTCGCGCTTGCTACATTTATCAAACACATACAAATATCCATTATGTGAAAACTTCTGTTTCCCTTTCTTACTTGATATATTTTCAGACATTTATGCTATTAAGGGCAACAACACATTTTAATTTTGAATTAATTCTTTTGCATGAATCTGACGTTAAATAAGTTAAATAAGTTAAATAAGGTAAGGATAAATATACCACATAGGCATGGTGTCCATAGGCATAATGTCCAGTAGGCAAACTGTCCGTAGGCAAACTGTCCGTAGGCAAACTGTCCGTAGGCAAATTGTCCGTAGGCAAACTGTCCTAGCGCCGTTATAATCAAGGGTTACGTTTTCAGAACAAAATTTTACATACAAAATTATATAAAAATCGCAAGGAAAGGTAATAAAACAATAGTTTATGCAGCAAACAATGGTTTGTTCATAGAATGCATCATTTTAAATAAAAAATAATCCTTTAAAAAAAAAAGAAAGCAAAGAAATATTAAAGTGCAGTACAGGGGCCTCTTCCTCTTCAAGTGTTACCTGATCTTGCATGGCAATAAGATCTTCGTTTGATAGTTCTTCACCATGTGATTCAAGCAATTCTTCTACATCATCTTCGGAAAAATCGAGATTCAATTTATTAGCGATCGTTACAATTTCTGTTTTCTCATTTTGTATGTCTGCCATTGGTTCAAAGCCATCAAAATCATCGACGAAGCAGACATATAAACTGATGCATTCCCAGACACCAAGGTGCGTGAACGCGCCAGAGCGAACAAACGCACGCACGATGCTTCTGAAGCGATTACCGCATTACGCATTGTATATGCTTGCGTGAGTTAATTATTTTTACCTTTTAAATATGTTTATTTAATTTTTTATTTAGTGTAAAATAAAATTCGTAAACCCGGGATTCGTAAAACGAGGCGTCGCAAAGCGAGGTATGCCTGTGTGTATATATATATATATATATATATATATATATATATATATATATGGTTAAAATTTGGTAGAACACATCCACCAAACTATATTGATATTTATGCAGCGAGACAGAGTGAGAAAAAACAAGAATAGCTTATTCTATACTAATTTTGGTGGAAATTCCTATTTATCGAATCTTTACCGGTAAGTGCACTGATAACACTGGCCAACAAGTATTTTTCATCAGATATAATTATGGGTGGGCTAGATAGCTGTTGGGACGCTGATTCCAAATCTGTTTTCAGTTTTCCTCTAGCGCGTCTAGTTTTCGAGATGAAACCGATCATAATATATATATAATAAATATAATATATACAGGGTGTCCGAGAATTATCTGTACAATATTTGGCTGTTATTAAAAGTCAACCATGAAGTGTAGAAATTCCAGTTTGTCCCATTTTACAGAGAATCTCATTAAGTTTTTTCTGATACCAAGTTTTGACAAGTTTTTTAGAAATTCCAGTGTGTCCGAACATTATCTGTACAATTTCATCTTTTAATAAAATTCTTGATAACACGTAAAATTCTTAAACAAGATTATTTAGAATCTGTATTTTCAAAAGTTTCTTTTATTAAAGTAACGTTGTTACAAACATTCGATATGTGCACCATTAGTGATTCGCAAAACATCCAATCGATACTCCAAATGTTGCCATGTACGCTGCAGCATATCCACATCAATTCGCTCAATAGCAGCTGTGATTCTTACTTTTAAATCATCAATGTCTGTCACCCGCGTACATTTCTAAAAAACTTGTCAAAACGTGGTATCAGAAAAAAACTTAATGAGATTCTTTGTAAAATGGGAGAACACTGGAATTTCTACACTTCATGGTTGACTTTTAATAACAGCCAAAAATTGTATAGATAATTCTCGGATACCCTGTATATATAATATAATACTATATATAATATGCACATAGGCCTAACTATATATAATATAATATATAATACTATATATACACAATATATAATATGCGTCCTTTATATAATATAATAATATATATAATATGCATATAACTATATATAATATAATATATAATACTATATATACACAATATTTAATATGCGTCCTTTATACATGTAGCTGAGTATTTTGTCGTTTCAACTTAGGCTTTCTGCAGGTTGTCTTGTGGTATTTTAGGCGAGAGCAGTTGCTGGCCACAAATTTGCAAACGTTGCACATGTACACCCTTTTATTCTTTGGCGTAACAGTCGCATGTCTAGTTGTGTGTTGTGTTGCCCACTTACACATTTTATTTTTTAGGTAATTTACATCAACCCACTCATCGATCGTCATGCCTTGAAAGTGTAAAAATCACCCCAACAATTTCTGTTACGTGTGCGACTCGTTCGCGACTAAATCACAACGGCGTACAATCACGATGGATCTTCGGAAAACTAACCGGTTATACTTCGGCTGTCCACTAGGCCAGTGGTCTCCAAAGTGGCGTGCGCGCACCCTAGGGGGGTACGCCTGCCAATCTAGGGGGTGCGCGAAGAAAATTTGATGATTCTGATTTATCATTGTTTTTTCGTAGAAAGTTTTTGAATTTCAAGATGACCGAGAAAGAAAATACTCGCTAACACACAGTCATTCCTAGGAATTTGCGAGATAGTATCCGCGATATCGCTTACTTGCGATTAAAATTTAGCAAACTAAATATCACAATTCGAGATCGCCGCATTATTTTGTAAAATAACAGTTGATTGACATCAGGGAAGATAAAAGTTTACGAACCGAATTTCAACAGAAAACTGTGCACAATTGGTGGATTGGATTAAAAAATGAGTACCCAGATTAGTAAGCCAGCGAACGATTCGCTCCTTCCATTTGGATCAACTTAGTAGTATGCCCACAAAATGCCAGACTGCCAGAGTGCATAAATGTTACGTAATGTTACAAGAGTGCCACCCCCACCCCCTTTGTTGCAAGAGTGCCACCCCCCTTCGTTGCTAAGCCCCACCCCTCGTTGCCAAGGCACCCCCTTTGTTGCCAGCCCCGAAATGGGACTGCAAGGGGTATGCAACCTGGAGTTATCCCCCAAGCTGATCCCCCCAAGGGGGAGTGTTAACCTTTGCTGCCAAACCAAAAATGGGATTGCAAGGGGCATGCAACTTGGAGGCGGAGTTCTCCCCCAAGTTATTCCCCCCAAAGGGGCATACCTAACCTAAGAGGCCTCTATGGGAGGGAAGGGGGTTTCCTCACCACCCAAAGGGCCAGAAATAGAAAGGACCAGAGATCTTTGCTCGGCTGGGAGCCGAGCTTGTATGACTCCGTCGTCCGCCTCCCGCTCTTTTATAGACCTCTAATCCGCGAGTTGGCTGAGTTGCCAGATAGCGTCATGTATTTAATTCATCAGCCAATAGAAGGCTGAGTTGCCAGTTTGTGCTATATATTTAATTAATTCATATATTAATCAGCCTAGAAGACTGAGTTGCCAGATAGCAATATTATATTTATTAAATTAAACCATATATTAATCATCCATTTGGTTGCTAAATACCATCGTATATTTATATGATGATAGTTGTCAGGTACCACCATTTATTTTAAATCGCTGCCAATACAGATGAATCTTCTCCTTAATTCCAACAATTTACTTTAAAAGAAATTCTGTTTATTAAATAAATAATTAGAATTTAAAAACACGCTCTTTACACAACCAAAATAAACAAATTATTACATAATTCCTATTTTTATTATTATTATTAATATCGCAATTCACGCTAAATCACGAGTAACAGTGGGAAAGGATGCGCTTCTATATATATATATCAAACGAATGAACAACTCGTGCACACACACACACACACACACACACACACACACATATATATATATATATATATATATATATATGAGGGGTTCCAAAAAACCTTAGCCTCCCCCATTTGCAGCTTACACGTTTACTTATATCGAAATAGTTTTTAGTGATTATAAAAATATGTAAAATTCTTTATTTATTGCGGGTATTAAAATTACTCTAGCTGATAAATTGACAATATAATGGCTTCTCAATTAATTGGTGATTCGGAGAGGCAACGTGTGATAGATCGCATACGAGCAATAACATTTCGGGAAGTTCGTGATGCTGGAGACACCTTTATAACACGTTCATGGGTTGCCAAAAAGTTGCGAAGAAGTGAGGACTTCGTCAAAAGAAATTGGAATAAAACTTTGGATGAATGTGAAATGGATACAACCAAATCTGGGCGCCCAAATTTGCCACTCTCTCAGGAAACAAAGGACATCATTGAAAGCGGTACGCGTAAGCGGAAAAACGGCTGTGCTAAACTTTCTAGAGAGATCGAAGTGTTGAGAGGAAAGATCGTTAGTGGTGAGATCATTCAACTGTACCGTCATAGGCAAGGTTTAAAGCCTTGTCATGAACTTCCAAAGCCAAGAAAAACTCAACTTAACATCGATGACAGAATGTGGTTTGCCCATTATCTTGAAGATTGGGATGTAGATGATTTCATGCATTTAGCTGTCTCCGATGAATTTTTTGTTTACGTAACACGTCGGCCTAACTACCAAAATGATCGAGTGTGAGCCACAACACCAGATGAAATCGATGACAATGAACATTATCGCGAATTATTAAAAGTCCAGACTGTGTTGTGTGTTTGTTTTGTTCACTGCAAAGAAGCTCATGTGGGTGCTGAAGCCAAATGGTCAGATTTGGGATGGACAGTATTTTCGTGATATTATTCTATCCCAGCATGTCATTCCTTTTCTAAGAAACCCAAACAATGTTATGGATCTCGATCAGGTCACACTTCTGCACGATAAGGCCCCCTGCTTTAAGGCATTAGCCACTCAACAGTTGTTGCGGAACCATGAGATCGATTTCTTTGGAAAATGAAGAATGGCCAGGAAATTCTCCTGACCTGAACGTCTGTGAACACATTGGATCAGATATAAAGGACAAGGTTGAATGTCTCTTGTTTCAAGAACCTGCAGCAAATCGATTTTCGAAGGATACAATGACGCAACACATTGAAACTGTTTTAGCAAATTTACGTAACGATCAAGATCTATTCACGTCACTTTTGGCAAGCTACTCAAAGCGAATTCAGGCTGTCTTGGAAGCCAATGGCGGGAACACCAAGTTTTAATTGTGTTTCATTAAATGCAGGATTAAATTCTCTTTTGTAAGGTATGTTTAGTTTTACTGTACCTCTAACGGTTTAGGCCATGGTCGGGGTGGGCTAAGGTTTATTGGAGCCACGTATATATTTATATATATATATATATATATACATATAATTCTTTATTTATTGCGGGTATTAAAATTACTCTAGCTGATAAAGTGACAATATAATGGCTTCTCAATTTTATTTTCACAGTTAACTAGAAATAATATTCTGTGAATTTTCAAGTTCATTTCATTATATACGATTTTGATGCAGTTAAAACTGTTCGATGTTTCAATGCGTGTACAATTTTTTTTTTTAAATTAAACAGGTTTGAATCGAAGTTAATATTAAAGATGTCGGATTTTTTTTTTAAGGCGCTGCATTTAATTGGCTAATAACTGTATTTATATCAACGAAATAATTGCTTTCCATTTTAAAACTAAAACCTTATCACGTAAAATTTAACCGTATTTACTAGAATTTTATCTCCAGAAATTTTTAATTAACTTTCGTCAGCGGTTTCAACAAACAAAATTAGAAAATTTTTATTAAAACAATGCTTAATAATTATTAATTTCTCTATTTCAAATCACATGTACGTGAGGCCCGTGGTGTAATGGTTATCACATCTGACCGGCAATCGGAAGATCCCGGGTTCGATTCCCGGGTGGTTACCTCATTTTTTCATTTGTTCGTTCTCTCTTCTCATCTTGCGCGGAATGTTCTCCATACAAGCGTCGTTCTTTACGATATATATATATATATATTATACCTACATATTTTTATTACCTGGAAACGCGTTTCAATTTCACGCACAAACTTCTTAAACTTTACTGTTAGATAAAGCACCGTTACTTCAATACAAAACATAGTATTATCAAAAGCAATCTTTTTCGTTAACAAAATTCAAGTTAGATAGAGAAGAATTCATTAGGACAAATTCCAATATATATATATATACGCTTAAAAAGAGAAGTAGAAGCACCAAATTTAATTTTTATATTCGTCCATTGTTCGCACAGGTATGACCTAAAATGCCTGGGGGGGGGGATATATATATATATATATATATCAGCAAAAAATCAAATTTGAAGAGAACGTAGTTAAATTGGAAATGTCTGTTATTGTACGGAGATTCATTTTACAACACTAGAAAAAAAAATACATAATAAACGAATAAACAATTCGTGCACACACACACACACACACACACACACACACACACACACACATATACATGCATACATATATACAAGGTGTACATAAAGTCAGGATCTATTTTTGTGAAGCACTTGGAAATTATATGGAATTCAATCATAAAATGATAAAGTGGTAACATTTATTAAATAATTAAGAGTAGGATTCGACGTGACGCCCATCAGTATCCCTGCACAGCTCAAATCGTTCCGCAGCATTTCTAAACACATTCTGGAGCATTTGCGGGGTTATGTTATCTGCAGCAGTTCGTATACGTGTACGTAAGTTTTCAAGACTCGTAATCTTCGTCTAATAGACGTGCGATTTGATAAAGCCCCATGCAAAAAAATCTAAAGGGGTTAAATCTGGTGATCTCGCTGGCCAAGGTCTGTTGCTTCCGCGTCCGATCCAGCGGTTTGGAAAACGTCCATTTAGATAATCCTGAACAATTTTGGCATAGTGACAAGGAGCACCATCATGTTGATAGACGACGGGGATAGGATTGTTAGTACCGTCGTCTATCAACATGATGGTGCTCCTTGTCACTATGCCAAAATTTTTCAGGATTATCTAAATGGACGTTTTCCAAATCGCTGGATCGGACGCGGAAGCAACAGACCTTGGCCAGCGAGATCACCAGATTTAACCCCTTTAGATTTCTTTGCATGCGGCTTTATCAAATCGCACGTCTATCAGACGAAGATTACGAGTCTTGAAAACTTACGTACACGTATACGAACTGCTGCAGATAACATAACCCCGCAAATGCTCCAGAATGTGTTTAGAAATGCTGCGGAACGATTTGAGCTGTGCAGGGATACTGATGGGCGTCACGTCGAATCCTACTCTTAATTATTTAATAAATGTTACCACTTTATCATTTTATGATTGAATTCCATATAATTTCCAAGTGCTTCACAAAAATAGATCCTGACTTTATATACACCCTATATATATATATATATATATATATATATATATATATATATATATATATATATATATATAAAGTACTGCACTGTGGTTTTAAGTCGCATAATAAGTTATGCTTACATTTGTGATGTCATACTCTAGCGATGTACAAACACTTACACTGTCCTCTCTCGTCTCAGAGTAAACTACAAACATCTCGTGTTACAGTTTCTTTTCCTTTCAGTACTTAATTTGTTTATAATTAAGTAATGTTCCCCAGAGAAAGATTTTGCCGCAAACATTTGTGCCTATTATTTCTTAGCCTTATTTAACGCGCGCGTGCGGACACAAACACGCATTTGGCTACTCTACAAAACCGCGACATCTTCACGCATTTTCGCATTCATTTCTATATCGCGACATTTAAAAGAGCCAATAAGTTTAACCAAACCTTGTCTAACCTAAACTAACTTTAATTGTAATCCGTTTTTCGTTATAAAAGATAACATTTATAAAGATAAACCGCAGCGACACTGCAAATGTCGTGATATACACGTTCCTGTCGCGATCAGTTGTTATTATTATTATCATCATCATCATTATTATTAGTAGTAGTAGTAGTAGTAGTATTACGCTCAGGTGAATTAGGAAAATGGTTTTCTTAGACAAATTTATTCAAATGAATAATTAATTATAAAAGAGTGTACAGGTGTGTGTATATATATATATATATATATATATATATATACAAGTACATATTACGTTAATCTTATATGTACTTAGTAATGATGCTACAAGTACCCTGAATAAATATTTTGTAAAAACCAGCGAAACCTTTGTTCAGCCTATGATTTAATAATTTAACTTATCTGGCAAACTCATTGACGCATATATAGATATAAATAGATAGATAGATAGATAGATACGAATGCATGTTCACTTGACAGATGAAACGTGTACGGCTCACACCCAACATGAATCGCTGTATCCCATTATATTCGGCAGGTGTCTTGAGATATTGTGCAAAGAGGCGGTTCGTTCCTCCCACAAAACGGACGGAAAACTTGCCAGGAACTCGAATATAACAGCATACGATTAACCCCTCCCCCACCCCTCCCTCCCGCCAACCTCTCAAAATCCTTCTGGTCGTATATATATATATATACAGATGAATTTGATCTCATTTTTTAATAACAAAAACGTTTTTTTTTCCTCTCTCTCTCTCTCTCTCTCTCTCTCTCTTTCCGCCACCCACTCTATATCCCTCACTCCCCTTATTCTCGTTTAACCCCCCACTGTCCCTTTCAGAGACCCCATTGGTACCCACCGACCATAAAAATCAAACGTTGAACAGCGCCGCTAAATTTTCATCCGAAAATTCTCGGAAATTTTTTTGCGAAAAAAATTACAAAATCTTTTATTTAATTAAAAAAATTATATATACTGTATGTGCATATTTTTAATTAGATACTGTTTTAAGGATAGGGTTGACGTTGCTTCCCGTCACTCAATGTTGGTGACGATGGTATGAGGCAACGACTCGTATAGGCCCGATACGAGAGTGCCTGACCTTTTGGAGAGATATAGGGGGTTAATTAGGTCCCTGAAGGCGAGGTCAGATAGGTCTTTAGTTCTAGGTATTACCCCATGGCTTTTAGTTCTAGGTATTACCCCTAGGCACGGTTTGGGTCTTAGAATTACGTCCAAAACAATATTTTTGAATAACAAATTAGAAGAGATTTGTGCTGAGGAAAGTGTACCCTTCGTAAAGCTGTGGTCCGAATTCAATGATCCTAGCCTTTTTATAAAAGATGGGGGTGCATTTTAATGAAATAGGTAATGCTAGGATAGGTAGGTTAATAGACGAAAACGTTCGAAAGCTGTATAGGTCGAAGCCTTCTTTAAACGTTGTGGGTCCGGGAAACGCGGGACCGACGTGATAAATAGTTTAAAACGCGGGCCCGTGGTAAAAAATAACTTAAACGTCTTTTATTGCAACGCGCGTAGTATTAGAAATAAATTAAATGAATTTAAGGCGGTAATTTATTCCGGCAACTATGATATAGTTGCTATCACTGAAACTTGGTTAAATACCGTGACTCGGGACTTGTTGGGGAACTTGATATACCGGGTTTTAAACTCTTTACTAATGATAGGTTACATAGATTTGGAGGAGGCGTTTTGCTGTACATTCGTAATTCCCTTAGGGCTATCGAGGTTAAGTTAGATTTTCCGGCAGCAATTAATGCGATATGTGTGAAGTTAGGGCGCGTAGTTTAGTTTTTTTTTTTTTATAGACCTCCCGTTCAACCCCTCGATATAGATACTAGATTTTACTCACTTCTTGGTAATTTTATTGACAATCGGAATAGTATAATTGTCGGAGACTTTAACTGCCCTAATGTTAATTACGAGAATTTTACGGGTAATGAAGAGGGTTTGAGACTGGTTGAGTTTATGGACGATAACTTTTTACGACAGATAGTTACCGAACCAACGCGCGGTGATAATATCTTAGATTTAGTGATGACGAACGGCGAGAATATAGTCGAAGGTTTAGAAGTAGGCGAGAGTTTAGGATGTAGCGATCATCAAATCCTTAGGTTTAAGTTATTGATAGAAAACACTCAGGCTAGTAATGTAGTGGAAGTCCCTGATTTTCGTAGGGCTAATTTTGATAGTTTTGCGGATAGGATGAGAGTAGTGGACTGGGATAACTTATTTATGGGTAATGGCACAAATTTGCGTTGGGTGGCGTTTAAAGAAAGTTTTAGGAATATTGAAAGATAGTTTATTCCTCGTAGGCCCAAGCGCGTTAGAAATCGTGGTAGGCCGAAGTGGTGGAGTAGGGAAATAGGAGAGTTTGTAATAGAGCGTAATAGAGCGTATAGACTTAGTAAGCGCAATGGCACGGCAGCTAACTTTAATAGATATATCGAGCTTAGACGTCAGGTTAAAAGATCAGTTAGGAATGCTAAGCGTAATTTAGAGATACTTATAGCTGCGGATAGTAAACATAATCCCAAAAAGTTTTTTGAATACGTAAATAATCGTAAGCCGGTAAAAGATAACATAGGCCCTCTAGTGGATGTAAATGGCGCTTTGGCTTCTGACGCTCAGGCGATGGCGGGTATTTTCAATAACTTTTTTGCGACAGTTTTTACCGTTGAAGACGTAAATAATGTCCCCGACGTTGACGATATCGTTCCATTTAGTAGCGAGACTATTTTAGATGAAATAACTGTTTACGAGGCTGAGATTGCGCATTATATCGATAGGCTAAAAGTTAGCAAGGCTCCAGGCCCTGACGCTTTTTATCCTAGACATTTGAAAGATTTGAAAGACGTTATCGTAGGCCCCTTAACGAAGATTTTTAATCAGTCACTCGAAACGGCGATTATTCCTGAAGACTTCAAATTAGCTAACGTCACGCCTATTTTTAAAAAAAGGCGACCGCGCGGTAGCTAGCAATTATAGGCCCATTAGCTTAATGTCAATTGTCGGTAAACTTTTGGAATCCGTAGTTAGGGATCGTATCATCGATCACTTAGAAAGTAGAGATTTGATTAATAGTAGTCAGCACGGTTTTCGACGCCATAGGTCTTGTTTAACTAATTTGTTAGAATTTTATAACGAAGTAGTGCGCGAATACGATAGGCATAGGGCAGCTGACGTTATTTATTTAGATTTTAAAAAGGCGTTCGATACAGTTCCGCATAGGAGACTAATTGCGAAGGTTAAAGCGCACGGTATACGCGGTCAGGTAGCTAACTGGTTAGAGGAGTGGCTTCGTGCTAGGAGCAGAGGGTCGTAGTTAATGGTAGTGAATCGGGGTGGTTAGATGTAGGTAGTGGTGTCCCACAGGGTTCAGTGTTAGGCCCATTGTTATTCGTAATTTACATTAACGACATAGATGTAGGATTGACTAGTAACGTGTCAAAATTCGCGGACGATACTAAAATAGGCGGTAAGGTTGTTAACGAGGACGATAGAAATAGGATCCAAGACGATGTAGATAGGATTATGGAGTGGACGGATAAGTGGCAGATGCAATTTAACGTAGATAAATGTAAAGTTTTGCATATAGGTTCTCGCAACAATAATTACGCGTACACGATGGATGATAGGGAGTTAGCGAGCGTTGACGAGGAAGTAGATTTAGGCGTACGCGTAACTAAAGATTTAAAGGTTAGGAACCAGTGCCTGGAGTCTTGCGCAAAAGCTAATAGGATGTTAGGCTTCATTGCGCGTAATTTCGAATTTAAATCGAAGGATATTATATTGCCCCTTTACAAGTCCCTAGTCAGGCCTCATTTAGAATATGCCGTTCAGTTTTGGTGCCCGTACTTGCGTGAGGATATTGATAGGTTAGAAAGGGTTCAGCGTCGTGCCACGAAACTTATTCCGTCATTGTGCAATAAGCCTTATGAAGATAGGATTAAAGAGTTAGACCTGTATTCACTCGAAACTAGGAGATTAAAGGGGGAGCTTATTGAAGTTTTCAAAATCGTTAATAACATCGATAACGTAAATTTTGATAAATTGTTCACTTTCGATAATAGTAATACTCGCAATAACGGATTTAAGTTGCGTGGCAGACGTTTCATTACTAATATCGCTAAAAACTTCTTTACGTTTAAAGTAATTGATAAATGGAATAATCTTCCCGCGTCAGTCGTTCATTCTACCAGCGTTAATATGTTTAAGAACCGTCTTGACAGACATTTTAAAAGTATTAACGTTGTTTAATATAAATAAAACAAAGTTAGCAACAGAGGCTCTGGTGGTGGTGCTCGAGGATGAGTCTGTTGACGATGAATGCCAGCTTGTGACATGCCAGCGTGTGATGCCAGCAATAAAATTATTAAAAAAAAAAATTAGACTAACACGAACGTAGATGTAGCTTGTAGAGTAAACTAACCCACTTTTTGTTTAACTGTACCTACTTTTTTTTTTTCTTTTTTTTTCTCTTATCTCCTTACTTTGCATGTCTGTAACTCTCTTTACTTGCATGTTTGTAGTTTGCATGGTATGACATTGAGTTAAGACTGTGTTTGCATGGTTTGTAAGCGTTCTTATTTTACTTCTTTTCATCTTTCACCCCTCTCCTATTTTCTCCGACTATTTTTCTGACTTGTCGGCAGTGACCGGCGGATGATGATGGTGAGACTTTTTTCCTCTTTTTCTGAATGAATGTTAACCCACGAATGATAGGTGTTGCTCCTTACTTAACCCCTTATTCTCTTCTCTTAACCCCCTACTCTTTCCTTTCTCTCGGGCTAACCTTAGAGTGGATCTTAGGGTCTTTGTTAGCCTTAGCTTCTGTAGATCTGTAGAACTGGTTGGTAGAAAAATGGGTACCGCTAACTCCTTCCCCAACATACTATATGCAAATTACCATTACGCGAGCCTATATATAAAATTTTGCACTCCTAACCTAACCTAACCCCCACAATGCGACTCAGCCAGAAGTGTTCTTTGTTTCATGCACGGTCTGTGTGTATCATGAAAGAGCCTCAGGGGAACCATTCTGAGTTCATTTTGTAACGGTGAAGTTTTTATATATATTAATTAATCTCACTGAACCAATTTCAAGCTCGCTCAGCCACAACCAAACGGCCATGTGTGGCGAAGAGCGCATGAGGGCAACTCACTCCTACACCAAACCAGTGATGTAGTCGAGACCACCAAGTCCGAGACTGAGACCGAGACCGAGACCTGATCCTGTGAGACCAAGATCGAGACCGAGATCAAAGGTTCGAGATCGAGATCTACCTTCCGAGATCGAGACCCTTAAAATTCGAGACCGAGATCGAGATCGAGACCAAGCTCATGCCCTTTCAATTTGTTTTACACTACTATGGAAATTAGACTATGTTAAGTATATTAATAAACTAATAACTACTTTCTCAGATGTAGTGTGTTGAATGCAAAAAGTGTAGCCTATAAATTAACAAATGATATATATACACGTACTTTTTATTTATTTACTTCTTTTATATCTGTTACAGAAGGTTTAATGAAGATCTGCTGAAGTTCGACTTCTGTGGGGCCTCATTATTATGCCTCCATGGCTAAATACACGCTCAATTGGAGCACTAGAGGCAGGCACTGTTAAAACAGTCATGGCAATATTGGCCAGACCCCCCCCCCCCCCCAAGACAAACGTGGCAACTCAAAACAGGGTGACTGATTAGTGAATACCTAGAGTCCCTTACTTTTACAAACTTTCATAAACATTCTGAATTGTGTCTGTTCAACCAAGCCACCATCATGAGTATGCCAATAACATGTATTTTTCATTAAGGTCTCGAGAGGTCTCGAAAGGTCTCGGGGAGAAAAACCGAGACCGCGTCTGTCGAGACCGAGATCGAGACCGAGATCTAAATAGCGGAGACCGAGATCGAGATCTGCAAATTGGGTCTCGAGATCGGTCTCGAGACCGAGACCGATCTCGAGACCTACATCACTGCACCAAACCGAACCTAGCGACGAACGTTCATTAGCTGCAGGAATATATATTTACCGTAAGATCAAAATTGTGAACGAGTTCTAACTCTTAATACCCCATTGCCTCTCTAACTCACTACCCCACTACCTCACAACCTTCCTACATCACTACCTCTCTACCCTATTACCTCACTAACTAGCCAACCATAACTATCCAAGAGTAACCTACATCACTACATCTCTACCCCATTACCTCACTAACTCACAACCCATAACTAACCTAAACTAACCTCAATTTAACGCAGTTCACCTAATAACCTAACCTAACCTAATCATTGCCTCTCTAACTCACTACCCCACTACTTCACAACCTTCCTACATCACTACTTCTCTACCCCATTACCTCACTAACTCACCAGCCATAATTAACCAGGAGCAACCTAACCTAGCCTAACCATTGATAGGTCTCGCTATCACACTACCTCAATGCCACTCTAACTCACTACCCCTCTACATCACAACCTTCCTACATCACTACCTCTCTACCCCATTACCTCACTAACTCACCAGCCATAACTATCCAAGAGTAACCTACATCACTACATCTCTACCCCATTACCTCACTAACTCACAACCCATAACTAACCTAAACTAACCTCAATTTAACGCAGTTCACCTAATAACCTAACCTAACCTAATCATTGCCTCTCTAACTCACTACCCCACTACTTCACAACCTTCCTACATCACTACCTCTCTACCCCATTACCTCACTAACTCACCAGCCATAACTAACCAGGAGCAACCTAACCTAGCCTAACCATTGATAGGTCTCGCTATCACACTACCTCAATGCCACTCTAACTCACTACCCCTCTACATCACAACCTTCCTACATCACTACCTCTCTACCCCATTACCTCACTAACTCACCAGCCATAACTATCCAAGAGTAACCTACATCACTACATCTCTACCCCATTACCTCACTAACTCACAACCCATAACTAACCTAAACTAACCTCAATTTAACGCAGTTCACCTAATAACCTAACCTAATCATTGCCTCTCTAACTCACTACCCCACTACTTCACAACCTTCCTACATCACTACCTCTCTACCCCATTACCTCACTAACTCACCAGCCATAACTAACCAGGAGCAACCTAACCTAGCCTAACCATTGATAGGTCTCGCTATCACACTACCTCAATGCCACTCTAACTCACTACCCCTCTACATCACAATCTTCCTACATCACTACCTCTCTACCCCATTACCTCACTAACTCACCAGCCATAACTATCCAAGAGTAACCTACATCACTACCTCTTCACCACAGTACCTCATACCTCCCCACCACAGTACCTCACAACCCATAACTAACCTAAACTAACCTCAATTTAATGCAGTTCACCTAATAACCTAACCTAACCTAATCATTGCCTCTCTAACTCACTACCCAACTACCTCACAACCTTCCTACCCCACTACCTCTCTACCCATTAACTCACTAACTCACCAGCCATAACTATCCAAGAGTAACCTACATCACTACCTCTCCACCACAGTACCTCATACCTCCCCACCACAGTACCTCACAACCCATAACTAACCTAAACTAACCTCAATTTAACGCAGTTCACCTAATAACCTAACCTAACCTAATCATTGCTTCTCTAACCCACTACCCCACCTCTACCCACTACCTCACTAACTCACCAGCCATAACTATCCAAGAGCAACCTAACCTAGCCTAACCATTGATAGGTCTCGCTATCACACTACCTCAATGCCTTTCTAACTCACTATCCCTCTACCTCACAACCTTCCTACATCACTACCTCTCTACCCCATTACCTCACTAACTCACCAGCCATAACTATCCAAGAGTAACCTACATCACTACCTCTCCACCACAGTACCTCATACCTCTCCACCACAGTACCTCACGACCCATAACTAACCTAAACTAACCGCAATTTAATGCAGTTCACCTAATAACCTAACCTAACCTAATCACTGCCAGGTCTAACTCTCACTACCTCATTGCCTCTCTAACCACTACCTCAGAACCTTCCTACCGCACTATTTCCTCTCTAACCCATTACATCACCATTACACTAACTCAATACCTTCCTGCCTCTCTACTCACTACATCACTATCACACTACCCATAGCTAGCCGAGAGTGACCTAACCTAAATTAATTTTTATAGCTTTCGATATCTGCACAAGCGTAACCTCACCTAGCTAATGTGGGAAGTAATAGACTCTAATAATCTAGCCTACGCTTTCTTCTCTTTCTATTCATTATGATTACCATTAGTAATGTACAGATTCAAGTTTTAATTATTTCTTTTAACTTTGATCAAACTGTTTCACGTTAAAAATGTTCCTCTGCGAAGGCAATAAAACGTATAAGGTGGAGCGAAAACCTTGACCTCACAACCCATCTAATTCAATACCTCTCTACCAACTACATCACTACCTCTCTACCCCATTACCTCACTAACTCACCGCTTCTAATGACAGAGTTAACTCAATGCAACTTTATTTTATTTTTTACTAATCCGGGTTATATTTCTTATTTTCCTTCGTAAAATTGAAATGAATCTCAAAGATTTTTGCATGAAAAGCTGTCACGCTCCCCAAAGGCATATTCAAATAAAAATACTGTAAGTAAACTACTTGTCACTAAAAAGAAAAACAAAAAAACATTAGGCAACATTATGCGATCCTATATGGATGTAATGCATATTTTATGTAATGCTTTCTTTCTAAATTCTTATAATATATGTATATATAGATGTGTGTGCGTGTGTTTGTGTGTGTGTGTGTGATTAATTGGCATACCTCTGGTGGTTAACAAACAGGTGCGAACTCTCTCTCTCTCTCCACCCCCTTCAAGGGCCTTCATTTCAAAGCTTACAGAATAAAGGGTCGGAACTCTTATTTCGAAAAAGTTCTCTCTCTCTCTCTCTTTCTCGTACAATTATATATATATTATATATATATATATATATATATATATATATATATATATACCTTAAATTTACCTTAAATTTATCTTAAAGCGCTTCTGCCTCAAGGGTGCGCTGCTCCTTCGAAGTCCGCTCAGCGCCTCCAGATGCAACATTCAACAGGCACATTGACAAAGTAACCTCATCATGCAAACAACTAATTGGATATATACTGAGGACATTCAGAACTAGGGACAGTATGACCATGCTTACCCTGTGGAAATCACTTGTCCTTCCATGCATTGACTACTGCTCTCAATTATGGTTTCCCCACAAACAAAATGAATTGCAAAAAATTGAGGGTCTACAAAGAACCTTTACCTCGTATATTAAACAACCTGATGGGCAACAGGTGAGTAAAAACAAATTAAACTACTGGGATAGGCTCAGAGGCCTCAACCTTTATTCCATAGAGAGAAGGTTTGAGAGATACATCCTAATCTACACCTGAAAAATTCTAGAAGGGCTTTTAGTTGCCCCCAATACTGAACCAATTGTGCCCACCTTAACAAGAACTGGAAGAATGTGTAAAAAATATCACCTCCCACCAAACAGTCTGAGAAGGATTCAAACCCTTCAATATAATAGTATCTCTAGGCAGGGTTCTCGCCTGTTTAACTCCTTGCCTCAGTACCTTAGAGATATAAGTGCAGTCCCAGTAGATATTTTTGAAAAACACTTGGACATGTTTTTAGCCAACATACCCGACCAACCCACAGTGTCAGGGTATTCCTCTGCCAGACCAGCCCCCACAAATTCAATAGGGGACCAAATCGTATGGCAGGAGCGAGAGAAAAGAGGGGTGGCGACCCCGTCGTGGCAGATAATATAATCCCTAGATTCCTGACATGATCAGTTTGTACAATATCTTTTCCTGTGGGTTCAGTGTAGTTGAATTGTTCTTTCAGGTATTTATTTGGTCCATACTTAATTAGTTCAAATTTGTCTTCATTGAAGGCCATATTGTTTGCATCTGCCCATACATATATAGTTTGTAGATCTTTTTGTAGCTCTACACAGTCTTCTTTTTCTGTAATTGGTCTTAGTATTCTGGTATCATCTGCGAATGACAGGAGAGAGCTTCCTAGGTTACAGTTTATATTGTTTAGCATTATAATGAATAGAATTGGTCCTAGTACTGTGCCTTGCGGCACTCCACTAATCACTTCTTTTTCTATAGATCTTGCTCCATTTACAATTGTTATTTGTTTTCTGTCGGAGAGAAAGGCATGGATCCATTTTCCTATTTTTCCACAAATACCAAGTTCTTTTAGTTTATGGAATAATATACCATGGTCAACCTTGTCAAAAGCTTTTGCAAAGTCTAGATAGATGACATCAACATTGTGGTTTTCTCCCAAATATTGTAGGATTGTATTGCAATGGTCTATAAGTTCAGTAAGGCAGGATCTCTTGTGTCTGAAGCCATGTTGAAAGTCTTCTAAGAGATGTTCATTTTCTATAAAACTGACAATGTGCCTTTTCAGGACTTTCTCAAATATTTTAATAATATGGGAAGTCAAAGATATGGGTCTATAGTTCTAGGCTTCCTTTCTTTTGCCTCCTTTGTAGATTGGGGTAATATTTGCTTGTTTCATGATTGGTGGTATTCTACTGGTGTCTAGTGAGGATCTCCACAGGATTTTCAAAGGCAGACATAAAGTATGTTTGCATTCCTTAAGAATCTTGGCTCCAATTCCATCTGGACCAGGGGCTGAACTCCCCGGTAGCTCTGTTATTGCCTGTTGTATATCTCTAGTGGTTATTTGTATATCTTCCAATAATGGTCTGTTTTGGTCATTTTCTTCTCTATCAAAAAATGCTGTAGTTTTTATTTTCTTTGCTGCTATAGGGGTACTCCAGCTTAAAGCATATTGAGATTGTAGAATATATATAATACAAAATTTCCAGACTGCTGTTTTGCTCTCTTGAAATCTAATGGTTTTCGTTCCTACGTCCATTTTAAAAGAAAAAGTAATTTATATTTTAATAATTTAATTCAAATCCATGAAGTTCAGTTTTTTTAAATATCCCTCTTTAATGGATATTTAAATAAAATTTGCAGTTGTTATTTTCGTTGGCTGTATTTGATCTTTGTTTTTTGTTCACTTATGGTTTTATTTCTCTATTCATAACCTGTAACTCTCTCTCTCTCTCTCTCTCTCTCTCTCTCTCTCTCTCTCTCTCTCTCTCTCTCTCTCTCTCTTTCCTCTCCTATCTGTCCTTCGCAAGCTTCCTCTTATGGAGAGGACTAACATTTAAGGTTCACTCGTAGGCCGGTCATTCATTGTTATCCCCGATAAACGAGAAGGGAGATTAAGTAGGTAGATCTGAAAACAACGTGAAAATACGGTCAGTGATATTTCATCTTCAAACCAACATTTCTTTGTATTGTATTTCATTTCCTTATTAGGAGAGTAAATACCAGAATCGCGGACGACTGTCCTTTAGGTTAAGTAATGGTCATTTTACCATTGCTGGATCACAAAAGGTTGTTCCATAAGAACAAATTATTATTATTATTATTATTATGACACTTCACTAGTTTTTTCTGTACAGTCAAGAGTGGAAGCTAATTTTATTCGTTGTAATTAACAACGGTATTAATTACAAATATATTTTTCTCGTACATACGAATATGTGAGACCGGTTCTGTAAGTTTTGAAATGAAGGGGGTGGAGAGAGAGAGAGAGAGAGAGAGAGAGTTCGCACCTGTTTGTTAACCACCAAAGGTATGCTAATTAATAATACACAGTACACACACACACATCTATATATACGTATATTATAAGAATTTAGAAAGAAAGCATTACATAAGATATGCATTACATCCATATAGGATCGCATAATGTTGCCTAATGTTTTTTTGTTTTTCTTTTTAGTGACAAGTAGTTTACTTACAGTATTTTTATTTGAATATACCTTTTGGGGAGCGTGACAGCTTTTCATGCAAAAATCTTTGAGATTCATTTCAATTTTACGAAGGAAAATAAGAAATATAACCCGGATTAGTAAAAAATAAAATAAAGTTGCATTGAGTTAACTCTGTCATTAGAAGCGGTGAGTTAGTGAGGTAATGAGGTAGAGAGGTAGTGATGTAGTTGGTAGATAGGTATTGAATTAGATGGGTTGTGAGGTCAAGGTTTTCGCTCCACCTTATACGTTTTATTGCCTTCGCAGAGGAACATTTTTAACGTGAAACAGTTTGATCAAAGTTAAAAGAAATAATTAAAACTTGAATCTGTACATTACTAATGGTAATCATAATGAATAGAAAGAGAAGAAAGCGTAGGCTAGATTATTAGAGTCTATTACTTCCCACATTACGCTAGGTGAGGTTACGCTTGTGCAGATATCGAAAGCTATAAAAATTAATTTAGGTTAGGTCACTCTCGGCTAGCTATGGGTAGTGTGATAGTGATGTAGTGAGTAGAGAGGCAAAAAGGTATTGAGTTAGTGTAATGGTGATGTAATGGGTTAGAGAGGAAGTAGTGATGTAGGAAGGTTCTGAGGTAGTGGTTAGAGAGGCAATGAGGTAGTGAGAGTTAGACCTGGCAGTGATTAGGTTAGGTTAGGTTATTAGGTGAACTGCATTAAATTGCGGTTAGTTTAGGTTAATTATGGGTCGTGAGGTACTGTGGTGGAGAGGTATGAGGTACTGTGGTGGAGAGGTAGTGATGTAGGTTACTCTTGGATAGTTGTGGCTGATGAGTTAGTGAGGTAATGGGGTAGAGAGGTAGTGACGTAGGAAGGTTGTGAGATAGAGGGATAGTGAGTTAGAGAGGCATTGAGGTAGTGTGATAGAGAGACCTATCAATGGATAGGCTAGGTTAGGTTGCTCCTGGTTAGTTATGGCTGGTGAGTTAGTGAGGCAATGGGGTAGAGAGGTAGTGATGTAGGAAGGTTGTGAGGTAGTGGGGTAGTGAGTTAGAGATGCAATCATTAGGTTAGGTTAGGTTATTAGCTGAACTGCGTTAAATTGAGGTTAGTTTAGGTTAGTTATGGGTTGTGAGGTACTGTGGTGGAGAGGTAGTGATGTAGGTTACTCTTGGATAGTTATGGCTGGTGAGTTAGTGAGGTAATGGGATAGAGAGGTAGTGATGTAGGAAGGTTGTGAGGTCGAGGGGTAGTGAGTTAGAGAGGCATTGAGGTAGAGTGATAGCGAGACCTACCAAAGGTTAGGCTAGGTTAGGTTGCTCTTGGATAGTTATGGCTGGTGAGTTAGTGAGGTAATAGAGTAGAGAGGTAGTGATGTAGGAAGGTTGTGAGGTTGTGGGGTAGTGAGTTAGAGAGGCAATGATTAGGTTAGGTTAGGTTAGTTATGGGTTGTGAGGTACTGTGGTGGAGAGGTATGAGGTACTGTGGTGGAGAGGTAGTGATGTGGGAAGGTTGTGAGGTAGAGGGGTAGTGAGTTAGAGAGGGATTGAGGCAGTGTGATAGCTAGACCTACCAATGGTTAGGCTAGGTTAGGTTGCTCTTGGATAGTTATGGCTGGTGAGTTAGTGAGGTAAAGAGGTAGTGATGTAGGAAGGTTGTGAGGAGGTAGGGTAGTGAGTTAGAGAGGCAATGATTAGCTTAGGTTAGGTTATTAGGTGAACTGCGTTAAATTGAGGTTAGTTTAGGTTAGTTATGGGTTGTGAGTTAGTGAAGTAATGGGGTAGAGATGTAGTGATGTAGGTTACACTTGGATAGTTATGGCTGATAAGTTAGTGAGGTAATAGGGTAGAGAGGTAGTGATGTAGGAAGGTTGTGAGGTAGAGGGATAGTGACTTACAGAGACATTAAGGTAGTGTGATAGCGAGACCTATCAATGGTTAGGCTAGGTTAGGTTGCTCTTGGATAGTTATGGCTGGTGAGTTAGTGAGGTAATAGAGTAGAGAGGTAGTGATGTAGGAAGGTTGTGAGGTTGTGGGGTAGTGAGTTAGAGAGGCAATGATTAGGTTAGGTTAGGTTAGTTATGGGTTGTGAGGTACTGTGGTGGAGAGGTATGAGGTACTGTGGTGGAGAGGTAGTGATGTGGGAAGGTTGTGAGGTAGAGGGGTAGTGAGTTAGAGAGGGATTGAGGCAGTGTGATAGCTAGACCTACCAATGGTTAGGCTAGGTTAGGTTGCTCTTGGATAGTTATGGCTGGTGAGTTAGTGAGGTAAAGAGGTAGTGATGTAGGAAGGTTGTGAGGAGGTAGGGTAGTGAGTTAGAGAGGCAATGATTAGCTTAGGTTAGGTTATTAGGTGAACTGCGTTAAATTGAGGTTAGTTTAGGTTAGTTATGGGTTGTGAGTTAGTGAAGTAATGGGGTAGAGATGTAGTGATGTAGGTTACACTTGGATAGTTATGGCTGATAAGTTAGTGAGGTAATAGGGTAGAGAGGTAGTGATGTAGGAAGGTTGTGAGGTAGAGGGATAGTGACTTACAGAGACATTAAGGTAGTGTGATAGCGAGACCTATCAATGGTTAGGCTAGGTTAGGTTGCTCTTGGATAGTTATGGCTGGTGAGTTAGTGAGGTAATGGGTAGAGAGGTAGTGGTGCAGGAAGGTTGTGAGATATTGGGGTAGTGAGTTAGAGAGGCAATGGTTAGGTTAGGTTAGGTTATTAGGTGAACTGCGTTAATTTGGTTAGTTTAGGTTAGTTATGGGTTGTGAGGTACTGTGGTGGGGAGGTATGAGGTACTGTCGTGAACAGGTAGTGATGTAGGTTACTCTTGGATAGTTATGGCTGGCTAGTTAGTGAGGTAATGAGGTAGAGAGGTAGTGATGTAGGAAGGTTGTGAGGTAGTGGGGTAGTGAGTTAGAGAGGCAATGAGGTATTAAGAGGTAGAACTCGTTCACAATTTTGATCTTACGGTAAATATATAGTCCTGCAGCTAATGAGCTCTCGTCGCTAGGTTCGGTTTGGTGTAGGAGTGAGTTGCCCTAATGCGCTCTTCGCCACACATGACCGTTTGGTGGTGGCTGAGAGAGCTTGAAATTGGGCCAGTGAGATTAATTAATATATATATATAAACTTGACCGTGACAATATATATATATATATATATATATATATATATATATATATGACTGAACTCAGAATGGTTCCCCTGAGGCTCTTTCATGATACACACAGACCGTGCATGGAACAAGGAACTCTTCTGACTGAATCGCATTCTGGGGGTTAGGTTAGGTTAGTCTAAGTTAGGTTAGGTTAGGTTAGGAGTGCAAAATTTTACATATAAGCTCGCGTAACGGTAATTTGCATATAGTATGTCGGGGAAGGAGTTAGCGATTCTTGTGCGGTTTGTTGACAAATGTATATTGTTTATTTATACGGTCGCTCTCAGATTATATATATATATATATATATATATATATATATATATATATGACAAGAAACAGGTGTTCTCAAATTTAACTTTCATTATCATAGTGAAACTGAAACAGTTAAAGTATTATCCGCGGTCCATAACCACTAAACCACCTAGGGTACCCATTTATCTACCAACCAGTTGTGTGGAAGGAAGTGAGAGAGAGAGAGAGAGAGAGAGAGAGAGAGAAATCCTTAAAACAGTATCTAATTAAAAATATCTACATATATATAATTTTTTTTAATTAAATAAAAGATTTTGTAATTTTTTTCGTAAAAAATTTTCCGAGAATTTTCGGATGAAAATTTAGCGGCGCTGTTCAACGTTTGACCTTTATGGTCGGTGGGTACCAATGGAGTCTCTGAAGGGGAGGGGGGGGGTAAACGAGAATAAGGGGAGTGAGGGATACAGAATGGGTGGCGGAAAGAGAGAGAGAGGAAAAAAAAAATGTTTTGTTATTAAAAAATGAGATCAAATTCATCTGTGTGTGTATATATATATATATATCCACGACCAGAAGGATTTTGTGAGGTTGGCGGGAGGAAGGGGTGGGGAAGGGGGAGGGGTTAATCGTATGCTGTTATAGTCGAGTTCCTGGCAAGTTTTCCGTCCGTTTTGTGGGAGGAACGAACCGCCTCTTTGTACAATATCTCAAGGCACCTGCCCAATATAATGGGATACAGCGATTCATGTTGGGTCTGAGCCGTACACGTTTCATCTGTCAAGTGAACATGCATTTGTATCTATCTATCTATCTATATCTACATATGCGTCAATGAATTTGCTACATAAGTTAAATTATAAATCATAGGCTGAACAAAGGTTTCGCTGGTTTTTACAAAACATTCATTCAGGGTACTTGTAGCATCATTACTAAGTACATATAAGATTAACGTAATATGTACTCGTATATATATATATATATATATATATATATATATATATATACACACACACACACACACCTGTACACTCTTTTATAATTAATTATTCATTTGAATAAATTTGTTTAAGAAAACCACTGTCCTAATTCACCTGAGCGTAATACTACTACTACTAATAATAATAATAATGATGATGATGATAATAATAATAACAACTGATCGCGACAGGAACGTGTATATCACGACATTTGCAGTGTCGCTGCGGTTTATCTTTATAAATGTTATCTTTTATAACGAAAAACGGATTACAATTAAGGTTAGTTTAGGTTAGACAAGGTTTGGTTAAACTTATTGGCTTTTTTAAATGTCGCGATATAGAACTGAATGCGAAAATGCGTGAAGATGTCGCGGTTTTGTAGAGTAGCCAAATGCGTGTTTGTGTGTGCACGCGCGCGTTAAATAAGGCTAAGAAATTATAGGCACAAATGTTTGCGGCAAACGTCTTTCTCTGGGGAACATTACTAAATTATAAACAAATTAAGTACTGAAAGGAAAAGAAACTGTAACACGAGATGTTTGTAGTTTGCTCTGAGGCGAGAGAGGAGTGAGTGTTTGTACATCGCTAGAGTATGACATCACAAATGTAAGCATAACTTATGATGCGACTTAAAACCACAGTGCAATACTTTATATTTATATATGTATATATATATATATATATATATATATATATATATATATGTGTGTGTGTGTGTGTGTGTGTGTGTGTGTGTGTGTGTGTGTACGAATTGCTCATTCGTTTGTTATGTATTATTTCTACTGTTGTAAAATGAATCTCCGTACAATAACAGACATCATTTCCAATTTAACTACGTCCTCTTCAAATTTGATTTTTTGCTTTTATATATATATATATATATATATATATATATATTTTTTTTTTTTTTTTTTTCCCGGGCATTTCAGGTCACACCTGCGCGAACAATGGACGAAGATAGAAAATAAAATTTGGTGCTTGTACTTCTCTTTTTATGCGTATATATATATATATATATATATATATATATATATAGTAGTATAGCCGCAAAAGGGGAGAGTGCAAGAATGTTGCAAGTGATGACGTAATGTTGCAAAGGGGGTGGGGGTGTTGCAAAGGGGGGTGGGGGTGTTGCAAAAAAAGAAAAAAAGAAAAAAGAAAAAATACCCTAAAGGGGGGATGCTGCAGGTGCAACAAGGAAAACTTGGAGGCGGCGTTATCCCCCAAGAGAAAGGAGAGAAAGGAGGAGGAGAGGTGTTCACCTGGCAGGAGCCAAGTGCATATTAAGACTTCAGCCGAGTAGGCGTTGTTTTATAGTCTCCTAATCAGCCAGTTGGCTGTAAATGGCTTGAGTTGCCAGATAGCGCCATGTATTCATTTAATTCTAATCGAAGACTGAGTTGCCAGATACCATTGTATACATTATTATAGACTCCTAATCAGCCAGTTGGCTGTAAATGGCTTGAGTTGCCAGATAGCGCCATGTATTCATTTAATTCTAATCGAAGACTGAGTTGCTAGATACCACTTTTTAGCATTATTATTGTATACATTATTATAGACGCCTAACCAGCCAGTTGGCTGTAAATGGCTTGAGTTGCCAGATACCGCAATAACATTGTATACATTATTATAGACTCCTAATCAGCCAGTTGGCTGTAAATGGCTTGAGTTGCCAGATACCGCAATACCATTGTATACATTATTATATTTCTTAAAAGAATACCGGTAGTAGGTTTAGAAGGCGTAACAATTAAGTAAAACAACATTGCATCATTCTGTTTATTATAAATATATAGAAAATAAATATACATTTCAATTGAGGAATATGCATATAACAGTGCAGGAAATATATACACACAATTATGGATATATATAAAATAAATATACATTTCAAATAGAAATAAATATACATTTCACTTTTTTTCAAAATACTAAACTCGGTCTTAATCGAGTATATAAAATAAACATACATTTCAAATAGAAATAAATATACATTTCAATAGAAATATGCCTATAATCGTACAGGGGAAATATCACGCAAAATATATATAAATACATTTCACTTTTTTTTCAAAATACTAAACTCGGTCTTAATCGAGTTTACAATTACATCATTATTGCTCTGCATTACGCAGTATATGCGGCTTAATAATATTTCACCGCTTAAAGTATAGGGAAACCTGTATTCGATATGAAGGGCTTTCATATCGTTCAGTACTATTTTTGTTCCCACTTTACAACCGGTTGGTAAGTCATCTTTAAATACGTCTAGAATACAATCAAAAGCACGCACAAAGAGTTCATCGTTAGCTACATTATTAAACACAAGTTTATAAACACGCTTTTCCAATCGAGGGTTTATTTCTACCGACTCGAGCTTTTCAATCGTGAACTCACTCAACATAGCGGCAATTGAAATAATCTTCTAAATCGTTACGACAACTGCGCGTTATATAAAGAAATAGTTCTTCAGGGTGAACGGTGTAGGTGAGCTCAGCCTTGTACCGATCAATTGCTTTGTACCAAAGTTCATGGTATTTCAAAGAGTCTAAACTTTTTAAATAAACGTCCAGCTCTAGACCATTCTCACCAGCCCTACACTCGGTAAACCCATCGAGCAGTGCGGTGTAGGCGTATTCAAGTACTGTATCAAAATAAAGCATATCCGTAACACGCGCGTCTAATATAGGTTTCAGCTTACGGAATCCGACGATTTCAAACATTCTGTCGAGGATGAAACGGTTTCGCGTAGGAACAAGAGCGTTATTATCAGAAGCATTCTTCCACATCAGCCGTATATCAATGCACGGCCGATCGTTATTTATACACAACGTACATACAACGGCGTATGAGGGTGCGTCACTAATCTGCTCTCTTCTTGTACCTACGTTAGCAGGTATTTTATAACGATCTTCACTCCACTTCTCAACTATCACGAAGATTCTATTCATCTCCTCGATACTTAAATAAACCCGTTTGTTTGTCGGTCTACATTCCGTTTCCAGTACATAGCTAATGGTATCGGAATTACGCCTGAACACGCGCAACGATTTCGTCACGGACACATCGTACGAGGCGTTGAGAATGCTGCTCAAAGGAAGTTCCATCGTATTCGAGGAGCGCACGTCAACTCGGCTCAAGCTCTGAGATAACTATGAGCCGTGTGAGGCACGCAGGTAGGTAGGAATGGTTCGACGGGCGGCTGACTCGATGATACGTGAATGGGCTTGTTCGTATGACCGCGAGTCGAATTGCTGTACATATTTCGGTACAAGAATTAATTTCATCACTACCAGCCTACGCACCAGACATTTTGGAAAAGAACTAGGAACATTTTATGTTTTACTAAACATCTCCACACTCCGGCGCACTATTTGAGAGGAACATATGTTCATATTTTTCCTTTCTGCCCATCAAACGATACTCGTCTCTAAACTCTGTTAAAAATTCACGCAGGGCACTAGCCACAACCTCACTACGAACCTCATCATGATATACGTTAATATAGTGTTAAAAATACTTAAGATTGTCCATGATCACGAGATTCACATTTTCAGTCGTAGGGTATGAGTAATCGACATGGTGTAGCATGACGTAATACCGCTTGTCATACCACCCATCAGCAAGACTCATTATCCATACCTGCTGCTTCTCTTCTGCACGCGTTGTTTCTTTTACTTCACGGTGTATGTGAGACTTTATAAAGTTTAGCTCTGCAGTATACTTCAGCACATCGTCTGTGCAACGAAAGCCTTCAACGGTCTCACCAGAACATCCGTAGAGTATTTGTACATCTTGGAACTTCGCACAATCCAATGTGTTTTTAAAAGAGGCATAGGAGGGAGGAATAGGAAGTTTTTCGGTATCCACCACATCCTGGCACTTTACTGAATACCATTTCGTAAACGTTGTGCAAGCAATATTAAAGGTAGCCATTTGAATACACGTCTGATCTGAATACACGTCTGATCTCTCGGGCTTACTGCGGTCGACTGACCACGCAGGGACTCCCAGATAGTAGCATGACTCACGGTCTTACAGTGGGCGGAGCTTAGAACTTTCACCTGCACACACACACACACACACACACAAAGGAGAAAGTGAAACGCTATTTGAAACATGATATATTTAACAAACGAGATATTCAAGTTATATATATTTACAAATACGATTTAATAAACGAGATATTCAAGTTATATATATATATATATTTACAAATACGTGTAATAAATCAATTTTACAAATACGATTTAATGAACGAGATATTCAAGTTATATATATATATTTACAAACACGAGTAATAATCAATAGATACGATTATATACAAGACGTGTGAGTTAGAAGCATCATTGGTATCCAAAGGGTACGGTATCATAGGTACCAGGTAATTGGTAACGTTTCCTATAGGTGTTACGGCACACCTTCGTACCCCTAAGTTCCTTCACGCCCCCCAGCTTCTGCGCCCGAAAATTGTGGGTGCCTACAATTAGTTGGGGAGGTTGTTCATCATCGTCCAAACATACTAGATCCTTCAACGACTCAAAGTTAACAACCTCCCGATTCGCATGCTTGAGCGTAATACCCTTTGTCTTCACGATATATTTCATTTCCTCCCCCACCCTGACCCGTACCCCATAAGTCTTAGGTCCTGTTGAGGCAAAAGAGTCGGCGTATGCGTTGTCCCCATACTCATCCTTGATCTCATCAGTGAGCTCGCCGAGGAACTCCCCAATAGTGGGCATGTATTCACCCTCCCTCTCTATGAATATCACGCTATCTGTATCGGCATACAATACTCTCCGCCCAAGAGAATGCAATAGACCTCAAAGTTTTATACGGGCGTAGGCTGTTGTGAAGCTGGCCACAGGTATGTTTGTAACCCTTGAGGTATCTGTGGCAAATTCAGTGTTGTTGTACTTTATTACGTAAGTATTACCTACATTTACGATCTCCATGACCTCTTTATCGGGGGCATTGGCATAATCCCAGACATCGCTATAACTTTGTGCCAAATGAATGCTCCCTCTGCCGGTATTCTGCGCAAATTTTCCCCATAGACTGTTTAGACACAACTTTGCACTAAAGCGCTTGCCAGGATTCTTTACAATTTGGACACGATCAAGTTGTATACCTTCGCGGTCGCGGTAACGTTGAATATAGGCAGACTTTTCATCTTCGGTATCAACTCCTCGCGGATACCCTGATGCCTCAACCTTATCCTTCAAAAAGGTGTTTATATATGGTGTGAAAAGGTTGGGTAGCTTCTGAAACCTCCACACCTCATGTATCTTCAGTATTCTATAACCATGGCGTACGGATAGGGCCAACTCAGGACTTGTATATACGCCTCTGATCTTACGCTGGTGGGGTATATGGTTACATTCGCCGTTATCCTCTTCCGCGCACTTCACGCACAGGGGAAACATGAGCTTGTCGTCGATAACGACAGGTAAGATCGGCATCCATAAATTGCGTGGGGGGAGTACGTCTACGAAAGAGAGCCCAAAGTAACGATCATTCAAATTTTTTGAAAATTCATTGATGGAGGGTATGCTAGGTCCCACCAGTTTCTCAGGAGCGCCCACGGGGTACGGATTGCTCTCCATCACGTATGGGTATAAAGAAAAGAAATCGTAGTAATGGAGCTTCACGCCCTCCGTAGGTGGAAAGTATAGTCTGAAAGGATTTGTACGTCCTCCATACAAGCTATCACCACATTTGAGAGGATCCAGCACCATTGAACGCTTGATCGTTTTTATTTCCTCACGGTACACCTCGTCTGTCTCCATCCGTGCATCATATTCATGCTCCCACAAGACTTTGTGAGTGAACTGTGATCCTATAAGTTGATCGCCGGTGCGGGTTGATGCGAGACAGTCGGCAGGAGACCTACCGTGGATATCTCCGGTGATTCCGCACTCAGGACGGGGGCATCCATGCCACCAGCAACCGTTAAAGGAGTACACAGTCTTCACACCAGTGACACGGTTTTCACTTAACCCATCAACCCAAAAAACACGTCCATTAATCTTAATGGGTACTTCACCCGTGTTGCGGGCGTGCTTTATGTATACACCTGTCTGTTGCTGTAGGTGTATGAGCCAGTAAATAGCCTTGTGCCCGTAACTGCGGGGATTGTTTCGGTGAATAATGGCTAAGGTGTCTTTCGGCATGAAGTTATTCTTGAACACCGTAAAACATAATGATGCGATGGTGGTTGCGACTTGCAGTGGATCGCATTTGAAACGGGCTATGTACATCCTTCTAAAGGCTTGGAAACATACTCTAAGCACGCGCACATCATTCACGCAATAACACTCACATTCATCAGCTATATTATAATGGTTACTTTCATTAAAACTGTCGTAGTATCGATCAAAGTCTTCACGTTCATCCATACAGTCAAAATAATGTTTGGGGGGTGGTGGGCCTACGTAGTTTAAAGTCTCGCTGGTGAGGAAAGTGTAAGGGAAGTATCCTTTGGAAACTTCAGCTGCTACTCCCATCACCTTGGGTAGCTTTGCTAATTTACAAGGTGTGAATAATAAAGTATCTTTAAATTGTACATTGCCTCTTATCTGCATCTGTCTTAATTTGTTGCCTCTTTTCAATGGATCACCTGTAAATATCTCAGAGGATTCGTGTTCAAGCAACTCCTTATAAAGGAACTGCGTGTCAAACTTTGCCCCGTTATGGGCGAGAAATACACAGTCATTTTTTTAACTTGTCGGCTAACTTGACAATATAGGACACAAATAGTTTCACAGGACTATCGCTGACATTCGTTTTTAAAACGTTTGTCCGTTTACCACATTTGGGGCACTCGTCACATTCGATATCCATACACTCATCACAGATAGTCTGGCTCACAAGTAAATGTGGAATTACCTCTTGGTTTCAGCGTTCGTATATGTTTCTATATCGTAGTATACAGTTATACAAGGGTTATTTTTAGGCTTAGCATCTTTCATATAACACACATGCTTTACTCCATCCGCCTTATATTCCTCCTGGCATGTAGGACAGTGAATTACGTCACACTTGTGCTTAAATTTTCCCCAATTATCCATTGTGTGAAACATACCACATTCACAGATTCTCATTTTCCTGCACGTGCCAATTGATTTATGGAAATCAAAACAGCTATTATTGAAAAATGTGCGTCTACACACATCACAGTCTCTCTTCTCAGCTTCAACTACACGGCTTTCACATTTGGTGCTTTTACATGCTCACATACCATGTGACATTCTTTAAAATGTCTCACTATATCATCCGCAAACTCGAGGCACCCCTTACACAAATCATGATGTCTCCCATATTTTCGACTTTTGTCATAACTCGCGTAAAGCCACCTTATATTACGGATGGGGAGATACGTTGTCCCTGACAATCCTAAAATAAGTAGGGGTCTTGTACGATCTCTCACACAGCTTTTAAAAACATACACAGTCCTACGACGATCATCCAACCCAAACACAACTATGCGGACATTCATTTCCTGTTCTACCTTCTCAGCTCTTCAGGACCCATATTACAGTCAAATTCAAGTTCACAGTCTACAGCTAGTTTACGGGCACGCTCCACGACTGTAGGCAACCAAATTTTTTGAGTTCGTGTATTTTGTACAGTAAACATACGTGCTAAGAGTACTGCTATAAAGCAGCAACCACGATCGACGTTTATATGCCGTCTATAAATAGCTTGAGAATTGAGGTTAAGAGTATACGGTATGGCACTATGGCCCGCAACACGGAATACACGGTCAATATTTACCGTGAAGTTGTCCATATTGAAGGCTATACTACTTTGGGCGGCTTGCATTATACGTCCTAATATATATTCTACATCTTCAGCCGCCAAACGTCTAAATGGCACTATCACCCAATAATCGTCTACATCACCGTCATCTGACCCGAATCCAAAGGACAGACTCGTCCTGACTTCACGCTCGTCGCGATTCTGAAGAGCAAACTCTATAATACGCTCTACAACCCAGCGTAGTCCGCGCTCAATACCATTGCTATACATGACTCTAGGGTCGACCCTGACTCTATACCGATTTCTAGTCAAGGCTGGGGTGGGGGCTGCGGAGCGCACCAATTCGAGCGTTATATCTTCCTCAACAGAACGGGGGGCGGCGGATGAATTAGGGGGTATATTAGCGGAAGGTGCTGCTGATGGGGGGCCTGTTGCGTAGGAGGTTGATGGTTGGGGCTCTATTATTGTAGACTTAACAGAACGGGGGGCGGCGGATGAATAAGGAGATATATTAGCGGGAGGTGCTGCTGGGGGGGTTGTTGCGTAAGAGTTGAGGGTTGGGATCTATTACTGGTGCAACAGGCGCGTATTTCGGTCGCTTTATACCTGACGTGGGTATCTCATACCTCCGCTTTGGACGTGTTACCGGTATCGCTGGTGAGGTTCGTTGGCAGGGGAGGAGATCACAACTACACTGTCGTCGAGGTCATCCGTAATGATGGGCTGCTCTACCTCATCGTCATTCACGGTTCTGTGGGAGAAGAAATATAAGGAACAGCACTCAAAATTTGTAATATTTTGTAAATGACCCACTTAGGAGTGTGACGTGTTAGAAATGGACTCTGTAGAAAAATTCAGATTCATGAGCCCATCCACATGTATTATATCTGGACCTACAGGATGTGGTAAAACTGTGTTTATGCTTAAAATCATTAAAGAAAAGGGGGAGATGTTCTCGAAATTTGTGCATAAAGTTATATGGTGCTATTCGACGTATCAATCAGTGTTCAACGAGTACCAAGATGATATTTTGTTCCACAAAGGCGTATATGACGTTAATTCGTTAAAGGGAAATGAACATACAATCATTGTAATTGACGATCTCATGTTGGAGATGGATAAAACGTTTGCCGAGACATTTACAGTATTCTCCCACCATCTTAACATAAGCGTGTTCTTCATCAATCAGAATCTATTTTTCAAAAATAGATACATGCGCGATGTGTCGTTAAATACGCAATATCTAGTCTTATTCGCGCAACGTAGAGATGTATCATAAATTGGGGTATTAGCCAATCAAATGTTCCCGAATCAGCGTAAGGAGTTTTTGGAAGTTTATAAAGAAGCTACAAGCACGCGTTACGGATATTTGCTTTGCGACCTTCATCCGCGAAACACGTTTAGAGTGCTTCTGCGAACGAATATATTTCCAAACGAGCCTGAAACGGTGTATATTCCAGAATGACAAAGAGACTAAAGAAATACCGTGAATTAATAAAATCTATCATCGACTGCCCCGGGCAATGCAGCAGATGTTTATTAAAAATACGATCCCGACTTTTAAAATGCATCTGTGAAATCTGTCTTAACGTTATAAATTGCAATGTATCAATGAAAACCCATCAGAAGGCTCGCCTACGCCGCTACAAGAACATAATACGTGCACTCGCTCGTAAAAGCCAAACTGTAGCGAGGAAAAAACGAATTATTGTACAAACAGGAGGGTCATTTCTCCCCAACTTATTTTCAGTTTTGGGTCCTTTACTGACTAGATTAATATAATGAAGAAAGTGGTAGTGATTCCCACGAGGTGTACGCCTCACTGCAAAGGAATCCAGACACGTATCTAGATCCCCGTAAAAGCAGACTTAAAAGAATGGAAAGCGAATTGTTTAGCCCTATTAAACAGTGAAAAAACACTGATGAGAAAAGAATCTTATACCAAGAAGCTCTGCAGAAATTTCTTCACGAGTACGAAAATTATAAGAGCCCTACAGAGATTCCTGTGGTTATTAGGCACAGCACGGGGGACGATGGCGACATAGGATCTGTGCCCGACGACACAGCTGACCAACCAAAAGATTAGCCACACAACATATCGAACATTTATTAAAAATACCCTCCCACTTACATTGAGGAGTAAAGGCTTAAGTCTTTATAATCTATTGAATGAGGATCCCGCCATACAATGGACCGATACATGGGAGATCATTGTGGAAGGATCAAAGGTACAGGGATCGAATATCGTAGACATTATCCATGATCTGTGAGAAAGTGGGATAGGCCATCACCATCAGGATGGAAGCATATTAAAGCAAGACTACAAATAAATGTCCCTAAAACGTTGATAGGAAATCTGAACAGGTTAAAAGACTTGGAACATGCAACGCCTGTGACACAATTGAAGGCGCCGTCACCCCCGGCGGTAACACATTTGAAGAGGAGCAAGAAGAGGTTAAACCAACCCTACCCACGTGCCTCTAAAATACGCAAATGGCTAACGTATTAACTAAACGCTATTATGACATTTCTACCCCATCCTCTTACGGCGGCGTAGATAGACTGTACAGAAGTGTTTACGGAGTAGGAAAAAAAGATGTTGAAAGATTTTTGAGGGAGCAGGACGCTTATACGCTTCATAAGCCTGTGAGAAAAAGGTTTAAAACAGCCAAGACAACGGCTTCCTCGATTGATTCTATTTGGCAAGCAGATTTAACAGACATGCAAAGATATTCTGTGTATAACGATGGTTACCGCTACATTCTATTCATAATAGACGTACTCTCTAGATATCTGTGGCTAGTTCCTCTGAAAATAAATCACCTGAAACAGTTGCTAAAGCCACCAAAACGCTAATGTTAAAAGAAAACAGGGTTCCTGGCTATTTTTGTACGGATATGGGGAAGGAATTTATAGGCCGTGCTTTTCAGAACATGTTGACAGAGTTTAATATCAGCTATTACACAACCATTCTATACATAAGGCTTCTTTAGCTGAAAGAGTTCAGCGCACCATAAAGGAACGCATGCACCGTTATTTTTACACATAAAAACACATACAGATTTCTAGACATTCTGGAATCATTGGCATCATCCTACAACCGCTCACACCATCGCACGATTGGGACAACACCTAACGAAGTTTTAGAAAGAGGTACGCTCCCGAGGAGAGATGGATCACCACCACCACCACACTCTGCGCCCTTCAAAATCAATGATTATGTAAGGCTGTCGCGTTCGGGGAATAAATTCGCAAAGGGTTTTGAGCAAGGATGGACACGCGAGATTTTTAAAGTTAGGGCTGTGAGACCTAAAGGTGAGATAATGATGTATTACATCGAAGATTGAATGGGGAAGAAATCTCAGGAGGCTTTTACCGCGAGGAATTGCAGAAAGTTGCGTTTAATTTAGAAAAAAGTGTTTAAAATTGAGAAAATTTTAGGAAGCAAAGGTTCAGGAAGGAGAAAATGTACCTGTTTGAAATGGCTAGGGTACCCAGAAAGCTTCAACACCTATATAAAAGCTGATGCAATAATGAAGCTTAAATAGTATGCAACATGGCTCCTAACCATTTCTACGTCACACTCCCGTCCTCCTCGTCCCTGTCTGTACACCCTAACAACACACTAGCCAACTTTGTAACAGAACTCCATGGGCACATTGAATTGAGTCGTGATTCGTATGAGGTGGGGATATGCGAAATTCAGCTGGACACCGTCTTTTTAAATATTGAACATAAAGAAACCGTTTTTTACGATTCTTAGAGACATTGACGAGTGTGAAAAAGCTGGGGTAGCTATGGATGAAACTATGCGTATCGCTCGGACTAAGATTGCACGGTATTACAGTACAGAAGTAAGACTAGGGCCGGGTCAATATGGTTCGGCCGAGGATGTTGTGAGAGGCTTAAACGTAAGTTTAAGAAACTCAAACCTTACGAATGATTTAGTATACGAAATCGTAAACAACCCTGCACATACACTAATCCTAAAATCAAAGACTAACAGACGTATTAAGACCATAGAAAGTTCCAAATTCTAGCCAATGGCCGATATAGCGCAGCCTTCCAAAGAGACACATTTCACGAGACAGCATGACTTGTCCAGATTAATGTATCAATTGAAGATGGAGAAATTGGCTGAAAGGTCCCCAGACATGTGCTATATTTACAGTAATATAGTGGAGCACCAGTTTGTTGGGGATACCCAGGCACGCCTGCTGCGCATTGCTCATCCCCAACCATAGAGGAAGGAGTTTGAGTATTACATATGACAGACCCCATTATGTGAATGTCGCAACTAATTTAATAACCAATATCACAATATATATAAGAACGATTGAGGGTGAAAACTTCCCATTCGGTAACGGAGCTTAACAGTGAAGCTACACTTTCGACGCACTGAGTTATAATGGATAGAAAGCCTTTCACCGTCTAGGGATGCGATACCAGCGCGGTAGTGGACTTGGGTCCATTTTTTCATCCATACTACGTACGGCTGTTCCTTTGTTGAAGAGGGGTGCCAGATACCTTGGAAGGAAAGCGCTACAATCAGGCCTTAACACTGCAGAAGACATATTGGCCGGGGCTAAACCTAAAGAAGCTCTAAAAAAACATTTAAAGCGTACACGGGACGAAATCATCAAAGATGCAAGGAGAAAAATGCGTGGTGGCGGGAAGAAGAAGAGGGCTCCCCGGAAGAAGAGGGGTCACGTGGTATTAACGTAAAAGGCTATCAAAAAAGAAGTGCTGTAAGCGAATGAAACCTATGGTTGACCACTTTTTTGACTGATATAAGCTAAGGACATTGATCTCATGAGTCATAGTTTTGTTTACCACTTGTCGAGAGAGGAGTCACTCTTTCGCCATGGCACGCTTCATCCACCCATGTAGTTCACAATGCTGTAAATCGGAGCTGTCCCTTTTTGAGCTACCTCCAACCCAAGTTTCTATTGAGCACAGTGACTTTATTACAATTAACCCTTTAAACACAATTAGTTCCCGAGTGCACCTATAGAATTCGTGATACCCAGCTCAGGTCCTTACTTTTTTGATCCAAGCTGTGTGCACATGTACGCTAAGCTACGTATAGCCCATTCTGATGGAACGGTCTGCGATGACAAATATGCTGTATACCCTGAAACAAACTTTCTGCACCCATATTCAACCAGTGTGACGTATATTTAAATCAGACCAACATATCGGCAGGCACGGGGTACTATCATCTACGAGCCTATTGGAAAATGTCCTCAACTTTTCCAAAGAAGCGAAGGCTACCTTTTTAAGTGCGGAGGGATATTATCAAACTAAAGATGAAAATAGTATAAAGGACAAATTTAAAAATTCTAAAAAGAAAATATACGAGTGTTTTGGACGGTTGCACACAGATTTCACTTTCCAGGAGAAGTTGCTTGTGAACGGGGTGGATATGAAAATAAAGCTCACCCGCACGAGTCCTGAGATCTGCTTAAATCTGGATGCGAATCAAGAAGAGGGTGCAAAGTCCGTTGTGGTTCACATTATGGACACATACCTCCGCGTACGGCGAGTGAAATTAAGTTCACCAAAACAACTAGAAATTGAGAAAAATTTACTAAACGCTACAGTGAAATATCCTATTAACAGAGTGCAGATCAAACTATATACGGTTCCTGCAGGGTTGGCATCGAAGCAGATAGAAAACATTGCCCTGGGAAATCTTCCTAAAAGGATATTAATCGGCATGCAGGACCACGCTTCGGTGAATGGAAAATATAAAAAGAGTGCCTTTAAATTCGAGAATTTCGGACTTAAAAATATAACTCTATACGTTAATGGCACTGCTTTGGGTGGAACAATGGGTACGGACTATTCATCAGACGCTGTGTTACCGCTTTGTGCCAGAGCCTATAGTAATCTGACCCATATTGCAGGTGATTGTGATGAGCTTGGTAATGGGGTAACGCAGGAAGAATTCATTGATCAATTTAACCTTTTCCGTTTGACATTACACCTGACTTATCTGCTAGCGTAAATACCCATTTAACCCACAGCAGAGCGGAAACATCTCAGTGCGGCTGGAATTCGCCAAGCCTATAGACGCTCCTATTAGTGTACTAGTATATCTCGAATCGCAAGCCCTAATAGAAGTAGATAGATTTAGAAGCGTTATCACTGACTTTTAAAATGGATGCTAATACACTTCAGAAAGTAATGGAGCGAGTCACACGTTCCAAATTTATCGGCGTGTTTGCGAAGAATGAAACATTGAGTTTGCCAAGTACGCGAGAATGCGGTAGTCTTATTGTGAACACAGACATCATCGGTAATGAAGGGATTCACTGGATCGCTGTCTATTTTAAAAATAGACAGCGCCTGTACTATTTTGATTCACTCGGTACTCAACCCTGGAGTGACCCTATTATTGTAAAATTTCTCGCTCAGTTACATATTCCCGAAGTTGTATGGACCCATTTCGCATGCAAGGATATTTTACTAATGTTTGCGGAATGTACTGCGTCTCATTTCTCATGCATATGTCAAATGATAAAGAATTTATAAATTTTTTAAATTTATTTGACCCGTGTCACACTCGCCGAAACGATGAAATGGTATGCAGACAGATAAAAAACCGTTTTCCAATTGTACGTACTCGTTGTATATTATAATGTTTTTGTTCGTATATTTGTAACGATATATCTGTAGTTGTTTATTGTACTGATTTCTTTCATTTAATAAATTTATGAAAATATATTGTGTCTTCTTATCCCAAAAAGATCGAAAAACACTTACATTATTTCGGTGTGACATTGTTGACTGATCAGTATCCTCCCTATTCCGAGATTCTTCAAAAGATTGTATAACACGTGTCAAATCCTCATCGGACCTTAAAGGAATAATGCTTTTAAAACATATACAGAGTATACAGACAGATCCCCATTATGTGAAGATATCTTTGGTTCGAGGAATAACATTGAATGCCATAAAAATTTCGATTTTAGCATAATGGGGATAACCAAATAACATTGATTGACATTTTTGGCGAGTATCTATTTGACGAGATACTACAACTCTCCATATATATATAAAACTAATTATAGACACTTACATTTCTATGGTAGTCCCTTGCGTCGGTTGTAAGGAGCGTCACTGCAAATATCTTCTACGGTTTGCGTTGAAAATAATTCGCCACGGTCAATCGCATTGAAAAGACTAATTGCGGTTAATGCTGCAGTATCACGTTCTTCATACAATTCCGGGGAGACGTACAGGTCCATGGTGGAGGATGTGTGACATTGTTGACTGTTCAGTATATCCCCCGTATTCCGAGATTCTTCAAAAGATTGTATAACACGTGTCAAATCCTCATCGGACCTTAAAGGAATAATCTTTTAAAACATATACAGAGTATACAGACAGATCCCCATTATGTGAAGATATCTTTGGTTCGAGGAAACATTGAATGCCATAAAAATTTCGATTTTAGCATAATGGGGTAACAAAATAACATTGATTGACATTTTTGGCGAGTATCTATTTGACGAGATACACCCCATCCATATATATATATAAATTCTAATTATAGACACTTACATTTCTATGGTAGTCCCTTGCGTCGGATTGTAAGGAGCGTCACTGCAATATCTTCTACGGTTTGCGTTGAAATAATCATCACGGTCAATCGCATTAAAAAGCTAATTGCGGTTAATGCTGCAGTATCACTTCTTCATACAAGTCTGGGGAGACGTACAGGTCCATGGTGGAGGGAATGATTATCACTGACGCGAAAATAGCTACTGTTACTCCAACTGAAAAATATCCCCTTTTATATGCACAATCGCCAAGCTCCGCCCAAAAGACCAGATGTTCGTAGTGATTGGCTGCCGATGTAGCTGGGTGGAGCTATGACGTGTACCAATCCGCTATAACGGGACCGGACGAGTAACATATATATAAAATCGTGTTTCTGAATTATAGGCACTTACATTTCTATGGTAGTCCCTTATATTATATTTTTACTTACAAGTATTGTTTTCTTGTGTTAACATAATTGTTAACTTATTTTATAATAAAGATTCGATTTGGATTTCCTTTCTCACTAGAAACAAACTCTGCCAGAAGACTCACCCTGACTGATATAACATAATATGGGTATGGTTTTCGATTTGGATTTCCTTTCTCACTAGAAACAAACTCTGCCATTTTAAGGGTGATATACTACTGCAGCACTATAAATGTTATAGTTTAAATGAAGAGGCTAACCTTCTTATTTACATCTTCGTATTTGCGTCTTGGCAACTAAGATTTTATTTAGTTGGTTGTTCATTCGAACAATTATAACGTCGAATAATTGCTGCTTCGAACAACTGTTTTTCGAACTATGGTTTTCGAACAATTGTGCTCGAACAATTGTGTTCGAACACAATGGCAAAAGATACAAGCATATCCCGTTATTTGAACAAAACTCTCTCTCTCTCTCTCTCTCTCTCTCTCTCTCTCTCTCTCTCTATATATATATATATATATATATATATATATATATATATATATATATAATTGTGGGCATATCTAAGAAATGGAGTCGAGAGAGGTTTTGTTCAAGCTGTCTAGGAGAAAGGTCATTATGGTCAATCGAGTTGGGCAGATTCTCGGAATTCCTTTCCTCTAGCGGATTGTATTTTGGATAATTTCAACTTTTAATTGAATTGTTTCGTAAATTTTCATATTGTTTCAATTTTTTTCGCATGGAATGAGGCTCGTGTGTTTCATAAATTTTCATCTCGATACAACTTAGATATTATATATATATATATATATATATATATATATATATATATATATATACGGGTTTGGGGAATGACGATCGTCTGTTTTGAATTGTTTCATAAATTTTCATTTCCGTTCGTTTTTCCCCACTGATATTCGAATGTTTATAATGAAAATTGAGTGTGTAAAATTATTTATTTGATAAACAGAATTTAATTGGATTCACCCCAACGTCAGACCATTACTTTGGTCTTATATAATTATTTTAGGAGAATTTAATAAACATAATATTAAAGTACATTTCTTTCTCATTAAAATGTTCAGGGTCACGCGGCCTGTTTTGCCTTTTTTTTTTTGTTTCACTACAGATTTGTTTGTGGGTACTTCTTTTATTTATTTCTTGTAGTACTTGTGTTACCTTATTTCTATACAATAATGTCTTGAAGTGCTATTTTTGTACGGATATGGGGAAGGAAATTATAAGCCGTGCTTTTCAGAACATTCGAAAAGTTTAACTAAGTTTAATGAAGTTCAAGTTAATGTTATATTTGATTCTAATCGTTAAACACTATATACATCTATTGTAAAACCCTATATACATCTATACATCTATAGTGAAACACTATATATATATATATATATATAGCTATTTTTGTACGGATATGGGGAAGGAATTTATACGCCGTGCTTTTCAGAACATGTTGATAGTTTAATATCAGCTATTACACAACCAATTCTATACATAAGGCTTCTTTAGCTGAAAGAGTTCAGATATATATATATATATATATATATATATATATATATATATCATAAGCTGTTTAAAAGACTGTATATATATAATTATAGTAAACTTATGTTGAAATAAACTAGTTAACCATAAAATTAATTATTTTCTATTATGAAGTTTTCTATGTTGAATTATGTGTGGTAAACTATGTTATTTGTTTCGAAAAGTTTAGCTTCAAGTTTAATGAAGTTCAAGTTAATGTTAAATTTGCTTCTAAACGTTAAACTAAACTAAAATTAAATGTTATAATATGAAAAATAAATAATATATATATATATATATATATATATATATATATATATATATATATATTTACATATACCTAGCATAAGATGTTTAAAAGAATGTGTATATATATATATATATAAGCATAATAATATATATCTAGCAAGAGCAATCCGATCATTGCAAAAAAACTGGAAAGGTATGCAATTCCATAATAATAAAGATTGAGTGTGTAAAATTATTTATTTAATATACAGAATTTAATTGGATTAACTACCGTCATATATATATTGTGTTACACAATGGATGATTAATATATGGATTTCTGGGACACATGGCGCTATCTGGCAACTGAACACATTGCGCTATCTGGCAACTCAGCCAGAATAGAGGCTTATAAAAGACCGAGAAGCTGATGAAAGAATCATTCAAGCTCGGCTCCCAGCCGAGCAAGGACCTCTGGTCCTTCTCTTTCAGGCCCTTTGGTAAAACCCCTTAGAGGCCTCTTAGGTTAGAAAACGAAAATAACTTGGGGGAGAACTCCTCTCTCTCCTTCAGGTGTCTCTCTCTCTCTCCTTCAGGCGTCTCTCTCTCTCCTTCAGGTGTCTCTCTCTCCTTCAGGTGTACCCCTCCCCCCTTGGCTCAGTCAACTGGCTGATTCAGCCAACTGGCTGATTCTGGCTGATTAGGAGCCTATAAAACAACGCCTACTCGGCTGAAGTCTTAATATGCACTTGGCTCCTGCCAGGTGAACACCTCTCCTCCTTTCTCTCCTCCTTTCTCTCTGGCCTTTGGGGGGAATAGCTTGGGGGAGGCCCCCAAGTTGCATGCCCCTTGCAACCTAGGTTGGCAACAAAGGGCCCTTTGGGGTATTTTTTCTTTTTTTCTTTTTTTTGGCAACACCCCCACCCCTTGCAACAACCCCCACCCCCTTTGCAACAACCCCACCCCCTTTGCAACAACCCCACCCCTTTGCAACATTGCAACATTACGTCATCACTTGCAACATTCTTGCACTCTCCCCTTTTGCGGCTATACTACTATATATATAGTGGAATTTGTCCTTCTAATGAATTTTTCTCTATCTAACTTGAATTTTGTTAACGAAAAAGATTGCTTTTGATAATACTATGTTTCGTATTGAAGTAACGGTGCTTTATCTAACAGTAAAGTTTAAGAAGTTTGTGCGTGAAATTGAAACGCGTTTCCAGGTAATAAAAATATGTAGATATATATATATATATATATATATATATATATATATATATATATATATATGTTATAATATCCCCTCCGTCTATGGCCCTGGGGTGGTTCGGATCGACGGGGGTTCTAGTTAGGAGGCAGCAACGGATATTTCTTCTATAACATTCTAATTCTTTTCCGCCGGTCAAATGGTGGGTCGCCACTTGTCAAATTCTTGGCTACAGACTCGCCAGACTGTTATGCCAATATCTTCTATGGTGCTTGGGTTGTCTCTTTCTTAATTTGGGCAAAGGGTCGCCGGTTGTTAATTCTTCTCTTTTTATAATACTCTGATACTTTCTCTGATACTAAAATTATCGACTTTTCTTTTATACCTTATCGACTTAACTAAGTTCTTCTGAAGAGAGTACGGCTCGAAGAGGGAAAATAAAAAGTTTCTCTTACTGTAGTTTACTTCTAAAAATGTACAGGTAGTGCTCTGAATTTACAGGGGTAGAGGTTCGACCTCTTTCGACCATGGCTCAGGCCGGAATCTAAAAAGTTAAGGAGGCAAGGGGCCTCTGCCCCCTCCTCGCAGCGAAGCTGCTAATAAGGGAGGCTCGTAGCAGTGACAAAACAGAGTCTCGTAATGAAGTGCAATTCATTTTACAAATACATGTATAATATAAACCTAAATGTTGGGGGAAGGAAGTTGAAGGTTAAGTTCCCCCCTTTTAAACACATGATCAGCTGTTTGAAAAATTCAAAATAAAAATAAAAAAACTAATTTGTATTTTTTGCCGAGTCTACATTTATGAAGGCGATATAATTTCATAGTAGTACATAAGTACAATTTGAGTACGTATTAATTTTGGTTCATTACAATTACGATTACAATTATGGATTACTTCACATTCGCTTATGATTGTCCATTACAGTTCTATTAAAGTACATTCTTACATTATATATTAAATCATTACATTTAATTACAGTTTCATTGAAGTACATTACGTTGTTTACCATTCTTACAGTGTTTTTATATATTTATATATGGTTATAATATATGGTTATAATATATTGTTATAATATATGGTTATTATATATGGTTATTATATATGGTTATTATATATGGTTATTAGTACAACACAAGTACATGAGACATGACACACATGATATAACATAACGCATGATAATGTTATAAATTCGAATCAGAGCGAAAGGAGATTTTTTTATCTTTGAAGCGTTCACTTATGCTATAGTTCGCGAAATTTGATCACCTACCTCAGCATTTTCGAGTACATTGAGAGGTGATATAATTAAAAATAAAAATGAAAAAAATAATAAGAGAACGTATTTATGCGTTTTCGAACGAATGCATGAAGTTTTGCGTTTCATAGATTGACACGAGTAAAAATGAATATTTAATAAAATTTATATAAGATAATGATCAAGGGAAATTAATGACGTATAGATGAATATGGTTGAATAATAATATTTATACTACATAACACCACAACATTATTATTATTAAAGAATTTACCATACATTGAATACGGAAGATGTCCAAATACTAAGCACATGATTCAGTGTACAAGGTATGGGAAACGTAAAGAGAATTAAGTTATTTTATGACGTCATAGTGTATAAGTCATTATTAGAAAAGATGAATTAAGACAAAGAGTGGGCAGTGATGACTAAGAAGTACAACTACGGGTTCCAATCCTGTTATATGCAATGTGTATGCATAATCTAGGGACGAGGGTGAGATGCAAGAAAATCATAATTAATTATAATAACTTCTATAACAAATGGAAAATGGATACGACTAAACCATAGATATGGTAGATCGTAGGGTTGTGACACGAACAAAAATAGGAAGCTACAAGTAAAATTATTATTCAAACTCGCGTTAAGCGATTTTGGTTCTTATGTAAAAATGAATATTGATTATTCATTGTTCATTTTTTACATTTATATATATATATATATATATATATATATAGTAGAATTCTAAGAAATTCAATGTACATGTGGTTTGAAATAGAGAAATTAATAATTATTAAGCATTGTTTTAATAAAAAAATTCTAATTTTGTTTGTTGAAACCGCTGACGAAAGTTAATTAAAAATTTCTGGAGATAAAATTCTAGTAAATACAGTTAAATTTTACATGATACGGTTTTAGTTTTAAAATGGAAAGCAATTATTTCGTTGATATAAATACAATTATTACCCAATTAAATGCAGCGCCTTAAAAAAAAAAATCCGACATCTTTACTATTAACTTCGATTCAAACCTGTTTAATTTAAAAATAAAAAATTTGTACACGCATTGAAACATCGAACAGTTTTAACAGCATCAAAATCGTATATAATGAAGTGAACTTGAAAATTCACAGAATATTATTTCTAGTTAACTGTGAAAATAAAATTTTATGGGTATATATATATATATATATATATATATATATATATATATATATATATAATGTTATAATGTTATAATGTTTCAGACCAACAAAGATCCTAGGATCCACTCATGGCTGGTCTACCTAACTGTGTTCGTAATCGTGTATTGTGTATGTCCTCCGTGGTGGCGGAGGGGACCTACAATTTTACGTGGATTCCGAACCATAAGAACATAAGAAATTTATGTAAAAACTGCCGGTAAATTGGCAACGACCAATTTTTACGAAACTAAATAATTATCAATTTAAAACTAATTAATTATCGATTTAAAACTAAAGATAGAATCTCTGGATCCAGAGGATCAAGTCATAATAGACTACTATCCACAAATGTTACACTCTATATCTATTTATAACGGACATGCAAATATATCAGATCCAAAGAATCCAGTCAATTTCATTACGGTATCCATCAAGTCACGGTCCATATCGATTGCGGACCAAGTCAAAATTTACAACCATATACATTACAATATATACACTTACGTGGAAAAATGTAGGTGTGGCTGTAAAGACTGTACAGTAATGTAGAAATGTGTGTGCACCCATTATGGGTCTCCCATTTAAAGGTGTTTGTGGGGCAAGTGAAGATCATGAGTTTTTCAATACCTCACAGTACTATGGGGGCACCGCTCGACAGAGGAATCTCTTTAAATGGGGTGTGTAAGGACAGAGAGTATCCCTAACCCAAGACGCTGCCTCCCTATATCCCACAACACTTGTGTTGAGCTGTGGGATCTATCCCCACAAAGCCTTAATTTTACTACCTTAAACTATACCCTTTCTATCAACATGCGCGTCTAATCGATTTTTAAACATGTTTATAGACGTGCTACTAATTACTTCTACCGGCAAACTATTCCAGCTATTTACTATTCTATGCGTAAAAAAGTTTTTCGCAACTGCTGTCTCGAACCTTCTACTTGTCAACTTACACCCGTTATTTCTAGTCCTATTATATTGAGATATTTCGAAAAAGCTATCTCTATCTACGTTATCAAACCCATTCATAATTTTGAAAACCTGGATTAGATCACCCCTTAACCTCCTAGTCTCGAGAGTAGTCAATTTTAACCCCTTAAACCTATCCTCGTACGACTTTGACCTAAGAGACGGAATCATCTTAGTTGCTCGTCTTTGAACTCTTTCGATTTTGTCTATATCTTCGCTCATATGCGGATTCCAAAACTGGACCGCGTACTCCAAATGGGGTCTAACTAATGATTTATAAAGAGGAACTATAATATCGCGCGATTTGTACTCAAAATTTCGAGCTATAAAACCTAACACTTTGTTCGCCTTATTGACCGCTGCTGTACTTTGTTTCGCTACTTTTAAATCACCAGTGACTATAACTCCTAAATCTTTTTCCTGCTCTACGCTTGTTAAATCTTTCCCTGACATACTATACGCAAAATTACCGTTACGCGAACCTATATGCAAAATTTTGCACTTATCCACGTTAAATCTCATTTGCCATGTGACTGACCAATCAACGATTTTATTCAGATCTTCCTGAATTTTACCTCTATCTTCGTCATTAATCGCCCTACCACCCAGCTTCGTGTCATCCGCAAACTTTGAAACTGTATTGACTAGGCCGACATCTAAATCGTTAATATATATAAGAAAAAGCAAGGGGCCCAATACAGAACCCTGAGGAACGCCACTCGCTACATTAGCCCAACACGACTCCGCTCCATCAACGACCACCCTCTGTTTCCTGCCTCGCAACCACTCTTCTAGCCAATTTATTACTACACCCCTGATTCCATGAGCCTTAGTTTTTTCAATGAGTCTTTTGTGCGGCACGGTGTCAAACGCTTTTTGAAAATCTAAATACACTACATCAACCGCCCGATGTCTATCGTAAACTTCAACCACGCTTTGGAAAAATTCTAAAAGATTAGTTAAGCAAGATTTGTTTCGCCTAAAACCGTGCTGCGTATTTCTAACCAGATTATGCACTTCTAAGTGTTCGACTATACGATCCCTAATTATTGATTCCAGTAGCTTACCTACAACAGACGTTAAACTGATTGGCCTATAATTTCCCGCCGCACCTTTATCGCCTTTCTTAAAGATAGGTGTTACGTTTGCTAACTTGAAATTATCTGGTACGCACCCCTCAGAAATAGACGCATTAAAAATCTTTGTTAGCGGCACAACAATGCTATCTTTTAATTCTTTTAGTTGTATGGGATATATGGAATCCGGACCCGGTGATTTACGCGTTTTCATTTTATCAATATAGCGCATTACTTCCCCTTCACTAACGACAATATTATCCAAAATATTACCATTATCAAAAGGTATTATGTCTATGACCGTAGGGATATTCGTTACATCTTCTATAGTAAAAACTGACGTAAAAAATTCGTTTAGCAAGGTAGCCATTTCCTTGTTTTCAGAGACTAGATCTCCATTTACATTTTTCAATGGACCTAAGACACTTTTTACTGGATTTCTATTATTGACGTATTGAAAGAATCGCTTGGGGTTTTCTTTACCGTCACGAGCTATGGAGATTTCAAATTCGCGCTTGGACTTTTTTATTACACTTTTCGCTTCACGCCTCAGAGATATGTAGTTGTTTCGTAACAACAAATTGTCTTTATCGCACTTATGTTGCCTATAAGCCCTATCTCTACTCTTTATAATGTCTCTACTCTAGAAGTAAACCACAAGGGCTTGTTGTTTACTTTCGCACGCTTAATTTTGTACGGTACACATTCCTCATTTATAGTCCTAAATACCGTTACGAACGATTCCCACATTAGTTTTGCGTTGGAGTTCCCCATTACGTTTTCCCAATTGACGTGTGAAAATTTATTTCGAAATTTACTAAAGTCTGCGTGCTGGAAGTTAGGAATTTTAGTCGAGTTAGTTGGTTTCGAGTGACTTACTGAGAGGACAAACTCTACCATATTGTGATCGCTATTGCTCAACGGTTCTATTACTTGAAGATCAGTAATTAGCCTATCATCCGTAGTTATTACTAAATCTAAAATACTGTCCAACCTCGTAGGTTCCCCAACCTTTTGAATAAGAAAGCTATCCTCGAGAAAATTAACTAAACGATTACCTTCCGCGTCTCCCTGCATTGTATCGTAATTCACGTTGGCGCAATTAAAGTCACCCATAACTAAAGCCTGCTCACTACCGATTATTCTCTTTAGTTCACGATATAACGCTTCGTCCGTATCAGCTGTTTGATTTGGGGGCCTATATATAACCGCAACAAGAAGTTTGAAATCGTTCAATTTAAGTTCTGCTATAGTCGAATCTATCGGTTCTGGAATTGAGTGCTTTACTTCTATAACGTTCGCAATATTATCTTTGATATACAACATAACACCGCCTCCTCGCCTACCTATTCTGTTTTTAACAAAAAGTCTATAACCTTTAATTTGATACTCCCCTACAAAGTCACGTGTTTCAGTGCTAAGCCACGATTCATTTATCGCAATTAAATCATAGTCTTTACAAGCAATTAAAGAAAAAAATTCGTTTATTTTATTTCGTAGGCTACGAGCATTTAAGGATAGAACCTTCAAATTGTTTGTAATTGCGACACCTTCGCGAGCGCGGGGGAAATTTGTGGAATTTACGCTGGGACCGTTCGAGTTACGGCAGCCTGAAAAGAAGAGACAGTATTATGAAATAGTCTTCCTAAACGCGCAGCTCCAACTTCATTAAGATGAAGTCCATCTTCGAGGAACAAGTCCCTCCTGCCGTAGAAACTGTTCCAAAAATTGCAAAATGCACTCCTTCCTGTTGGCAAAGAGACTTTAGGTTATTGTTAATATAGGTCGCCTTGCTGTAGAAATCGCTTCGTTGGATAATTCGAGGAAGTATACCTGTTAAAACAATCTTATTAGTTTTCTCCTTTAATCGCTCTAATAAGTCCCTGTACCTAGCCAGCAGTTCTTCCGATCTAGAATTTAAAACGTTATTAGTACCGACATGAATAACATACGTTGTGTCCTCGTGGTACCGTCTGTAAAATGGTCAACACTATTAGTTATATCCTCCACCCTTGCACCAGGGTAGCAGTAACGGCGCCTACGACGAGGGTTTCTCCCACAGAATTCCTCGAGCTGCCCTCGAACAATGGAATCGCCAACGAGGCGTATTTCCGGTTCATCAGCATCTTCGAAACCTAAAACAGAAAACTTATTGCTTGTTATTACTGGTAGACAGGTCTTTGTGTGTGTGTGTGTGTGTGTGTGTGTTGTGTGTGTGCACGAGTTGTTCATTCGTTTGTCATATATATATATATATTATATATATATATATATATATATAGAAGCGCATCCTTTCCCACTGTTACTCGTGATTTAGCGTGAATTGCGATATTAATAATAATAATAATAATAATAGGAATTATGTAATAATTGATTTATTTTAGTTGTGTAAAGAGCGTGTGTTTAAATTCTAATTATTTATTTAATAAACAGAATTTCTTTTAAAGTAAATTGTTGGAACTAGGGAGAAGATTCATCTGTATTGGTAGCGATTTAAAATAAATGGTAGTACCTGACAACTATCATCATATAAATATATGGTAGTATTTAGTAACCAAATGGATGATTAATATATGGTTTAATTTAATAAATATTGCTATCTGGCAACTCAGTCTTCTAGCTGATTAATATATGAATTAATTAAATATGTAGCACAAACTGGCAACTCAGCCTTCCATTGGCTGATGAATTAAATACATGGCGCTATCTGGTAACTCAGCCAACTGCTGGATTAGAGGTCTATAAAAGAGCGGGAGGCGGACGACGGACTACGGAGTCATACAAGCTCGGCTCCCGAGCAAGGATCTCTGGTCCTCTCTCTTTCTGGCCCTTTGGGTGGTGAGGAAACCCCTTCCTTCCCATAGAGGCTTCTTAGGTTAGGTATGCCCCTTTGGGAGAAATAGCTTGGGGGAGAACTCCGCCTCCAAGTTGCATGCTCCTTGCAATCCCATTTTTGGGTTGGCAACAAAGATTGGCAATCTCTGTCTCTCTCTCTCTCTCTCTCTCTCTCTCTTTCTCTCTTTCTGCCCCTTTGTGGGTGAGGAAACCCCTTCCTCCCCAAAGAGGCGCCCTTAGGTTAGGTATGCCCCTTTGGGGGGTTCAGCTTGGGGGAGAACTCCGCCTCCAAGTTGCATGCCCCTTACAATCCCATTTTGGGGTTGGCAGCAAAGGTTGGCACTCCCCTTTGGGGGGATCAGGGGTGGCACTCTTGCAACAAAGGGGGGTGGGGTGGCACTCTTGCAACATTACGTAACATTTTTTGCACTCTGGCATTTTGCGGGCATTCTACTCTACATATCTGTGTGAGGTGTCTTTTCTGCTATGATAGGTATTAAAACCAAGAATCGAAATAAACTGAACTTGGAACCGGACCTTCGAATCGCTGTATCACAAAGTGTCAAACCAAGATTTTCAGAAATTATGAAGCACAGTCAGCCACATTGTTCTCATTAAATTATATTGGTAAGTATATCTTCACCCTATCGTATTTCTGTTGTATACTATTAACTTACGAGTAAATAATGAAAGGATATATATATATAAAGGGTGATCCAGAGAAATGGGACCCAAAAGAAACCCCTGTAACTCTTAAAGTATAAGTCCTTTTATAAAATCATACGCATCATTCGAAAGAGGATAGTTACAAGTTTGTACAGGATTGTATAGGTTTTGACAATACAAGACAAGATAAGATACAAAACAAAATAAAAGTGTTAGTTAAAACTAACCCTTCAAGATGACTGCATGGACTGTGGAACAGCTGCGTTTCATAACTGAGCAATATTATGAGCATGGAAGAAGTGTAGTTTCAGCTCAAAGATCCTTCAAGACAAATTTTCAGATGTCAAAATCTCCTTCTAAGAAAGTAATCCGTCGGTGTGTCAGAAATTGGTGGTGTCATTTACCTTCTGTTGGATCCATTGACAGAATTGTCGTCTTCGTGCGAAATCTCCATCGTTTAGTTGTTGCACTGTTTGAATTTTATATGGAAAGAGCATTAAATTTTGCTTGAATTTGCTTGGTTTCTGCGAGTATGTAGAAGAATTACGGCATTTGGAAGAGTGAGGTCCATGGTGTAATGGTATCGCGTCTGACCGGCAATCGGAAGATCCCGGGTTCGATTCCCAGGTGGTTACCTCATTTTTTCATTTGTTCCGTTTTCTCTCTCTCGTCTTGCGCGGAATATCTCCTATACAAGCGTCGTTCTTTACGTTATTTATACTGCGTGTTCTTTGCAGTTGAATGTATATAATGTTACGGCATGCGGGAGGTGCCCCCTTGGGGCATTGGTTTCTGCGAGTATGTAGAAGAATTACGGCATTTGGAAGAGTGAGGTCCATGGTGTAATGGTATCGCGTCTGACCGGCAATCGGAAGATCCCGGGTTCGATTCCCAGGTGGTTACCTCATTTTTTCATTTGTTCCGTTTTCTCTCTCTCGTCTTGCGCGGAATATCTCCTATACAAGCGTCGTTCTTTACGTTATATATATATATATAATATATATATATATATACAGTATATGCGATGAATTTCACAATTAAACACATGAACTGGATGAATGATGGAAACCCACAAGGAAAAAGAAAAATGATTCCAAGGCCTTTTGTGTATTCTCTGACGCGGTGTACTTCTGAATACACGAAGGCCTTGGAATCATTTTTCTTTTTTCTTGTGGGTTTGCATCGAGTGTCCCAAAACCATGTATACATTTTTTAAAAACTTATAACAGGCGAACCCACTAACAGATTCAGATGATTTTTATTTCTTTTTATAGCCTATAGCCTAAGGAGATACAACAGAGAAATTGTTAACAGCCTTGCCTAGCCTAAGGAGATACAAAATCGAAATTAGTAATAGCCTTGCCTGCCTACAGTAAACATGGAAAATCGAAGTGTGCGCTTATCATTTGAGCAACGAAAATGGATACTAAAGTCGTATTTTAAAGTTGAGAAGATATCAAAGGTTCAACAACAGTGGAGAGACAATTTTGGAACTAATCCTCCAACTCGACTTACCATTTCACGTATCTGTGAGAAATTTGAAGTATACGGTACTGTGCATGATGTGTACAAGCAAGCGACTGGGCGTCCAAAGACATCAACAGATGCTAACACTTCTGATGAAGTGCTACAGGTATTCAACCGATCACCAAGAAAATCTGTGAGACAATGTGCTCGTGAAACAGGGAAAAGTAAGACAAGTGTCCACAGAATTCTGAAGAATGCTAAATGGAAATCTTACATCCCGAGATTATTACATGCCTTGAATGAGGATGATCCGGATCGCAGAATCCAGTTTTGCGAATGGTTTCGAGTAAAAAACACAGAAGATGGCCAATTTGCGGACAAAATTGTGTGGTCTGATGGGGCTACATTTAAGTTGAATGGTATAATTAATCGTCATAATTGCACATACTGGTCACAAGAAAATCCACACATTTATGTGGAACGACATGTAAATTTACCGGGTATAACTATCTGGTGTGGTTTTTCTTCCAAAGGTTTGGTTGGTCCATTCTTTTTCGATGGTACAGTTACCGGTCATAGCTACCTCAACATGCTTCGGGGAAAAGGTTTTCCTGCAATTCGACAGTTATACGGAGATGAGGACATTTACTTTCAACAAGATGGAGCACCTCCTCATTACCATCAGGATGTCAGGAACTACCTTGATGAAACATTTCATTATCGGTGGATCGGACGACGAGGTAGTATCGAGTATCCACCACGTTCACCAGATTTGAACCCACTTGACTTTTTTTTATGGGGTCATTTGAAAAATGAAGTACACAGTAGAAGACCTACATCACTTGAACAACTAAAGAGCACAGTTGAAGAAGCGTGTAGAAATATCCCTACAAACATTTTTGTTGAAGTCTGCCAATCAGTGAATCAAAGAGCGCAGTGGTGCATTGATGTCAATGGTCGACATTTCGAACACTTACGTGTTTAAAACAAATTAAACTATCTATTATTTCGATGTTGTATATTTTACCTATAAAAGAAATAAAATCATCTGAATCCGTTAGTGGGTTCGCCTGTTATAAGTTTTTTAAAAATGTATACATGGTTTTGGGACACTCTTGTGTATATATATATATATATATAATATAATATATATATATATAAAGAACGACGCCTGTGTAGAAGAACGTTCCGCACAAGATGAGGAGGGAGAACGAACAAATGAAAATGAGGTAACCACCCGGGAATCGAACCCGGGATCTTCCGATTGCCGGTCAGATATGCTATCCACTACACCATGGGCCTCGATTAATCAGAAGTCGTAATTCTCCTACATACGAGCAGAAACCAATGCCCTGAGGGGGCACCTTCGCATGCCGTACACGTATATACATTTTAACTGCAAACAACACACAGTATAATTAATGTAAAGAACGGCGCCTGTGTGGAAGAACGTTCCGCACAAGATGAGGAGGGAGAACGAACAAATGAAAAATGAAGTAACCACCCAGGAATCGAACCCGGGATCTTCCGATTGCCGGTCCAGATATGCTATCCACTACACCATGGGCCTCGCTTAATCAGAAGTCGTAATTCTCCTACATACGAGCAGAAACCAATGCCCTGAGGGGGCACCTTCGCATGCCGTACACATACATACATTTTAACTGCAAACAACACACAGTATAATTAATGTAAAGAACGACGCCTGTGTAGAAGAACGTTCCGCACAAGATGAGGAGGGAGAACGAACAAATGAAAAATGAGGTAACCACGCGGGAATCGAACCCGGGATCTTCCGATTGCCGGTCAGATATGCTATCCACTACACCATGGGCCTCGATTAATCAGAAGTAATTCTCCTACATACGAGCATATCTGACCGGCAATCGGAAGATCCCGGGTTCGATTCCCGGGTGGTTACCTCATTTTTCACTTGTTCGTTCTCCCTCCTCATCTTGTGCGGAACATTCTTCTACACAGGCGTCGTTCTTTACATTAATTATACTGTGTGTTGTTTGCAGTTAAAAAAAAAATATATATATATATATATCGATGTATTTATAGTTTAAGTGGAAGAATGAAGAGTTAAGTATCTTTTCACATACAGCATCATTCCGCCCATACGTCCATTTCAGCAGCATTGCCAAGCAGATAGAGGGATCAAAGTACTAATGTACGTGATTCATCACCCTTGAAAGCAAGTGTTTCGTGTTAGCCTAGTCCAAAGAACATCCAAATCCGCTTTTGTTTTCGCGCACTTTTCGTTAGTTTGTATTGCAGACACCTCCAATTATTATCAGTTCTGGTGCATGATTCTTCAGGAGCAAGATGTAACGCGAGTTTGTGTTTCCTCCCCAAGGCAACACAAATTTACCTGTATCAATTGCAGTCACATTCGTACTACCTCAAGCTTGTATAGCCGCCGAGAGGTTAAGCATGCAACTCTGGAGTATCATGAGTGATTAGCCCCTCCCTGCCTTTCAGAAACAATTTGATTTGTATGAAGTTTTGACATTTTTAATTTGAACATAGAAGGTCTTCAGGTAGTATATACTCGTATATTTCTATACATTATTATGCAGCGTTCTCAAATCTAAAAAATAAAAATCAGAACTTCATCTCCAAAAAATAAGAATTCCATCTCAAAAATAAGAATATCCATAATATATTGTTAACATTTTATTCTGTTAGACAAATGAAATGAAAAATTGAAAAATTAAGAAATAAGAACAAATTTGTTCTTTGAAATAAGGACAATTGAGAACCCTGTTCTTACGAATTTGGATACATCTTAAACTTTGCTTAAGAGTAGTTACAACTAATGGATTTTCTGTCTTAGAGCCAGAGCAGAATGACACGCAGGAAATTAGACTGGTTGGCGATCCCATTATTCGAGGGAAATTACAGGAGTCCTGCGGCAGAAACCCAACTCGGAGAAGAAGGTACTGCTATCCTGGAGCCCGGGTTAACGACATCGCGGACTCCATAGACGAATTTGGTAAAGATGCTGATGATAATACGATATTTATGGCGCATGTTGGGACTAACGATGTTAAGATTTTCAAGTCAGAGGACTTACTCGAGAAATACAAGCGACTTTTACGCACTCTAAAGGATAGGACTAATAAATTAATTTTTTCAGGAATTCTCCCAAGTATAGCAGTATCCAACAACTTTTTCAGCAGAACTACCTACATGAATAACATTCTTAAGTCCCCTTTGCCAACAGGAGAATGTTGAATTCGTCGATTTGTGGATTAATTTTTCTGATAAAAAGGATTTATTTTTGCGTGATGCTCTTCTCCTGAATGGCGTGGGAGCAGGTCATCTTGGTGGACTGCTGCAATTTGGGTGTGTCAATTTGGGAGGTGAAAATTAATTTTTGCCAATTCCTTCACTGAGGGATTTTAAAAATATGTTTTTGGATGTGAAGATTTCAAATCTGCTATTATTTTTCTGATTGCTCAATACTTAGCTTGGCAAATCTACGTTTGATTAAAAAGCACATAAATTGCTCTCGGAAAACAACATTTATTAATTTTAGCTTCTCAAAATGTCAGGTAATGCTATAAAAATTTTAGTTTCTCTGCATAAAACATATCCTACTAATCATAAAACATATCCTTGTAATCATAAAACAACATTAGAAAGTAATGACATCAGTAAAAAAAAATATTTAAACAACAAGTTTCATCAAGTCTTGCTTTGATTCGTTCTTGGACAGCAGCCGCCAACTTGCTTCTTGGCCTCTGATATAGCCCTCACGTTTCTCATGTGTATACACCCTGCCTGCTGCCTCTGTGACTTGTTTCACACACCTCTCTATTGACTGAGCATGACAGGGCCACTGTGGAACTTGCATAGGCTTGTCAAAGAACTTCTTTACTTCCGCTGTAGTCAGTTTACATGTCAAAGGAGGTTCAAATACCCCGTCAGACCAGTCTGTCAGCTCCAACACGGAAGAAGCACTGGGGTTGATGGAAGGTGTCTTCCTGGGACGTACAGAAAGATCTCCAAGTGTGTCATCATCTCCACCCCTCATGTCAACAATCTTTTGGACACCAGCTCTCCTCTCCTCACTGTCATCTGAGCACAAGAGTGTCTGGATTATCATTTCGCTGAATGCATACCATGCTGAGCGCTTGATGGTTGGCAAAACAGCATCCACTACAGCCTTCTTTTGCAGCCTAACTAGCCGCAGCTGAAACAAGATGTGGCGTGGGCCTTCCACCCAAGAGTGTTTTACTTTGATGTTGAACCAACAGGGGTAGTACACACCAACAATGTATTCCACTATCAGTCTTAAGTTGTTGAGGGTTTTGCCTTTAAGGCCATGTTTTGAAACCCATATGCGACAAAGCCTGTTTGCTGTTGTCAACCACCTTGAATGGCTCACTGGACCAATTTCAAGAAGGGCCAGATCTGTGGGAAGTTCTCCTGTCCTTATGGCCTGTGTGATCCTATACCCGTACACTTGATCAGTAGAGAGATCCTTTACGACATTGTCACTCAGTGAAGTAAGAGGCTCTCCAATTGAGAGTTTGGTGAATGAAGGATCAATTTCAAGTTCGGTTGCAGTGTCTAGCATCTTGCCAATGTTACCTGTCCACTTGTTGTTAGACAAGGTCTTCCCATCCAGTGCTGTGATCAAGTGTCGCAGGGGTAACTCGTTAGTGTGGAGGGCACAAACCAACCAGATCAACTTACGGCAAAGCTTGACCTCTACCCAATGCATGGAACCACATTTGTAGAATCACCTCCAATGGCCTGCAGGCTTTTATCAATGCTCTTCTTCTTCATGAAATCTACAAGATTATCAGCAATAACTTCAGCAGGTTTTTTTCTCGTTGAGCCTTTCTCAGGAGTGAAGTGGTAGAGATATCTTCCACCTGGCTCACTGCACACAGAATAATGCTCTTCTTTGATGATGCTGGGGAACTGACGATCTGAATTGTCTGCTTTCAGCATAACTTTAGTTGTATCTTGACGGCCGTCAAAGAAGATGCAGTCAATTTCACCCTTCTTACAAAGATCATCAAATTCCTGATCCAGGGATCTCATAACTTTTTCTTGGGCCCTCATGACTTTATTGTGATCAACTACAAGTCTCTTGTCTTCTTCAGTGATCAAGCCAGCATCCATAAAGGCAACAGTGGTGATGGCAGCTGTGGCACGCAGGCCAACACCATATCTGATGCTATGCATAGCAACATTAGGTTGTAAGAGTCGGTTTTATTATTATAGACCTTTACAAGTTTACGTAGATAATTAACTAAATGCCAGGGTCACCAGCGCCCAAATACTAGATTGGCATCCAGCACTGCGGCGCTAAATTAATTTTAATAAAAGAAGGGAAGGACTGATTATAAAATCATCAATATGAATTTTGTATTTTATTGACAACAATTAATAAATTATATGCAACAATTATTTATAAATGCAAAGGGGAATTTTACCCGTAACAACTTTGACATATAATGGAGAATTAAATAGTGGCACCGTTTAGCTAACATATAACAGTCTGCAACTAATACTGATAAACAACTAATGGAACTAATATTAATATACAAATAATTATTGTGCAAATAATATACAAATAATATTAATATATAAATAATGTAACACTAATAAAAATAAACAACTAATAATAATAAACTAATAATAATAGCCACAATGACAACCTTGTCTGCAAAGAGAGAGACAAGAATACTGTAAGTAATATTCTAGACCAAAAATGGTAAAAATTGATAATTAAAATATATATGCTATATAGGCCCAGTAACCTGTGGATGGTGAATTACAGTTAAACCTCATTATGGGATTGTGTTAAGTTGAACAGGAAAACTAAGGAAGTATGTAGGCCACCTGCTAAGAAAATACATGAAACATAATAGGCTTATATTATAAAGTAAAATATACTAAGAAAATTAATAGGCAGGCCTATGCCTCTTCAATATAATAGAGCTGAGGTTAATCTAAAACAAAGGCTACGGTAGGCCTCAGCTAGGCTAGAGTTACAATTTGGCTTTTGTAGGCCACCTGCTAAGAAAATACATGAAACATAATAGGCTTATATTATAAAGTAAAATATACTAAAAAATTAATAGGCAGGCCTATGCCTCTTCAATATAATAGAGCTGAGGTTAATCTAAAACAAAGGCTACGGTAGGCCTCAGCTAGGCTAGAGTTACAATTTGGCTTTTGCCTAGATAGACCTAACTTAGCCTAAGGTAATTTATTGTATGAATTGTACAGTAATATTTATAGTATGAATCTTACAGTACTAATCACAAACACTATAAGGCTTGTTAATCTCTGCAGTATGCGGTATTGCATACAGATATGCAATAGTAAAGAATATAAACATTATAAATAGGAACTTACCACGAAGACCTTTTGCTTGCTGGCGCCGTGTTTTCAAATAAAATGTGTGAACGGCGTCCTTTGTGTTGTTGTACATAAGCTTGTTTTTACTATACAATTTTACCAACAAGCCAAAATAATCCTTAAAAGCCAATTCATGTCTAGTCACACCACACTGAATGCTTAAGAATTAAATTTGATCACTGGACATGTTTAACTTGTATTTATTTATTTATTTAGATTTAAATATTTCACTCATGCCAATTTGTGGCAGTTTTCACTAATAAAAAATAATCTTTTGGTGCAAGGCACTACAAGTACTGCCCCCCCAAAAACATGGTTGTCAGGGGTAAAAAAAACAAAAAAAAACACTTAAATGTCAAAGCGCACTGGCTTACGAATGACTCTTCCAGAACGAGTCATTGTTTGCTTTTGGCCGGCAATATCCTGCAGCACTGGTTCTGAAGGCATGGATGGTGCTACAGGTGCAGTAGGGACATTGGGGGAAGGGGATTCTTGGTGCCTGTGCAATGGGGCCACTGGCTGGTTCAAAGACAGTTGGTTGCGATAATGAAGGAGAATTGGAAGAGGGATGATAGATTGTTGTACCCTCGGATGAGGTGGTGGTACATAGGATTTAGGAAGGGTAGATTGCTGTACCTGTATATGAGATGAAGGTACAGAAGATTGAGGCGGGATAGGTTGCTGTACCTGTATTTGAGGTGGAGGTACAGAAGATTGAGGGAGGATAGGATCTTTTATTGGAGAAAAATCAAGGTATGCTGGTTTCAAGCGGTCCACAGAAACGGTTTCACGCTTGCCCACCTTGTCAATGATGAAAGTTTTGGGTCTACGGTCTAGCACAAGGAAGGGACCATCATAGGGACAGTGAAGAGGGTAGCGGTGAGCATCATGTCTCAAGAAAACATGTGTGCAAGTTTGTAAATCAGGGGAAACGAAGGTAGTTTGTGAAGTGGAAGTTCTAGGTGCTGTGGGACGAATTTGCTTCATAACAGAGCGTAATGTCTTGACATACGAAGCAGGATCACATGTGGGGTTAATGGGTGTAGGTGTGAAAAATTCTCCGGGTAACCGGAGTGTGGTACCGTAAACTAATTCTGCTGCAGAGCATGCAAGATCAGTCTTCAGAGCAGTACGAATTCCGAGTAGGATTAGGGGTAGCCTGTCCACCCATGTAGTAGATGGATCAGTGGCTCGCAAGGAACTTTTAAGTTGACGATGGAAGCGTTCTACACCCCATTGGATTGCGGGTGATAGCTTGTTGTTCTGATGCGCTCAGTCCCAAGAAGGAGCATGAGTTCCTTCCATAAGGCCGATTCAAACTGGGCACCTCTGTCTGTGCAAATGGTTGCAGGTATTCCAAAACGGGAAACCCAACATGAAACAAAGGCATGAGCTACTGCAGAAGCAGTACAAGAAGTCAAAGGAACAGCTTCTGGCCATCTTGTGAACCTATCAATGACAGTGAGAAGATAGGTATAACCTCGAGAAGAATAGAGGGGGCCGACTATGTCTAGATGTATGGCCTCAAAACGAGCCTTCGGCAAAGGAAAGGTACCAATTTCTGACTTTGTGTGTCGGTGAACTTTGGCACGCTGACATTGAAGGCAAGATCGAGTCCAATTGCGGATATCTTTGTTCATACTTGGCCATACAAACCTAGCTGCAATTAATTTTTGGGTGGCCTTAATTCCGGGTGAGAAAGGGAATGGAGTTTAGCAAAAACAGCTCTTCGCAGCCCTTGTGGGACCAACGGTCGAATATGCTCAGTCGAGACGTCACACAAAATTTGTAAGTCTGACTTGGGTTCAACTGGTAAAGAGCGGACTTGCAACGAAGTGGGTGAATTAATAAGAGCTTGGAGGTCTGTATCCGTGGACTGAGCCTTAGCCATCTCTGAAAGGTTGATGTGAGAGTGTCCAGGGTCAGAAATTGCTGAGATGCGAGACAGCGCATCCGGCACAACATTCAAAGAACCTGAAATGTGTCGAATGTCTGAAGTAAATTGAAGAATAAAATCAAGGTATCTTCTCTCAGTAGGAGCATGAGAGTCTGATTGAGAATGGAGAGCAAATATTAACGGACGATGATCCGTAAAAATGCTAAAGTCACGTCCTTCCAGGAATGACCTGAAATGACGGATGGAGAGGTATATCGCCAGCAACTCTCGACCGAAAGTGCTGTACCTCATTTGTGAAGGTGAGAGCTTGCGTGAAAAGAATGCGAGAGGTTCCCAAACGCCTGAAACAAGCTGCTGGAGCACTCCTGACACGGCAACGTCAGAGGCATCAGTGGCTAAGTTCAGAGGAGCGTCTGGTTGAGGGTGAACAAGGCATGTAGCTTGTGCTATAGCCTCTTTTGCTTGTGAAAAAGCATTGGTAGCTTCGGGGTTCCACAAAACTACAGTGGATCTGCCCCTTTTTGATTGGCGAAGAAGAGAGGTTATGGGTGCAAGAATGTTTGCACACTGAGGAATGAAGCGATGGTAGAAGTTTACCATCCCTAAGAAGCGGCGAAGTTGCTTTTGAGTTTGCGGTTGTGGGAAAGACCTTATCACAGATACTTTATTTTCGAGAGGAGAGATGCCCTTCGAAGTAACCTTGTGTCCTAAGAAGGTGAGTTCATCTACAGCAAAGACACATTTTTCAGGGTTTAGCAATACACCATATTCTGCCAACCGAGAAAAAACTAAGCGTAAATGTTGAATATGTTCTGAGGGAGAAGAACTTGCGATGAGAATGTCATCGACATATGTGAAAGTGAAGGAGAGACCTCTCAACACTTCATCAATGAAGCGTTGAAAAGTTTGGGCCGCATTACGCAGTCCGTATGGCATTTTTGTCATTTCAAATAACCCAAAAGGGGTTGTTATAGCAGTTTTATGTATGTCTTCAGGGTGTACAGGAATTTGATGAAAGGCTCGCACCAAGTCAAGGCGTGAAAATACTGTGGTGCCATGGAGAGCAGAAGTAAAATCGTGTAAGTGAGGAAGGGGATAGCGATCTGGAATCGTGTTGTCATTCAAAGCACGATAATCTCCACATGGACGCCAGTCTCCAGGTGTAGGTTTTGGGACCATGTGTAAAGCAGAGGCATACGGGCTACTTGAAGGCCGTATAATACCGAGTTCGAGCATGTGTTCAAACTCTCGTCTCACAATTGCAAGACGATCTGGAGCTAAGCGACGTGGGCGGGTGAAAACAGGTGAGCCTACCGTATCAATACGGTGGACAACAGAGTGTTTAATAGGGGTATCCTTAGAACAGGGTTGAGTAAGGGAAGAAAATTCATTTAGGAGCTGCTCTATAGCAGGTGAGCACTGTGGCAGAGAACTTGCCAATAATGAAGAGGGGTGCGCGGTAGGAGAACCAATTACTGAAAGATGTGTGGCATTATCAATTAATTGTGCTCTACGAACATCAACTAATAAATCATTAGCAGAAAGAAAATCAGAGCCTAACATTGGGGTATATACATCCGCGACAAGAAATATCCAGCGGAAAACACGTCTAAGTCCAAGAGAAACTGAAATAGAACGACGTCCATAAGTGTGAATAGATGAAGAATTAGCTGCACGTAAAATGAAAGGAGAAGGTCCGTTTGCACGGTCTGCGGCTGTTGCAGGAATAACACTGTATTGAGCTCCAGTGTCAATAAGGAATGCATAGCCTGAAAGTGGATCATGCAAGGTGAACGTTGGACCAGGTGGTGCAGTAGTTTGTGAATCATTAAATTTTTGTGGAGGAAGGTTAGTATTGCTGTGGGAAGGAGTTTGTGTTGTATTTGAAGGATTAGTTGTAGGTATTAAATTAGTTGTGGTTGAATAAGTAGGTTGCAATTCTTTAACTTTACTTGCATACGTATGTGTTGGTTTGACAGTGTTAAATGAGGTAGTTGAGTGCGTAGTAATAGGTTGTTGATTATTTGTGGTAAAGGTTGGGTTGGTTGAGCTAGAGTAATACTTAGTTAAAATTGAGGTAGAATTAGATGGAGTAGTGGTAGGGTTAGTTGAAGAAAGGATAGGTTGAGAGGCTTGAGAGGCTGTAGCGTCAGACGCCTGTGACACCAGCCTAGTTAGTTTAAAGGAGGATTAGGAGTCCATGGACAAGGTGTGAGACAGCGCGTTGCACGATCTTTAAACTTTTCATGATACCAGCAAGGGGGGGTATGAACAGTAGACTGAGGTAAGGAAATAGGTTGAGAATGAGGCTGAGTAGTGGGGATTGAGGATTGAGGATGAGGTAAGGCTAATAGATTTGAATTAGGAGCAACCAACTGACCTGTTTGCGGTGGCTGTGGTTGTAGTAGAACGAGGCGTTGTCCAGGTTCATATTGGGAGGCTCTATTTGGACCAGAGGGTCGTCCTCGTCTTGAAGAACTTCTCTCTCGTTCCCTGTTGTTAGCTAGCTCTATTCGGAGAGCTTTAAATTCTTCTTTAATTGTTTGTAGAATTTCGTTGGATACTTTAAGACATTGTGCGGCCAGACTCTGAGTGTCGTCCTGCGTGGCACAGATTTGGGGGTGATGGGTGTGGTTATCTACTTGGCCAAGGTGGATTTCAATCATCATCTTATCAGCTGTTTTGGCCATAGTGAGGAGGTCTGTATCTTCTGGCATACAACGGAGCATTGGTCGTAGGGCAGTGGGGAGACCATTGAGGAAGCGGCGTCGCATTAAGGGTGAGTTTTTATCGTCTTCATTGGTCTGTCCAGCCAGGTCTTGCAGATGCCTCAGGAAGGCTGTTGGCGTTTGATCCCCAAGAACTTGGTCCTTGAGTAGAGCATTGAGTCGCTCTTCTTCTGATTGGCCGAGTCTCCTGACTAACTCGCTGAGGAGGCTCTCAAAAGCTTGGTCAGACGGAGGCAATAGAGTCACATCCCGCACTACTTTGTATACTAGTGTAGGCAGGAGGTTCTTTGTGATAAGGAACTTGGTTCGTGGGTCCGTAATTCCTTTTATCGCGAAATAATCCCGCAGTTGACTCACAAAGATTCCAGGCTCTTCAGCGGTGAATTGTGGAGTGGTAGGCTGATACATTGTTAGAAGGTCTGTTATAGGTGGTGAATTTGGAGTACCACCGTTGGATGATCCTAGGTTGTTGTTGTTGTGGGTCATTGTGGCTATTATTTTGTTACAAGGTACTAAAAAAATTAAAATGTGTCAAAAACTGACAAGATTTCAACAAATGTTGTTGAATGTAAATAATGGCTTCAGGTAAGCTTGGTTGAGTATGAGACTCAATTGGAGTTATGAATGCCAATAACAAAAAGTTACGTAAAAAATTTTTTTTTATGATGTAGCCCAATATTAGCAGAAAAATAGTCTGCGTATAGGCTGTTTGCAAAATATAAGTAAATTTGCACAAAAAAATTTAGAAAACGCTGATTTTATAAAAAGGCAAAATAAAAGGAATATATTTTGCAATAGAATACACTTCCAGTACAGGTGAGTGCTTAGTACTAGTGAATTTAATAAAATTATAGATGCAGACTGAATATATTGACAAAAATTGAGAAAAACTTTTAGAAATTTTTTTTGCATAAATTACGGTGTTTGGTCACTCCGGGAGGGTCACCAATTGTAAGAGTCTGATTTATTATTATAGACCTTTACAAGTTTACGTAGATAATTAACTAAATGCCAGGGTCACCAGCGCCCAAATACTAGATTGGCATCCAGCACTGCGGCGCAAAATTAATTTTAATAAAAGAAGGGAAGGACTGATTATAAAATCATCAATATGAATTTTGTATTTTATTGACAACAATTAATAAATTATATGCAACAATTATTTATAAATGCAAAGGGGATTTTACCCGTAACAACTTTGACATATAATGGAGAATTAAATAGTGGCACCGTTTAGCTAACATATAACAGTCTGCAACTAATACTGATAAACAACTAATGGAACTAATATTAATATACAAATAATTATTGTGCAAATAATATACAAATAATATTAATATATAAATAATGTAACACTAATAAAATAAACAACTAATAATAATAAACTAATAATAATAGCCACAATGACAACCTTGTCTGCAAAGAGAGAGACAAGAATACTGTAAGTAATATTCTAGACCAAAAATGGTAAAAATTGATAATTAAAATATATATGCTATATAGGCCCAGTAACCTGTGGATGGTGAATTACAGTTAAACTCATTATGGGATTGTGTTAAGTTGAACAGGAAAACTAAGGAAGTATGTAGGCCACCTGCTAAGAAAATACATGAAACATAATAGGCTTATATTATAAAGTAAAATATACTAAGAAAATTAATAGGCAGGCCTATGCCTCTTCAATATAATAGAGCTGAGGTTAATCTAAAACAAAGGCTACGGTAGGCCTCAGCTAGGCTAGAGTTACAATTTGGCTTTTGTAGGCCACCTGCTAAGAAAATACATGAAACATAATAGGCTTATATTATAAAGTAAAATATACTAAGAAAATTAATAGGCAGGCCTATGCCTCTTCAATATAATAGAGCTGAGGTTAATCTAAAACAAAGGCTACGGTAGGCCTCAGCTAGGCTAGAGTTACAATTTGGCTTTTGCCTAGATAGACCTAACTTAGCCTAAGGTAATTTATTGTATGAATTGTACAGTAATATTTATAGTATGAATCTTACAGTACTAATCACAAACACTATAAGGCTTGTTAATCTCTGCAGTATGCGGTATTGCATACAGATATGCAATAGTAAAGAATATAAACATTATAAATAGGAACTTACCACGAAGACCTTTTGCTTGCTGGGGCCGTGTTTTCAAATAAAATGTGTGAACGGCGTCCTTTGTGTTGTTGTACATAAGCTTGTTTTTACTATACAATTTTACCAACAAGCCAAAATAATCCTTAAAAGCCAATTCATGTCTAGTCACACCACACTGAATGCTTAAGAATTAAATTTGATCACTGGACATGTTTAACTTGTATTTATTTATTTATTTAGATTTAAATATTTCACTCATGCCAATTTGTGGCAGTTTTCACTAATAAAAAATAATCTTGTGGTGTAAGGCACTACAAGGTATTTCTAATGTGTTGTACTCTGGCTTTGTATTGGAAGTTGAAGACGTGCTTGGTATTTCTAATGTCACTTCATAACTTCCATCCTTTCCATCTTGAGCATCAGCTATTTGTTCTTCATTTTCATCATCAGAGAAAATTATTTCATTTGATGGCATTGAAACATCCTGCTTACTTGTCTGCTTATATTCAGCAAGCCTTCTTCTTTCGTCTTCTTGCCGCTTCTGCTTTTTGACTTGTCTGTTGTGCTCAGGTTGATCTGGCAAGCCAATCTGATGTGGTCCAATAGAACCAGACTTGTCTCTCTGACCTTTAATGAAAGCAAGTTCCTTCACAGGGATCTTCATCTCCCTAGGGCATGTACAGTTAATGTGAGTTTCGTTTTGCAACCAGCATCTGCAAGGCAGCCAAATTCAGAGCAGAGAACAATTTTACACTTGCAACTGAGGATGTCAAAAAGCTTGTCAAGTTTTGCAATGAAAGCCTCTTTGACATGTAGCTTTCCTCTCCCGAGAGATATGTTTTTGGCCTGCTCCCAGCTCTCTTGGATCTTGTTTAAGATTGTGACTCGTGAATTTACAACGGGGGCTACAAAAGAACTGTTTGCTCGTTCCCACTTTTCAAGCACTTTAGGGTAAATGTCCTTTGCAAGACTGGCTGCTGGGTAGTTTCTCACATCCTCACCACTTTGTTCTCTTAGCAGTAGCCCATATTTCAGAACGTCTCGCAGAGTTGGGAGTTCAGAGGGCAACAACTCTCTACCAGTTCCAATTAGGTTGCTCATATGTGTGAATGTCCCCAGTCTTGTCCTCCTTTTAGAAGCCATTGTAGGTCAATTCCCACTGGTTAGGATGGTAGCACTGACGGACAAGTAATCTTCAGCACACTGATGAATATGTTTCAACCTGTGAAATAAGCAAAAACGGCAGTGCATTATATATACAGCATATATAATTATTAATATAATAATTATTATATAATTCCACAAAAAAGTCAAAAAGTCTATTTTTATGTAGCTTCTTACCAAGCAAAACTAAATTATATTAAATTAACAAAAATATCTTTAGAATTCCTAAGTCATGCTGCAACTTTTTAGCACCCCTCATATTTGGAATTTGAAAGTTGAAAAATTCGACACACCCTACTGCTGCATGGCTCTGCGATGGCTTTTCAGGCAAAAACGGCATTAACTCCTATGAAAGCGACCAACCTAACATAAATTTTCCTTACAGCGAACGATTTCCTCCACGAAGAACCTCGAGATTCTACTGCAGTACTCAAGATGTTATAAATGTATTTTATGTTAATGATCGCAGATTTAAATTTTATGAACCATTAAGTATTGTCCTTGACCAAAAATTTGAGATTGTAGCAATTACTGAATCCAGGTTAAATACAGAGAGTAGATATTTTCTTGGAGAATATCATATCCCTGGTTATGAGATGTTTAACAATGATAGAATAGAAAAACGGGGGTGGGGTACAGTAGTCCTGTTCAAACATCAACTTTTTCTTATTTTCATAGGTTTCTGTACTTTTTCCCATGGTTTTTGACCTGAAAAGGCCGAAAATCACAACCATTTTGACCTAGGTTGTTGGGAAGCATTGCCGCATGGAGCTTTAAGTTTTCTGCCTTGAAATCGGCCAAAAGCACCAGTTCCGGGGTCCCTTGAATCATGTTTTGCACTATAACTTTTTATCTAAACAAGATAGAGCAACAAAATAGGCACCAAATTAAAGTGTTTTTAATCCTCTTTCAAACTTATACAATTATGATGGTCTTGGAACAAGAAATGGCACATTGGTACATACAAAGATTTCAGAAATATCACAAAATTCGTTTTCACACTCAAGGCAGACAAGGCGCCTTATTCATGACACAAATTTGAGATTAACATTTTGTCACAAGTCTAATCGATCAAGAAGTGAAAGCATTACATGATGATTAATTTCATAATGACATTTACACAGTCAGTTGTTGAGAGTTTGTTTCTTGAAGCTGTCAAAGCGGCGTCTGTTGAACTCCACAGCTTGAAGGAGATAGTCCCTTTGCTTGGCATCTGTTGTTATGACATTTGCAAAGTCGCTCATCATCTTGACACCACGTTCAGCAATGTCATTCACCGCTTTCAGATTCTTAACATAGTCCCGCTTTTCTGTAGTCCTCATTCTGTGGCCAAGACGTGACAGGTTCCAGAAGCCACTCGGATCCAATGTTCAGTGTGTCCAGCAGGAAATGTGATTCTGGGCCAATGAGATCAACCAGGGTGGCCTTAGCTGTGACTCTCTGGAATAGAGGCTTTCCTGTTCTGAAGCTGTCTGGCTTCTCAGTGGCATGTAAGTGGGCAGCAATGTCGTGCTTCAATGTGTCACTCAATCTACTGCTGAAAAGGGCAAATGGCACGACTTCCTGCGTCAGGTACCATTTGTGGTTTTCCATCTTATTAAGTACTGCATCAGCAAGCTCTGGGTCAGTTTCTTGTACTTCAACATGTCCTGGATTAGACTTAGATCATTCACGAGCATCTGCAGCAGACATTGACATCATCCATACAGGAGTGTAGAACAGCGCAAGGAAGGTGTTGAGTCTTTCCAGCTTTGATACAGTGTCTTCGTCGTACTCAAGTTGATCTGCAAACATCAGCATTTTCATGGAGTACAGGTTTCTGGCCATCCATCTGGCCTGATGAATGGCGCCTGGTCGACTCCAGTGAATACCTCGAGGAGGCGTTCCTCCAAGAACAATGACTGTCAGTTCAGCCATTTCCCTGTAGTCGGCTCTTGGAAGCCTTTCTGCTGTTAGAATGTCTTGGAGTATTTCTTCACTGTTCTTCTTCTTTTCCTTCAGCCATTTGCTGTTGATAGCCAGCATCTTTGGGTTTTCCTTGGACAAGTCCGTCCAAACATCCTTCAGATGCTCAAACCAGGGATTATCTGGCCCTTCACCTTCCCAAACAGCTTCTCCCAAACTGCTCCTACTAGGATTTCCAGGATGTGATGTCGACAGGCCAGATAAAACACCTTTTTGTTCAGCATTTTCTCTAGCAGTTTGGCAGCTCCTCTGTGAACTCCACTGTTACTGGATGTAGTGTCAAAAACAAGGGCAGTAACATTATCCGTAAGTTCCCATGTCTCCAGTAAATCCATTGAAGCCTCAGCCTGAGCTGTGCCAGAAGAATTGTCGATGACAGGTACTCCCAATAACTTTCCTTCAGTGTATGAAGGTGGATCAGACACTAGCACAGCTAAAGTCTCTGAGGTACTTCCAGGTTCACTGCCCAAGACATCTTTGAGCAACTTTCCATCCCAGTGTAAGGCAGCGTACTGTGGGGGGTTTTCACAAAACTTGGACATGTGACTCTGGCTGATATTATACCTGGACAGCATTCTGTTGCGACGTGTTGTTGAGGTTGAGATGACGAAGTTTCCAGATCAGCCCCTCCAGCTTTCAAGGTGGCAGAAACCATGGCAGTAACTTGATTGTTTGATAAACCAAGACGATCAGCTGTATTGCAGATGACATCACATTCCATGACCTTCCTTGGAAACGTCAAAGTCACACTAGTCACAGTGTCTTGATGGTGAGAACATCCAGGACGAGGCTGATGGTAATCCATGTCCTCTGTGTTAGCGTCGTTGTCAGTTGAGTCACCCCAGGTAATGTCATCCACATGAACAACTGCCTCTTGTTCTGCTGCAGCTGTAAAATAGTGCATGTTAAGACAGTAATTGTTAAGTACATGCTAAATATCGCAATGGAGTAAAACTTTAAACTTTTTGTGACGTTCAAAGTAATTAGTTTTACCTTGTTCTTGTCTATGCTGCAGTCTTTCATTCCTCGCTGCTTGCTGCAGGGATCTTGTCTCAAAAATCTTGTCATGACCAGACATATGACCTTTCCTCTCAGTCTTTTGGTCTTCGTAGAACCTGATATCCTCATCTTTCTTCTCTCTGGATAACAGTCTGTTGTTCTGTATTTCCTGGATTGCATCTGGAGCTCCTATATCGAACAGGCTGTCTAATTCCAGCAGAAATGCTCCTCTTTTTCCCCCAGGGTTACTTGCTCTTCCTTTGCTTTGCACCAGAGCACGATGTTTCTCATGTAGTTTCATGAAGAGCTTCATTGCGTTGTACTTGGTCATTGTCTTGATCCTAGCCATCTGCCAGAATGGGATGATAGATTCAACTGTTTCATATGCAAGGTCTTGAACCATGGGCCTCCCTGCATTTTCCGGTAAATTCTGAAGATTAAGGAAATACTGGAACGCCTGTCTGTTGGTGGGAAGCTGGGAACCACTGATAAAAGCTGAAGGGTATCCAACCAGGAAAGTTTCAGTGAGAGATCTGGTAGATGGCCCAGTTGACACCTGCCTGTGGACAGTACGTGGAGGTTCTGAGATATCAACTGTGCGCCCACGGAGCTCCCTCAGCTCCTTGCTTAATGCCATTGTGAAGTTGTAACTTGTAGATGGTTTTCTAGATTCTGATTGAGTTTCTGTTGTTTCCTGAAAATGATAGATAATTATTATTATTATTATTAATTATTATTTATTTATTATTATTATTATTATTATTATTATTATTATTATTTATTAATTTTATGCTCTTTCATTTGATACCTAATTTGTTGCTCTATCTTGTTTAGATCAAAAGTTAAAGTGCAAAACATAATTCAAGGGACCCCGGAATTGGCGCTTTGGCCGATTTCAAGGCAGAAAATTTAAAGCTCCATGCGGCAATGCTTCCCAACATCCTAGGTCAAAATAGTTGTGATTTTCGGCTTTTTCAGGTCAAAAAGCATGGGAAATTGTACAGAAACCTATGAAAATAAGAAAAAGTTGATTTTTGAACAGGCCTAGGGGTACAGTACTATACATTCGGTCACACTTAAAACCCATAATTAAAAACATTGCAGAAATTGATAATATAAATGCGACGTTTGTTGAAATTAAAGACAACCCACGAAAGAAATTAATTATATGTTTAGTATATAGGCCTCCCTCTCAGACTGTCGATAGTTTTAATAGATTTCAGGAACTAATTTTTTATGTGAGTAGCGAATATGATGCAATAATTATGGGAGAGCTTAATTTACCTTGCAGAGATTGGGGAGGTTCTTTACAGTCTAATTCTGGTCGTCGAATGTACGAGGGTTTGTTCGAAAGTTAACTTTTTCAAATGGTCAAGGAACCCACGCGAGAACGCAATATTCTAGATTTAGTTTTAAGTACAGACCTAGACTTAAATGATAATATCTTTGTAGGAGATTATTCATGATATATCTCTGTAGAAGATTACTTCTCCACCAGCGATCATAGGCAAATAACATTTGAAATTAAAATTAATGTTCATAATTCGAAGAACCTGGAATACATTTTGGATTTTAAAAGAGCTAAATTTCGTGACATGAAACTGCAACTTTCAACCCGTAATTAGGATGAGGCTCTATCGCACGATGATATTAATGGCACATGGTTCCAGGTCCCAGGTTCCAGAAATTGCTCACTTGATCCTACGGATCAGCACACGTTCAATGCAGAGCCTCTACACTGTATCTCCTATTATGTACTTAAACCTTTACTGTCAACAGTCTTTTTCTAATTTCCATTATTTTTACAATATAATTTTTGATACTTTGTGGGGGGTTTTATATTCTCTACTCCCATCATCTCCCCCACTATGTTTCTTAGTTTTTCACAATGAAACAAGTGTTCTGTCGTATCATTTTCTCTCCTGCGTACTTCACATTTCATGTCCTTATATTTTCCTTTATAGTTTTCTGTCACCTCTACAGGGCCGGATTAAGACCTTTAGAGGCCCTAAGCACTTAAAAGATTTTGGTGCCCCATATATATGTAATTCAAAATATAAACAAAAATAAACCATAAAATAAAATTTTATTTTTTGAAATGAAACAAAACTTACAGTAAGATGGAAAATAATGTTTATTTTTGTATACTTCCACTTCATTTATATTTGAAAAGTTTTCTCCTACTTTTTTTAATTGCAAAGTCTTTGATCAGATCCTCAAAACTAATCTTACGTAACACATCTGCTTCTATACTTAGTAGAGATAAGGCATCCAGCCAGCCTTGTTGCATAGTTGTTCTGTTGGTATTTTTAATATACTTCAACTGAGAAAATGAACGCTCAGCTGAGCAATTTGTGACCATTAATGTTAAAAATATACGAAAGGCAATTTCTACATTTGGGAAGGCACACTCAATATTGTCTTCTACAATTATTTTATAAAGTTCAGCATGACTGAATCTTGTTTTTACATTTACTATAGCACACGAAAATATTTAATCTATATGTATTTTTAATATGGCGCTCAAAGATTTGATATAAACAAAATAATAACGCAAAGCGTAAAGTGTGTGATTACAACGAAATATATTTATTCTCTCAAAAGGGTTGTTGTTCACTACAAATTCAAACAATGAAAAAAAATAAATACTATATATGAATATATATAATTCAGTTTTCAACAGCTTATAGGCTATAAGCCGCGATTATAATAGTATAATAAATCCATGGTAAATCCGACAATGGAAAATTTCTATGGTGCCCCCCTTCCCTTGATGCCCTAAGCACGGGCTTATTTTGCTTAATGGTTAATCCGGCCCTGCACCTCTACCATATTTAATCGGATTTCCATTATAATCTTCATGTCCTTTTCTTTCATATTTTCAATATATGATTTTCTTTTAAATTCATCAATGAATCTTAGTTTTTTCATTTTAGTTTTCCTTTTTATTAGTTCTTCCTGTAAATATTCATTAATTTTTTGTCGTACACTTTTTTTAATTCACTTTTTTTCATCATTTTCAAGTCCTCTAATGTTACTTTATATAATTTTCACATTTCTGCCACTTCCTCTGCCCAACATCTTGGGTATGGATTTTTCAATTGATCTTCGGTTATCATTTTAATTAAAATTCAGTGGCGGAGCAAGAGTGTCACGGACCCCGGTGCAAAAATTATTTATGGGCCCCACAAAATTTAGATTTTAGTTTAGTTTATACATATGAACCACAAAAACCTTTCGATCCACTCAAGGTGGCCCTTAAAACTGGTTCCAATCAATTTGTGTTTTCTATCTATTCTAATTCACCTCAAGGCTGTTGCTAACGTATAATAGTACTATGACGATAATTATCAACGTTTTGAAACGTTTCGTTTCGTGCGTCTACGTGCGATCAGAAATAAGTGGTGTCACAGTGTAGTATAGTATATACAATAATATACTAGTATACCAGATAGTAGAATAATGTGATGGTTTCAGCATTTTGAATTCTAATTTTTATTTTTATCAATTGCAGACATCATTTCAGATGACCAATTATGTATTTAACATATATATAGTACAGGGTGGGCCGTAAGTTTCCATACATAGGAAAAATAAACATTTTTTTATGGACAACCATTTTTATTTATATAATATGCTCTACATGGTTGCCATTGTTTTGAAAACACATTTCAATACGTGTTCCCCACTGTTGATGAACACGCATTAGCACAGTTGACGTTATGCTTGTAATGGCGTTGGTGATACGTTCCTTTAGATGATTTATGTCTCGTATCTTTTCCTGATACACCATGGCTTTCAAGTGCCCCCAAAGATAGAAATCAAGGGGGGTGAGATCTGGGAATCTGGGAGGCCACTCCACAGGACCACGCCGACCAATCCAAGCATCCGGAAACTGCTGATCCAAATACCGACGCACGTGAAGACCATAATGAGGTGGAGCTCCATCTTGCTGGAAGTAAACTGGGAAGTTACCTTCCTCGTTTAGCAGGGATGGGAAAATCTCTTCTTGCAACATGTTAAGATACCTTTCGGCATTAAGATTTCCACTGACAAAAATTGGTCCAATAATTCTGTCACCCCATATCCCGGCCCACACCATCACTTTACCGGCACCTTGCATCTTCGTCGGACTCAGCCAGTTAGGGTTAGCATTACTCCAATAACGTATGTTTTGCCGATTAACCTCTCCATTGACGTAAAAATTTGCTTCATCAGTAAACAAGATCTTACGTCAAACGCATATTCTTAGGGTATCTGAAACATAAAAACAAACGTTTAATTTTTCCTATGTATGGAAACTTACGGCCCACCCTGTAGTATACAGTTTTACCAGAAAGGGGCCCGTAGTCGAAAGAATAACCATGTTTATAAATGCATTTAAATACATTAAACAAGTTTAATTAAAGGACTCTTATATTTTCATGCACATTTAGATCTAATTTTTATATGAAATACTTGAAAATTATTAGTTTTCCTTGCCAAGGCGTTATCAAATATCAACCAACCGGGACCCCCAAAGGTCCGGACCCCGGTGCACTGCACCGCCTGCACCTAGCTAGATCCGCCACTGTTAAATTAATCTATCCTCATTTGAGTTTAATATATTGTTCATTAGCATTATCTTTTTGTATCCAATTATTTCTTTGACTGGCCACACTCCTAATTCAGCTAATAATTCCCAATATGGGGTACTACATTTCAATCCTGTTATTTCCCTGAGACTTCTTTTTTATAATTATTTTAAACGTTTAGAATCAAGTAATATCTCATTCCGTAAAAAGAGACTGGCGAAGTCTATTAAATCTAAATGGTGGAATGCTGAAATTAAAAGTAACTTAACGTTAAAAAGGAACGCCTATTTTAAATTTAATGAAACAAATATCAGGTCATCCCATAAGTAATGTCGTTTTTTACGATAGATTAAGTTTAAACTAGTCCTACTCGGTTTAAGCATAAATTTTCCGAAGGTTATATCTAAGAGGAGATCTATCATGTTTCGCTACATACTTTGCAGACCTTGACCAGTGAAGACGTGTGTTTTGCTTTATGTAAACCCCTCATAAACATGGTGGTATCAGAAGAGCATACCAGGCATATAATGCTTTACGAGTTCAAAAAAGGGAATAGTGCTACTGAAGCAACGCGAAACATTCAGGACGTTTATGGCAACGATATTCTGCATGTGAGGAAATGTCAAAGATGGTTTCAAAAGTTTAGGAATGGTGACTGCTATTTGACAGATGCAGCACGCTCTGGACGCCCTGCTGAGTTTGATGATGACCTGCTGTTAGCCGCACTCGAAGAAGACTGTTCAACAACTGTCGAAGAATTGGCCCAGAAACTCAATTCATCCCCGTCCACCATCCATCGACATTTGCAACAACTTCGGAAAGTGCCTAAGTTAGGAAAATGGGTGCCACATGAATTGTCGGTCGACAATCTGAGGGTGGGGTAAACATTAGCACAGCTCTTCATTCCCGTGAACTCCAAGATCCGTTTTTGCACCGTTTAGTGACTGGTGATGAAAAGTGGATACTGTACCAGAATGTTAAGCGCCGTCGACAGTGGGTTTGTGCCGGAGAACCAGCGACACCACAGCCAAAACCAAATCTTCACCCTCGGAAGGTGTTGCTTAGTGTTTGGTGGGATAAAGGTGGTGTAATACACTTTGAGACCTTACCACACAACCAAACAATCACCGCTCAAGTCTACTGTCAACAACTGGATCGATTGAACACTGCACTAAAAGAAAAGAGACCTTCTTTGGTTAATCGGAAAGGAATCGTGTTCCACCACGACAACGCACGTCCTCATACCGCTCGGATCACTTCTGCAAAAATTGAGGAGCTTGAGTGGGAAAAACATCCACATGCTCCATATTCTCCAGACCTTGCGCCTTCAGATTATCATCTCTTCAAGAGTCTGCAAAACTATCTTCACGAGAAACAGTATACTTCTTTAGATGACCTGCACACCAGTCTTTGTACGTTTTTTGCCTCAAAACCGCCTGAATTTTATAAACATGGCATTGAAAAGCTTGTAGGACGTTGGCAGTGTCACTGATTCCGATGGAAAATATATACTAGATTAAAAAGTTTCAGTTGAATTTTTTTTTGTCCTTCAAATTCAAAACGACATTACTTATGGCATGACCTGATAATTTGTCCGATGAAAATGCTTGCAAGCTATTGAGAAGAAGAAGCATAAAACTTATAGAAAAAGTAAACGCAATTATGAGCTACATATAGTGAACCAAATTAAATCGAATCCGAAGGAATTCTACTAGGGGTATTCAATATATTTTGCCCCACCCTTTTTTCTTAGCTAAATAATAGGCCATGGGGCTGAAATGTCTTTTGGGCCGTAAGTTTGAACTTTCTGCGCTTCACATAACCGGATTTTTCCAGTTTGAACCTCCCCTCCTTGTATAAAACCGCTTTTAAACGCCCTTGTATAAAAATAAAACCGATGGTTAACGCAGTTTCAAAAATGGCGTCTGACAGTGCTGTGCGTCGTAAACAGAGAGCTGTTATCGAGTTCTTAATCGCAGAGAAGGAAACAGTTGGAAATATTCACAAACGTCTACAAAACGTTTATGGAGATGCTGTTGTTGATCGAAGCACAGTTGGACGCTGGTCTAAACGTGTGAGATCATCGGAGAGAGGGAGAACCAGCCTCGATGATGAGCCACAGCGGTCGTCCGGCATCGGCTGTCACATCTCTCACTGTGCAACGTGCTAACAGCATCATTCGATCAAATCGGCCCCTCACATACAAGGAGCTATCACTGGAGCTAGGGATTAGTGAAGGAAGTGTGAATACGATAATTTAGCAACTGGGACACTCAAAAGTGTGTTCACGGTTTGTTCCTCGCGAACTGACTGAAGATCACAAAGCCCAAAGAAAAGAAATTGCTTCTGAGTCGTTGGTTCGATACGAGACAGAAGGGGTTGACTTCCTTTCACGAATTGTGACTGGGGATGAGACTTCGGTACACCACTTTGAACCTGAAACATAACGCCAATCCATGGAGTGGCATCACACAGACTCCCCACGCGAGAAAAAGTTCAAAATGGCTCCCTCTGCACGAAAGGTTATGGCCACCATCTTCTGGGACATGAAAGGGGTGATTCTGGGGGACATTATGAAGAAAGGACAAACAATCAACTCAGAGGAATATATTGCTACTACAGAGACTCCAGAGACGTATAAAGCGAGTTCGACCGGAGAGAAAACTGGAAGACGTTCTTCTTTTGCACGATAACGCAAGACCACACAACAGTTTGTAAACAAGAGAGGCCATCACAAAAATGCGCTTGATTGTGTTACCCCACCCTCCATACAGCCCGGATCTGGCACCTTCAGACTTCCATTTGTTTGGGCTAATGAAGGATGCTATTCGTGGAAGAAAGTTTCAGTGACGATGAGGTTGTTGAGGAAGTTAAGAGGTGGCTCCAGCAGAACCCAGCAGACTTTTACCAGCAAGGAATAAAGACCCTTGTTTCGAGGTGGAGGAAAGCCGTAGAAAAGGATGGAGACTATATGGAAAATAAAAACTTGTAAAAAAATTTCTGGAACTTACAAGGAAACTTGGAAAGAAAAAAAAAAGTGGGGCAAAATATACTGAGTGGCTCTCGTATAATTATGTTAGAAATAAAAAAGTAGCTTCGCAGACTATTGGTCCACTCATAGGCGAAAACAACGAAAAAATTTATAATGACTTACAAATGTCGGAAGTTTTAAATAAATTCTTCTCTTCCGTGTTTACTAACGAAAATACGAACGACATCCCTGTTCCCGTAATCATGCTGAGTGATGATCATTTAAAGCTTTACGATTTTATCATTAGTGAAAGTGAAGTACTTTCGGCCATAGGTAAAATTAATCCTAGTAAAATTCCTGGTTCAGATAAGTTCTATCCTAGGGTACTTAAAGAAATGAACTGTGCAATAGTCTCTCCTCTCACATATACAGTATATTTAAAATAAAATAATAATAATAAATCGTTACAGTTTGGAGAAGTTCTGTTCGATTGAAAACTTACAAACGTTACACTAATATTTAAAAAGGGGACAAATCACTTCCGGGAAATTATCGTTCCATTAGTCTGACTTCAGTAGTTGGTAAGCTTATGGAGACGATTGTTCGGGACAAAATACTGAATCACCTAGAAATTAATAAATTAATCAAAGATCCTCAACACGGCTTTCAACGTAATTTGTTCTATTTCTTTAATGCTATTGTAAATATATACTGTATGACGAGAGTAAAACAGTAGATGCAGTATTATATACAGTATTTCGATTTTCTAAAAGCGTCCATATAGTGGGCCGGCCAAAAATTGAAAAGTCCTCTAGAAAAAAACTTAACGGTGTTTTTTGTTAATAGCAGGCACCCACCTTAGATAAATAGTATTGAGGATGCCAAACAAGATGTGGGTGGATGGTTTGAAAGTCCCATACAAGGTTACAAAAGTCAAATTCTGAAAAATTCCGAATTTTTTGCATTTCAGTGGTGGCTCTATGTAACAACGTGTTTAAAAGTGTATCATTAGCACATAAAGCATATTTTTGTGATTTTATGGATAATAATTGAATATAACTATGACTCTGGATGTCTTTATTTCCATTAAAACTACATTTAGCATGCTGGGTGAGGTGCGCAATTTAGGGCATATCAATGATATCATACTCTGGGTTCAGGGTTGAAATTTTGGAAAAACAAAGTGGTTAATATGTATTCCTATGTAAAAATTAATTCTAAGATGGGTTTATTATTTGCAACTTTTCCGAAAAATCTCATTTTCATGGTCAAAATCACGATTTTCTGATTTGAAGGCTGCCTAACGCAGCCTCAGGGCACCCAAACCAAAGCGCGCAGCTGTTCTGCATATGATTTAGTCTAAAAGCTGCTTTTCTGACCTCATCCTTGCTTTCTTGCGTGTTTCAACACCTCTGGGTGCTGAAAAAATGTTTAGATTTCATGTAAAACTTAAGAATTTTAAGTTTTTCTTCAGAGAATAGGCGCGGCTCACCAGCTCTACTCTGATCGAGTAGCGGGAGACTTGCCACCTCCACGTGTAAGTTTATACGCCTGTTCTTCCTGAATCCCTGAAAAGCGTGGCCTCATAAGATCTTATATTATGATCTTATGAGGACTTTCAGCTCTTATGAGCATTAACTATGGCTTCAGCCTCATCAGCCACCCGAACCTGAAAAGCTCTTAAGTATGTCCTGCTTCGATCTGAACACTGGGAGCATTTCTCGATGGTCTATCCTGGCTCTCACCCACCCATCTCTCCTTTCGTGACCGTACACAGCTTGGGAAGCAGTTGAGACTTCCTGTGCAGCTTTCTCGCAGGACTGAGTATGAACAGAGAAAGCGTCCACTTTGAGTGGAGTTTTCCTGAGATCCTCGAGCTCAGTCAAGGTCATCTTGCAGGTGAAAATAGGCTCGTAAATATTCTCTGATTCCCAGTTGATGAGATCCTTAGGTGAAGTGGCTTGCAGATTGACTTTGGGATTTTTATGGGGCCTCACTGTCGTATCACCAAAGTCTCTTCCTTCTCTGATCTTCTCTATCTGGCTCACAGCAAAAGCTCTCTGATGCTCATCCTCACTGCACAGGAATGAAGCCAGGATGTTCTCAGGCAATGGCGTAACTAGGGTGGGGCAGGTGGGGCGCGTGCCCTGGGCGCCAAATTTGGGGGGGCGCCATTTTTATGATTTAAAAAAAAAATTTAAGAGTAAAAACATGCTCTTTTGGAAATGTACCGGTACCATATCTCTAGCCATCGAATTTCCATGAATTTCAGATTTTTAACTTCATTTAACTTTATTAATTCATTCTATTTTTATTAGAATTTTATTATGAATTATTAATTTATTCTATTTTTTTGTTTCTTTCTCTAAAAAATTTTACCATGAAGCGAACATTGCCGATACCGAAAAGTCCGAAAAAGAAGCTGAGTGGAGCAGAAGGCAGGAAGAAAAGAAAAATGCAAGAAGCAGAAGCTAAAAAGTCAAGTGGCTTTATGATGTCATTTCTTGAACAGCAACAAGCTGGTCCTTCATCAGCATTAACTGCATCAGATATGAGTGTTGACCAACCCGCCAGTGTATCAGAAGGAGAATTAAGTGTCTTTCAAGAACCAGAAGTGTCTTTCAAGAATCCAGAAGATACTAAAACTTTGAGTAGCGAAAAGCAGGAAAAAACAGCACAGCCTATACCAGATGCGATTCAGCATCACGATGTAGGCTTCTTGGAGTTTGATAAAATATCAAAAAAAGTAATTTTATCAGATGCCCTGAGGACAGAAATGTTCACATTGGGTTCGAAGTATTTTCAAAATAGTGAAGGGCCATTTGTTCCCACACAAAACCGATCAATGAATGAAAGATGGTTTAAAAGAAAGTTGGGAAATGGATGTGGAGAAGAAGTTTGGCGCTCATGGCTTGTTTATTCTCCAGAGAAGAAAGCAGCTTTTTGCTTTTGTTGTTTGCTATTTTCTCAAATTGACAATCAGTCTTCATTGGAGCAAGAAAATGGGTTCAATCATTGGAAAGCACCAGAAAGGCTTAGCACCCATGAAAATGCAAAAAATCATCGATACTGCTTCACCCAATGGAAGGAAATGGAAAGAAATCTTTTAGAAAACAGAGGAATCATTGAGGTAGAGCTTCAAGCTCAAATTGCAACAGAAAAACAAAAATGGCGAGATGTTCTCCACAGAATTCTCCATTGCATAAAATTTTTAGCAACTCAGAACCTTGCATTGCGTGGTCACAAGGAATCCCTTAGACAGGAAGAGGAAAGCAATATTGGAAATTTTCTTGGGTTATTAAAATTGTTGGCAAGGTTTGATCCTGTCATGAAAGAACATCTCAGTATTGTGGAAAAGCACCCTGGAAGAACATCATATTTATCTCCGTTAGTGCAGAATGAATTTATTCAGCTGATGGCTTCTACTGTTCGCCAGAAATTGTTACAGAGCATTCATAAGGCCAAATATTTTGGCCTCATGTTTGATTCTACGCCAGATCAAGCACATCGAGAGCAAATAGCAGAAACAGTTCGTTATGTTGATACTGATTTTCAGGAGAAAACATTTTTGTAAGAGAGTCTTTTCTTGGATTTATCCAATTAAAACGAAAGGATGCTGAAAACATTGTGGAAGTGATTTTAGAACAACTGGAAAAAGACAAAATGCCGTTAGAAGACTGTCGATCTCAATGCTATGACAATGCTGCAGTTATGGCTGGTTATAAAAGTGGTGTTCAACAGAGGATTATTGAAAAAAATAGCAAAACTATTTTTGTAAACTGCGATAATCATTCTCTCAATTTGGTTGGAGTGCGTGCTGTTAACCATGATGCAGTGATGGTGACTTTTTTTGGTGCAATTCAGTCGCTTTATTCATTCTTTTCACGTTCAACTCTCCGTTGGCAAAAGCTGAAAGATGCCATACCAATAGTTGTCAAATCTGAATCTGAAACTCGATGGAGTTCCAGAACAGAGGCTGTGAAGCCTGTTCATGAATACTTTGATATTATAGTGGAACTCTTGCAAAGCATGGTTGATGATCAAAATGAAACTGCTGATACAAGAGGTGATGCAAGGCAGGTGCTGAATCAAATTTTGACTTTTCATTTCTTGGCTTTGCTTGGATTTTGGAACAAAATTCTTGTTCGGATTGATCGTGTTCAAAAACGACTCCAAGATCATATCATGAACTTTCAAGCCCTTCAAGATTATTTTTTAAACAGTCGAGAATCATTAGCCAGTGAATCACTTGAAGCAGGGCTGAAACTGTGTGATGAATGGGATATTCAAGTAGAAAGACGCCCCAGAAAGAAGAAACAAATGCCTGGTGAAAAAGCCAAGGATGTAGGGTTAACTGCGAAAGAAGAAATGATGAGAATAATGAAAGAAACTATTGATCGTCTCCATAATGAAATGGAAGAAAGATTTGTCCGTCTCCATGACTTGGATTCAAAATTTGGATTTCTTTTAGATGCTAGAGGATTATTGTTCGACTCAAATGAAAGCAACAGTAGTCATGACGTAAATATCTTAAAGAAAAGTTGTCTCAAACTTGGACAGTTTTATAGCAATGATATTGACGGCTTTGAGCTTTATGAAGAAATTCTGGATTGTAAGATGCTTCTGAAAAGTCGCCCAAATGTTCAGATTTCTAAAGCTGAGGAACTCCTCAAGTTTATTGTTCAGTATGGAGATGAAAATGTTTTTCCAAATTTGAGAGTAGCTATTCAGATAATGCTCACTATTGCAATTTCAATTGCCAGCTGTGAGCGATCTTTCAGCAAGTTAACATTGATCTTATCATATCTGAGAGCTTCAATGGGCCAAGAAAGACTTTCTGCTTTAGCCTTGCTCAGCATTGAACGTGAGGAAACTGAAATAACAAATTTTGATGACATTATTGATAAGTTTGCATCGGCAAAAGTAAGAAAAATACATGTTTAGTGTGAAGTTCCAAATTATTCATTAAAAGAGCCAAAAATAATAGGTGAAAACAAGGCATTTCTTTTAAAGTACCATATAATTGGAATGATTTTTGTCAGTATCTAATATTCTAATTGCTAGTTCTGCTATCGGTAATTCAGTAAAATTCAAGAAAACATCAAAGTGTATTCTCATGAAAAGTTATGCCTCTCCTTGTACATATATTAATTGTTTCTGTTGTAATTCGGCAAATAATTAACCATACTTTGGTTCTATAAAATTAAATTGTATTAATAGAAGTTAAATATCAACCTTAATAGTAAATATACGCGGTTATGTATATGGATAGAAAAACATTAAAGTGTAGTGAATACTCTTATTTTAGTTTCAAGATAAATGTTAATTTTACCGTCTTGAATTTCGGAATAGTTATAAATTCATTTTAAATTAGTTACCCATCATAATTCAATTGTGAACCACATTAATACTAATTTTATGTATATTGTATTATTTTATTGTATGTAAACATAATTAATTATATATCACAATTGTCAGTTAATTATTTATATTCAAACAATTATTTTAATCTAATACCATGTCCATTTTACAAATAAATAATAGAAGGGTTGTTGCCTTTTACTTCTCCTACTTTTCTTTCACCATCTTCTCTACTAAAAAAAAAAAAAAAAATGGTGTCAATAATCCAGCAGGGTTGAAAGCACCTTAAACAGAAAAAAAAAAAAAAAAAAAAAAGAAGGGTTAAACATTAACCCACAAAATTCATTATCTTTTACTACTTCTTTCACCACCTTTCTCTACAAAAAAAAAAAAAATGGTGTCAATAATCCAGCAGGGTTGAAAGCACCTTAAACAGAAAAAAAAAAAAAAAAAAAAAAAATAGAAGGGTTATCTTTTCCACCTTTGGTAGTGTCGCAGTTTCGCCTAACGGACTCAATACGGCTAGTGAGATAATCACTGGTTGGTACTTAACCAGCGGCAGTGCTTATGGCTACATCATCCAGGTTAACCTATACCGGATAGATGCGCTACGGTCCCAAGCCGTAGCTTGCCTAGGCCAACGACGACGACGTAAACCAACAATTGGTGACTCCGGAGTTGGATTCCCCCCTTTTACCCGAACGACTAGGACTAGACTGTAATGTCGTTCGTGCCCATCACCCCCTTCACCCGAGCGACTAGGACCAGACTGTAATGTCGCTCGTGCCCTCTGCCCCTCACCCCTGCCCGTGCCCTCTGTGCCTGCGCTCGTCTCAACCTCCACTCCTTCGTTGGTAACTTGTCGTCTTGCTTGTACGTCAGCAAGCCTAGGAGAAGATGCCTGACGACGCTGGTGCCATCTCCCACTTGAGCGTAAAGCTCCCCGTCTTCTGGCCGGGTGATCCATTTATTTGGTTCCACCAAGTGGAATCACAATTCAACTTGGGAAGGATCACCGCTAGCAGGACGAAATACGATCATGTTTTGTCCTCTCTACCAGCGAGCATCATCTCTGAAGTCCGTGACGTCATCGTGTCTACTTCCACGAGTGAGGACCCATACAACGATCTGAAGTCTGCCATCCTGTGCCGCACCACTGTCTCCGAGCGTGAGAAACTACATCAGTTAATCTCAAAAGAAGAACTTGGAGACCGTAAGCCCACTCAAATGCTGAGGGCTATGCAGTGCGCTCTAGGCGAACGCGCACAAACCTTCGATAAGGACATCTTTAGACAGTTGTTCTTGCAGAAACTTCCTCCATCAGCTCAGCGTGTCTTGGCCACTATGGATCCTGCTACTCCAGTTGATAAACTAGCAGAAACTGCCGACAAAGTAGTGGAGATTGACACAGCTCCGGTCAACAACGTGAACACACAATCGGAACTGGAGTTGAAAGTGAAAGAGTTAAGTCAACAACTCAACCACGTTTGTTCTCTGCTACAAAATCAACGGCAAAGCCATTCTCGGTCAAGATTTACGAAGAGGCATCGTTCGAGTTCCGGGAAGATCTGCTTCTACCACTCGAAATTTGGAAAGAAGGCTAGGAAGTGCATCTCCCCTTGCAATTTTCGTCGGAAAACCCCAGCAGCGAGTCCTAATGGCGTCTAGTACTCGCACTGCCAACCTGTTATTCATAAAGGACAGGAACTCTGGTATCAATTTCTTGGTCGATACCGGAGCGTCAGTCAGTGTATTCCCTCAAAATCTGGTCATACGCACTCGGAATCTCCGCCTCTATACGCTGCTAACGGTTCACGCATACCCACGTACGGTACTCAGTCGCGTGAACTAAACTTGGGCCTTCACCGATCCTTCAAGTGGATTTTCATCTGTGCTCAAGTGCAGCATCCCATAATCGGCGCTGACTTCCTCCAGCATTTCAAACTCCTGGTGGATCTTGACAAGCGACGCTTATGCGACCAGGCCACACTGCTTTCTGTTCTTGACAACAGTTGCCCTTCCGGACGCCTCGAACTCTGCACTTTCCCTCGTTCCCCCTAATTCCATGTACCAGTGCCTTTTCCAGCGATATCCAGGAATTCTTCAACCGATGCAGATGGGTGATACCATTAAGCACACCATTACCCATCACATTACAACAAAGGTCCCCTGTGTTTGCAAAACCCAGACGTCTTGCCCCGGACAAACTGAAAGCTGCCAAATCGGAATTCCAGCTTATGATAGATCTTGGGATAATAAGACCTTCCAAAAGCAGTTGGTCCTCTCCCCTACACCTGGTCCAGAAGAAGTCAGGAGACTGGAGACCATGTGGGATTACCGGTTTTTGAATTCGACAACCATCCCGGACCGATATCCGGTACCAAATGTCCAAGACTTTACTTCTCTTCTCCACGGCAAATCTATCTTCAGTAAAATAGATCTCGTTAAGGCTTTCCACCACATTCCCGTAGAGCCTTCGGATATTCCCAAGACTGCAGTTTGTACACCATTTGGGTTATTCGAATTTGTGAAAATGCCGTTCGGGCTACGGAATGCTGCGCAAACCTTTCAGAGGTTTATAGATGAGGTCACCAGAGGCTTAGACTTTGTTTATGCCTACATCGATGATTTGCTTGTGGCCAGTTCAACGGAAGAGGAACATAAGGAACATCTTTCACTCCTCTTCAACGCTTAGAACAATACGGTGTTACTATTAATGCATCTAAGTGTGTGTTTGCACAGCCAACCTTGGAATTTCTTGGTCACACGATTTCGCAGCACGGAATTACCCCCCTTCAGGACAAGTGTGAAGTGATAAAAAATTACCCTATGCCAAATAATCAGCGTGAGTTACGTCGGTTTCTAGGTTTGGTAAATTATTACCACAAGTTCATTAAAAACTGTGCCAGTGTTCTTGCTCCTCTACACGCTATGATCACACACAAACGCAAGGTAACGAAATTGGTATGGTGTAGCGATAGTTTACAGGCGTTCGACAATGCCAAGAATGCTATCAATAGTGCATTGTCTCTGTCATTTCCTATCAGTGATGCCCCCCTAACTCTGACGGTCGATGCATCAGATGTTGCGATCGGTGGAGTGTTGGAACAAACCATTAACGGTCAACAAGCACCCATCGCGTTTTACTCGAAAAAGCTGCAGCCAGCCCAAACGCGTTATAGTGCTTTCGGACGTGAACTTCTTGCTATTTACTTAAACGTGAAGCATTTTCAACATTTCCTTGAAGGCCGAGAGTTTTGTGTTTTTACCGACCACAAACCTTTGATCACTGTCTTCAATAAAAACAGCTGTAACCACTCTCCCAGAGTCATCAGGCAACTCGATTATATCTCGCAATTTACCACAGATATCCGCCACATCAAAGGTGTCTTGAACACTCCAGCGGATGCACTTTCAAGAATAGAGATTACTTCTGTTACCCTCAGCTCTACACTGTGGAATGCTATTGCACAGGATCAAGATAAGGATACGGAACTACAAGAACTGCTCAGAGAAGACTCCACTCACTCACTTTCCCTCAAGAAAATGAGTATGCCAGGATTGTCTGTGCCCCTCTATTGCGACGTATCAACAGCTGCTATTCGCCCTTATGTCCCTCCATGTCACAGAAAAGCAGTCTTCACGGATCTTCATAAGCCCTCCCATCCTGGTATCCGTGCTTCGCACACCTGGTTACCTCTCGCTTTGTTTGGCCCTCGATGCGGAAGGATGTCAAACATTGGACCAAAACGTGCCTTGCCTGCCAGCGTGCCAAAGTCCAAAGGCACACCAGGTCCCCCTTTGACGCATTTCCGCCCCCATCCCAGCGATTTGAGGTAATTCATGTAGACATTGTTGGCCCTCTTCCAGTGATTCAAGGCCAACGTTATCTGCTCACCTGTCTCGACCGCTTTCCAGATGGCCTGAAGCCATCCCACTTCCTGATATCCAAGCGGACACTGTTGCAAGAGCCTTTCTTCATGGATGGGTATCAAGATTTGGATTGCGACAAAAGTCATCACTGACCAAGGTCGCCAATTTGAGTCTTCGCTTTGGAAGAAGTTTACCAGCTTGTTGGGTACAGTACATGCGCATACCTGTGCGTATCATCCGCAAGCTAACGGCCTCGTCGAACGCTTCCATCGCCAGCTGAAGTCATCCCTTATGTGTCACGAAGACTCCCATTGGATGGATAAGCTTCCACTCGTGTTGCTTGGTATTCGCTCTGCATTTAAGAGTGATCTGAAGACTACAGCGGCTGAACTAGTATTGGAACAACACTGCGGCTACCAGGTGGCTACTTCACTGCAGGGGATAAGTCATGTGATCCTACGGAATTCGCTCAAACACTTTCCTCTCACATGCAGTCCCTTCAGCCTGTTCCCCCTCGATTGACTAGCCAACAGAACATCTTTGTTTCCCCAGCCCTCCAGTCTTGCACCCACGTTTTCGTTCGTGTACCTGTCCCAAAACGGCCTCTCCAATGTCCATATGACGGGCCCTATGAAGTTCTCCGACGTACGCGCAAATCATTTCTCATCCAGCGCGGTTCCAAGGTCGACAAGGTTTCTATCGATCGTCTTAAGCCTGCGTTTTTGGAATCAACCTTAAGCGAGGTACATGTAGCTACCAAAAAGGTCCAGGGAAATCTGTGTCGTTCGGAACTCTTTGAACTTCCTCTCTGGTGGGGGAGTGTGTAGTGAATACTCTTATTTAGTTTCAAGATAATGTTAATTTTACCGTCTTGAATTTCGGAATAGCTATAAATTCATTTTAAATTAGTTACCCATCTAATTCAATTGTAAACCACATTAACACTAATTTTATGTATACTGTATTATTTTATTGTATGTAAACATAATTAATTATATATCACAATTGTCAGTTAATTATTTATATTCAAATAATTATTTTAATCTAATACCATGTCCATTTTGCAAATAGATAATAGAAATCCAAGGGTTATATTTTCCATCCTTGGTACTGTCGCAGTTTCGCCTAACAGACTCAATACGGCTAGTGAGATAATCACTGGTTGGCACTTAACCAGCGGCAGTGCTTATGGCTACATCATCCAGGTTAACCTATACCGGATAGATGCGCTACGGTCCCAAGCCGTAGCTTGCCTAGGCCAACGACGACGACGTAAACCAACAAAAGTATAAACTGTAAAATAATTTTTATGAATTGTATTTTCATTTCATTTCAATTTATTTTTACATGTTTTTGTAGTTTTATATGTATATAACTGTTTTTCATTTTCATTTGTCATAAAATAAACTTCTTAAAAGTATATTTTCTTAGCGGTATTATTACGAGTAACCAGTTTGAGTACCATTATAAGAATTCAGCCAGAATTTTAAAGAACACTGGTTTTAAGGGCGCCATTTATTGATTTGCCCTGGGCGCGATCAACCCTAGTTACGCCTCTGTTCTCAGGATGTGCGTGGTAAGCTCCTCTTATCACTGCAGCAGAGATGATGTTCCTGACCTCGGTAGTCTGGTTCCTCAGCAGCCTCAGGCTTGAAAAAACGTGTGCAGGACCAAATTTGAGGTGGTGCTTCACTTTGATGTCGCAGTACATTTTGAAGTAGAAGTTAAGGCAGAACTTCACGAGGACCTCGAGCCTCCTCAACACCTCCCCCTTCAGTCCGTGCTCCCTCATCCACAACAGCAAGATGGTCTGTGCAGTAGTGAGACACCTGGATGGTTCAGAGGTCCGCACTTGAGACCAGCCAACTGTGGACTGAGACTTCCAGACTTGATGGCTTTGATCAGAAGATAGCAGTTGTGCTGGTCTGTGGACAGAGATTTGACTATCTCTACTGGCAGCTCTATGATATCTTTAGTTCCTTCCACTGGTTTGAAGTTGAAGTTGACCTCAAGTTCATTCACTTTCTCAAGAAGTTTTCCAATAGGCCCACTGAAGTCTGACTGGGGAGTTACAGGGTCGTCCAGCTTCATGATTAAGTGCCTCAGGGGGAGCTCGTTCACATGGAGCTGACAGATCATCCAGTGGCACTTGCGACCCAGCATCTTCTCTAATAGGGCTATGGCGCCTCCAGACCACCCCGTGTTGGTGTTGGTAGAGTCTCCTCCAATCATTACAAGGCTCTCGTCAGCTCCGTAATCCAGAAGCTACTCATGCAGGCCCTGAGTGATCTTATGAGCAGGCTTTTCTCCTTCCTCAGGTTCCTCGGGAGTGAAATGGAAGAGGTACTTTCCTTGAGGCTCCCACGTGATAGTGTAATGCTCCTCGATCACTTTGCCAGGATGAAATCTCCCTGTCACTTCGTCATATTTCAACACCTTTGTGTTCCTATCCTGCTTGCCATCAAAGAATATCCCAGAGATCTTCTCCTCCTCTGACCTCTGCGTGAGAGCTTCAACTGATGAGGCCATTACTTCCTCCTTGGCCCTCCAGACTTTCTTGCCATCTATGGCCAAGTAAGCCTTGTCTTTGGAAAGATGAACAGCCTTGATGAGGTCGTTCAGGAAGCCAGTGGCAACTGCAGCTGCCGGAACATTTGCCACCCTGTACCTCAAAGCTGCTGAAGCTGTCCCTTGGAGCTTCATGTAGTTTCGTGTAGCAGAAGTTGGAGTTTCGGCAGGTACTTCAGCGGGGACGTCCATAGGAGCTTCAGTAGCCTCAGCATTGCCAGAGGCTTCTTTTGCAGCTTCTTCCAAGTTTGGCTCTTCGTCCTCCTCAAAGTCTTTCATGAGAAGCTCCTCATTAGTAGCCTCCTCTTTCTTCTTCCTCTTCACAGCAGAAGCTTCTTCAGCCTCCTTCCTCTTCGCTGCTTTGATCTGTTTCCTGCTGTCTTCGAAGTCTACAGAAGACATCTGGATTCCTGAAGCTTCGGAAGTCTTCACTCTCTGGTAGTACAGCCACTGAAGGTCCAGTTTAGGAATCTTCACCTCCAAAGGACAGTTACAGTTCACATGGGCCTTGAGGGAGCATCCTGAGCATCCACTCCCCTCTGAGCCGCACAAGAAGATCTGATGCTTGCAAACGCAGACTTCACAGAGTTTATCCAGATCAGCCATCCTCTTCTCCTGGGTAGCAGACTTAACTCTCCGGTTGACAACGTCTGTTATCTCCTTTCATTTCAACAAGATCTTATATGAGAGCGATTTTTCCGTGATTGTCACAGGCGGAGAGAACTTTACATTCGACTTCCTCCACTGAGTCATCACGAGTGAAGCCAGCTCGTCAGTCATCTCTCGGATAGGGTATTTAGACCTTTGGATGTCATGAATGAGGAACTTTTCCTCCTGCAGACGAATCCCTCTCTGAAGAACGGCTCTCCAAGTCGGCACCTCGCTGGGAATGAACTCCTTCCCCGGGCCCACAACATCCGAGAGCTTTGAACCTGACATTTTCCTGGTTTTGGGGGCAGATTCGGCCATCACGTCTAGTCGGTGCTTATTCTCGCTCTTGTCCAATCTGTAACAAATTCATATCAGTATGTTTAGTGTTTTTTCGCCATAAATATAGACAAGGAATATAATTTTTGATTATAATCAGGGTTGCCAACCGGCATTTTTAATTACCAAACTAACCTAAATTTGGTAATGAATATTTATTTTGGTAATAGAAAACTGAATTTGGCATAGCAAATTTAATTTAAAATTTGTAATAATGGTGTAACATAAGTTTAACCCTTTGTCATTCAGTGCCATTTAATTTTAGCGTAGGTTCATTTTTTTACTTGAAATATGCATAGGAGGTATATAAAAGCATATTTAGCAATCTTTTTTTGTAAGAACATTTCTAAATGAAATAATTTGTGTCCATTAGTCAACAAAGGTCTAATAAGGTAATTAGTGGGTGGTAGTTAATACTCTCTCTCTCTCTCTCTCTCTCTCTCTCTCTCTCTCTCTCTCTCTCTCTCTATATATATATATATATATATATATATATAATTTTATATATATATATATATACAGTATATATATATATATATAAAATTTTATATACAGGGCGTCCCAAAAACATGTATACACACTTTAAATAATTATAAAGGCAGTGTTTATTAAAATACATTTCATTTTCAAAATGTAATAGAATCTACAGACATTATTTAATTGTTTTGTCAACGCCTGTTTTCAAACTGACGTCCGTTCTGGTCCAGGCACTGCTGATAACGCGAAGCAATGGAATCGCAAACATCACGAAACATTTCGTTTGGTATTTGTGTGCATTCTCGTTCAATGGCTGCTCTCAATTCAGCGACTGTTGCAGGTTTTATAGCGTAGACTTTGTCTTTTAAGTATCCCCATAAAAAAAAGTCTAGTGGTGTGAGGTCTGGTGAACGCGGAGGGTATTCTACGAAACCGCTTCGTCCAATCCACATCCACATCGTGCCAAGTACCACTCGCAATACTCCACTCTTTGGTCCGGATCATCTTCATTAATAGCATGGACTAATCTTGGAATGTAACTTTTCCATTGACAGCGCTTCAAAATGCGTTGGACAGACGATTCTGAAATTCCTACCTCATGACTCGCTTGCCGCACAGATTTTCTTGGACTTTGGTGATACGTTTCCAGTACTCTTTCTTGCTTTGTGGGGCTTGTCGATGTCCGTGGTCTTCCGGAACGCTTCTTGTGGACATTCTGAACAGTTCCATCGGCTTCAAACTTATCTCTAATTCGAGTGATGGTAAGTCGCGTTGGTGGATCTGTTTGAAACTCCCTCCTAAACTGTCTTTGCACTTCAACTGCGTTTTCACACTTCCAGTAGCATTTTAGAATGAATTTCCTTTGTTCAAAGCTTAGTCTGACTGCCATTATTAATTCTAATGGGTTTAACTTGGAAAGAAAGAAACATCAATTGAGCTATCAGCTGTTAAAGTGTGTATACATTTTTTTGGGACGCCCTGTGTGTATATTATATGTATAGTATATATATATATATATATATATATAATTATATATATATATATAAAATTATATATATATATATATATATATATATTATATATATATATATATATATATAATATATATATATATATATATATTAGGGTGTCACTTAAATGCAAACTTTGAAATTTTCATGCTGACACCCCGCGAATCTATTCCATTGGTAAAAAAAACATGGTGACTGAAAAATCTTTTTATTTGAATAACTATAAAAGGTCGCCCCCGCCTTCCAAAGTTTAATGCTTGCGCGGCGTCTCCATAATCGTTCATTAGATATCTATATATCTCTATATATGTGTGTGTGTGTATCTGTGTGTGTCTGAATATCTGAGAAATAAAGTGAACAATACTTAACGATTCACCGTTTCTCATTTCAGCTACGTGATTTCTGGTGATGGAAACCCGGAAGTGTATATACCTATTAGGGGCAGCGGTTGATGAGGTGAAAGGATGCAAGCTTCCTTCCTACAGGCAAGCATTCGGTTACTTCCTTTACCTTCACCATGAAAAGAAAATGACAATACGTGACGCGTTGAGGAAGTCACTTCGAGCAGTGATGTCCTTCTGGGAGAAAGCTCCATTCCAACCAGACTCGAGACACACTGCGTCAGCAAACTGGATAAAGTCTTCAAGGAGTGGAAAGGACTCAAAAAACACGCCTCAAGGACGAGCGATTCACACAAGACGAAAGAAAAAGAATTCATTGAACGCCTCGATCGTCTCTTTGACATCGCCCACGCTGATTGTGAGAAATTGGTCAAGTACCCAGAGGATTGGGAGTTCCTTCAGCAGCAGCGCCAGAAAGGACGTCCAGGTTCAATGGCAGGTTTGGACATGACCCATCAGCGCCAAGTCAAAGATTGTACTCGACGTCGGGAGGAAGAGGAGAAACGAAGAAAGCGATCAGCAGCTGAAATGGAGGCAGTATCCAACGAAGCGGTTTTGGAGTCCTCATCCTCCAGCTCAGATGATAGCGAAGAAAAAGGAGCATGTGGTGGTTCGTTAGCGTCTAAACAAAGAGCAACGAAGAACATCATGACATCGGAATTGGCGGCAGCGCTTGATCGCACGCAACTCTCGTCAAGAAAGGCCACATATCTGCTGTTTGAGGCAGCTTCCAGCTTAGGGCATGATGCTAGCGACTACAACATCAATCGTGGATCCATTCATCGTCAGCGTGAAAAATTCCGTACCCTTAAGGCTCGGCAACTGAAGAGCGAGTTCCAAGGCAATAGTCCGTTGACTGTTCACTGGGACGGAAAACTCATGCAAGATCTGACGTCACGAGAATATGTTGACCGCTTACCTATTCTTGTATCTGGCTCCGGGACAGAGCAGCTCCTCGGGGTGCCAAAACTTCTGTCAGGAACCGCGCTGGCACAAACAAATGCCATCATAGATTGCCTGAATGAATGGGGAGTGACCGATCATGTCAAATCTATGTGTTTCGACACAACCGCGACAAACACAGGCCACCGTGGAGGAACTTGTGTTCTTCTGGAAGAAAAAGTTGGACGTGACCTGTTACACTGCGCGTGCAGACACCATGTACTGGAGTTGGTGCTACAGGCGGCATTCGCAGCATCGCTAGATTCAGTATCTACCGGTCCAGAAATTCTGCTTTTCAAGCGCTTCCATGATTATTGGACCCGCATTGACCAGCAACAGTTCCAAACTGCGGACACAGATGCGTTCACCAAAGCAGCTATTTTTAAGCATAGAACGGAGCTCATTGAGTTTGCAAAATCACAAGCACTTCAAGTTCGTGATGACTATCAGGAATTCCTCGATCTTTCCGTCATCTTTCTTGGAGGAGTTCCATACAAGGGACTAAACTTCCGCGCCCCTGGTGCTATGCACCGGGCGAGATGGATGGCTAAGGGGCTCTATGCCATCAAGATCTGGCTCTTCCGAAGACAGTTTAAACTGACGAACACTGAGGAACGCGGAATTCGAGATATCTGCCTCTTTTCTGTTCTAGTTTACATGAAAGCGTGGGCAACAGCTCATCTGTCCATCGAAGCTCCGCTGAATGATTGGGAATTGATGAGGACGCTCCTTCGATACCCGCACAAGAAGATCTCTGATGGTACCACCAAGAAGCTGTCTGCGCACCTGTGGTACCATTCGGAGGAGGCAGTGGGTCTGGCGTTCTTTGATGAGAGGATATCGATGGAAGTGAAGTGCAGCATGGTTGCAGCGTTAGATCAAGAAGCCCCTCACATGCCGCCAAAACGACCTTTGGTTCTTGATACTATGTTCCTCAGTGACAGCAAAGGACTGGAGCAACTGATCACAAAGAACACCCGAGGATTCTTCTCAAAACTTCAGTTGCCAGATTGCTTTCTGCTCCACCATCCCAGTTCATGGACGTCAAACTCTGAATACGTGCAAGCTCGGGATGTGGTCTCCAAACTTGCAGTGGTGAACGACAGAGCAGAACGGGCCGTGGCTCTGGTGAAGGAGCTGAACGGAAAGTTGACAGTGAAAGAAGAACAGCTCCAGTTCCTCGTTCAAGTTGTCACTGACCACAGAAAGCAACACCCAGCTCCGAACAAATCAGCATTAGTGAGGACGCGAAAGAACTAATCACTGATCAGCGTATGAGCACCAATTATTCTGCTACTGTATATGTATTTTATTTCTCAAAGTTTTGCTTTTGTTGCTTCTCCATTTTGTACCATTATTCGCCAAATTATGTCTTCTATTTTGATTATATAATAAACTGTTTGTATTCTTTGCGTTTTTAAGTGTCTTACTTTCGTTATTTCACCAAATTGCCTTGTTTTTTATTATCTGGTTCGGCCCAAGCTGTGAACACTGAACAGCTTGTTGACGTCAACAAATGGGTATTTTTTTCAGTGACGAGGGCGACCTTTAAATGATGACCAATCAGGACCAAATTTCTCTTCCGTATGTTTTACACCAAATGGAACAATTTTAGGGGGTGTCATAGGAAAATATCCATCGTTTAATTTTCCCCCTATTACCTAGTGACACCCTAATATATATATTATATATATATATATCGGGTGGCCACAAAAAAACTTTACTTAATTGAAAGTTTAATAACTGCAACAATTCAAAACTTATGCGATTGAGATTTTGCACACATTAACAGATGCATATAATCTATAATTGCTGGAATTTTCAAATATGTAGGTTCTATAGTTTTGTTACAGTGAACAATTTAAAAGCATATGTCTAAAAATAGCATGCCTGGTGTGCATCTGACACGTACGTGCGCTAGCGTAGGCTAAACCTAATGTAGCGTAGTATGACACGCGCGCTGGCGTAGGCTAAACCTAATGTGAATTTGCTTTCTTTTATTTTTCCGCTAAAACCCCGCCAGCATGACGTTAAGTAAAAGTGATAAAGCCATCACAGAAGCATGTGTCAAGGAAAAAGGTTGGAATGGAAATAGGATTGTCCGAGAATTCCCCGCAAAGAACTGGACTCGTCAAAGTGTTTATAACTTAATAAGAAAGATAAAGGATACTGGATCAACAGCTAGAAAACCCGGCAGCGGCAGGCCCAAAAGTGTTTCAACAGAAGAAAATAAGGCTGCCGTGGAGGAACTGATTCAATCCCAGGAGAATACACCAGGAACTCATCGCTCCCAGAGACAGATTGCGTTCGACCTTGGGATTTCTCGCTCCTCTGTACAAGGGATTGTAAAACGTTTGAAATTGAAGGCCTACAAGAGAATTCGAGTTTCTCGGCGTGATCAGAATGTAAGACAGCGTAGAAAGACCCGCTGTAAATCCCTATATGAACGCTACTCAGCTGAAGACGTGCAAAAAGTTGTGTTTACAGACGAAAAGGATTTCACGTTGGAGGTGGCCAAAAACAGGCAAAATGACAGGGTTTATGGTTCAAGGAAAAAGGACATTCCTCCCTCCAGGCTTTATCCTGAAACCTCACGATTCAGCAGAAAAGTAATGGTATCGGCGGGAATTTCATGGAAGGGGAAAACACGAATTCATTTTATTGCCACAAACGAAACTAAAGTTATCTCTGAGCGCTACATCAACCTGTTAGATAATGGGTTACTTCCTGATTGTCGTCAGCTGTATCCTGATAAGGCCTACATTTTCCAGCAAGATGGGGCACCCGCCCATACAAGCCGAGCGACCCAAAATCATCTAGAGCAAGAGACCCCTAATTTCATCAAAAAGGATGAATGGCCGCCTCAGTCTCCCGACTGTAATCCGATGGACTATTCAGTATGGGATTCCCTCATGGTGAAGGTTTACGGCAGCCAGAAAGACAAATTCACCGAAGATGAACTTAAGGAGAAAATCAGTAGAGCATGGGAGGATATCACCTTAGATGAGGTTCGAAAGTGCATCTCCTCGTGGAAGAAGCGATTGAGGGCAGTTTACCAACAGGGAGGTGGTCACATTGACCATTTGTTTAAGTAAATTTTGTTAAGTTCAAATTCATTTTCTTCGGCATGCTATTTTTAGACATATGCTTTTAAATTGTTCACTGTAACAAAACTATAGAATCTACATATTTGAAAATTCCACCAATTATAGATTATAACCATCTGTTAATGTGTGCCAAAGCTCAATCGCATAAGTTTTGAATTGTTGCAGTTATTAAACTGCCTAGCAGGGCTAGGCTGCTTTAAACCCTAGATCCATGTCCCAAAGCTGGATCCTGTCTGCTTTGCAGATAGCTGGTGAGGGAAGCTATATTTATGGGACCCCTTTGCGAGTGACCCGTTGCCCACGTCGGGCTAGCATCATGAAAAAGAAAAACTATGGTATTTGTCATTTACCATTACTTATTCGGAATATAGTGGATTTAATTATCCCAGAAGAGTTCCTTGTTCCATGCACGTTCTGTGTGTATCATATATATAATTATATATATATATATATATATATATATATATATATATATATTTGAAATCTTCATAGCTCGTGACGGTAAAGAAAACCCCAAGCGACTCTTTCAATACGTCAATAATAGAAATCCAGTAAAAAGTGTCTTGGGGCCTTTGAAAAATGTAAACGGAGATCTAGTTTCTGAAAACAAGGAAATGGCTACCTTGCTAAACGCATTTTTTACGTCAGTTTTTACTATAGAAGATGTAACGAATATCCCTACGGTCATAGACATAATACCTTTTGATAATGGTAATATTTTGGATAATATAGTGGTTAGTGAAGGGGAAGTAATGCGCTATATTCATAAAATGAAAACGCGTAAATCACCTGGCCCGGATTCCATATATCCCATACAACTAAAAGAATTAAAAGATAGCATTGTTGTGCCGCTAACAAAAATTTTTAATTCGTCTATTTCTGAGGGGTGTGTACTAGATAATTTCAAGTTAGCAAACGTAACACCTATCTTTAAGAAAGGCGATAAAGGTGCGGCGGGAAATTATAGGCCAATCAGTTTAACGTCTGTTGTAGGTAAGCTACTGGAATCAATAATTAGGGATCGTATAGTCGAACACTTAGAATTGCATAAACTAGTTAGAAATACGCAGCACGGTTTTAGGCGAAACAAATCTTGCTTAACTAATCTTTTAGAATTTTTCCAAAGCGTGGTTGACGTTTACGATAGACATCGGGCGGTTGATGTAGTGTATTTAGATTTTCAAAAAGCGTTTGACACCGTGCCGCACAAAAGACATTTAAAAAACTAAGGCTCATGGAATCAGGGGTGTAGTAATAAATTGGATAGAAGAATGGTTGTGAGGTAGGAAACAGAGGGTGGTCGTTGATGGAGCGGAGTCGTGTTGGGCTAATGTAGCGAGTGGCGTTCCTCAGGGTTCTGTATTGGGCCCCTTGCTTTTTCTTATATATATTAACGATTTAGATGTCGGCCTAGTCAGTACAGTTTCAAAGTTTGCAGATGACACGAAGCTGGGTGGTAGGGCGATTAATGACGAAGATAGAGGTAAAATCCAGGAAGATCTGAATAAAATCGTTCATTGGTCAGTCACATGGCAAATGAGATTTAATGTTGATAAGTGCAAAATTTTGCATATAGGTTTGCGTAACGGTAATTTTGCGTATAGTATGTCAGGGAAAGATTTAACAAGCGTAGAGCAGGAAAAAGATTTAGGAGTTATAGTCACTGGTGATTTAAAAGTAGCGAAACAAAGTACAGCAGCGGTCAATAAGGCGAACAAAGTGTTAGGTTTTATAGCTCGGAATTTTTACTACAAATCACGCGATATTGTAGTTCCTCTTTATAAATCATTAGTTAGACCCCATTTGGAGTACGCGGTCAAATTTTGGAATCCGCATATGCGCAAAGATATAGACAAAATCGAAAGAGTTCAAAGACAAGCAACTAAGATGATTCCGTCGCTTGGGTCAAAGTCGTACGAGGATCGGCTTAAGGAGTTAAAATTGACAACACTCGAGACTAGGAGGCTAAGGGGTGATCTAATCCAGGTTTTCAAAATTATGAATGGGTTCGATAACGTAGGTAGAGATAGCGTTTTCGAAATATCTCAATATAATAGCACTAGAAATAACGGGTATAAGTTGACAAGTAGAAGGTTCGAGACAGCAGTTGCCAAAAACTTTTTTACGCATAGAATAGTAAATAGCTGGAATAGTTTGCCGGTAGAAGTAATTAGTAGCACGTCTATAAACATGTTTAAAAATCGATTAGACGCATATGTTGATAGATTGGGTATAGTTTAAGGTATTAAAATTAAGGCTTTGTGGTGATAGATCCCACAGCTTAACACAAGTGTTGTGGGATATAGGGAGGCAGCATCTTGGGTTAGGGGATACTCTCTGTCCTTACACACCCCATTTAAAGAGATTCCTCTGCCGAGCGGTGCCCCCCATAGTACTGTGAGGTATTGAAAAACTCATGATCTTCACTTGCCCCACAAACACCTTTAAATGGGAGACCCAAAATGGGTGCACACACATTTCTACATTACTGTACAGTCTTTACAGCCACACCTACACCTTCCCTCCTAAGTCTATATATTGTAATGTATATGGTTGTAAATTTTGACTTGGTCCGCAATCGATATGGACCGTGACTTATTTTTCGTTGGCAAGGTACTAGTATTGATGGATACCGTAATGAAATTGACTGGATTCTTTGGATCTGATATATTTGCATGTCCGTTATAAATAGATATAGAGTGTAACATATTGTTGATAGTAGTCTATTATGACTTGATCCTCTGGATCCAGAGATTCTATCTTTAGTTTTAAATCGCTAATTAATTAGTTTTTAATTGATAATTATTTAGTTTTGCAAAAATTGGTCGTTGCGAATGTACAAACAGTTGTTACATAAATTTCTTATGTTCTTGTGGTTCGGAACCCACGTAAAATTGTAGGTCCCCTCCGCCACCACGGAGGACATACATAATACACGATTACGAACACAGTTAGGTAGACCAGCCATGAGTGGATCCTAGGGTCTTTGTTGGTCTGAAACATTATAACATTATAACATTATATACATATATATATATATATATATATATATATATATATATATATAATCATATATACAGGGCGTCCCAAAAAAATGTATACACAATTTAAATAATTATAAAGGCAGTGTTTATTAAAATACATTTCATTTTCAAAATGTAATAGAATCTACAGACATTATTTAATTGTTTTGTCAACGCCTGTTTTCAAACTGACGTGCGTTCTGGTCCAGGCACTGCTGATAACGCTAAGCAATGGAATCGCAAACATCACGAAACATTTCGTTTGGTATTTGTGTGCATTCTCGTTCAATGGCTGCTCTCAATTCAGCGACTGTTGCAGGTTTTATAGCGTAGACTTTGTCTTTTAAGTATCCCCATAAAAAAAATGTGAGGTCTGGTGAACGCGGAGGGTATTCTACGAAACCCCTTCGTCCAATCCACATCCACATCGTGCCAAGTACCACTCGCAATACTCCACTCTTCGGTCCGGATCATCTTCATTAATAGCTTGGACTAATCTTGGAATGTAACTTTTCCATTGACAGCGCTTCAAAATGCGTTGGACAGACGATTCTGAAATTCCTACCTCACGACTCGCTTGCCGCACAGATTTTCTTGGACTTTGGTGATACGTTTCCAGTACTCTTTCTTGCTTTGTGGGGCTTGTCGATGTCCGTGGTCTTCCGGAACGCTTCTTGTGGACATTCTGAACAGTTCCATCGGCTTCAAACTTATCTCTAATTCGAGTGATGGTAAGTCGCGTTGGTGGATCTGTTTGAAACTCCCTCCTAAACTGTCTTTGCACTTCAACTGCGTTTTCACACTTCCAGTAGCATTTTAGAATGAATTTCCTTTGTTCAAAGCTTAGTCTGACTGCCATTATTAATTCTAATGGGTTTAACTTGGAAAGAAAGAAACATCAATTGAGCTATCAGCTGTTAAAGTGTGTATACATTTTTTTGGGACGCCCTGTATATATATATATATATATATATATATATATATATTATAATATATATATATAATTATACTTATATATATATATATAAATAATTATACATATACATATATATATATATACAGGGCGTCCCAAAAAAATGTATACACACTTTAAATAATTATAAAGGCAGTGTTTATTAAAATACATTTCATTTTCAAAATGTAATAGAATCTACAGACATTATTTAATTGTTTTGTCAACGCCTGTTTTCAAACTGACGTCCGTTCTGGTCCAGGCACTGCTGATAACGCGAAGCAATGGAATCGCAAACATCACGAAACATTTCTTTTGGTATTTGTGTGCATTCTCGTTCAATGGCTGCTCTCAATTCAGCGACTGTTGCAGGTTTTATAGCGTAGACTTTGTCTTTTAAGTATCCCCATAAAAAAAAGTCTAGTGGTGTGAGGTCTGGTGAACGCGGAGGGTATTCTACGAAACCCCTTCGTCCAATCCACATCCACATCGTGCCAAGTACCACTCGCAATACTCCACTCTTCGGTCCGGATCATCTTCATTAATAGCATGGACTAATCTTGGAATGTAACTTTTCCATTGACAGCGCTTCAAAATGCGTTGGACAGACGATTCTGAAATTCCTACCTCACGACTCGCTTGCCGCACAGATTTTCTTGGACTTTGGTGATACGTTTCCAGTACTCTTTCTTGCTTTGTGGGGCTTGTCGATGTCCGTGGTCTTCCGGAACGCTTCTTGTGGACATTCTGAACAGTTCCATCGGCTTCAAACTTATCTCTAATTCGAGTGATGGTAAGTCGCGTTGGTGGATCTGTTTGAAACTCCCTCCTAAACTGTCTTTGCACTTCAACTGCGTTTTCACACTTCCAGTAGCATTTTAGAATGAATTTCCTTTGTTCAAAGCTTAGTCTGACTGCCATTATTAATTCTAATGGGTTTAACTTGGAAAGAAAGAAACATCAATTGAGCTATCAGCTGTTAAAGTGTGTATACATTTTTTTGGGACGCCCTGTATATAATATATATATATATATATATATATATATATAAATAATTATATATATATATATATATATATATATATATATATATATATATATATATATATATAATAAATAATTATACATATATATATATATATATATATTATATATATATATATATATATATATATAAATAATTATACATATACATATATATATATATAAATAATTATATATATATATATATATATATATATATATATATATAATTATACATATACATATATATTATATATATATATATATATATATATATTAATATATATATAAATAATTATATATATATATATATATATATATATATATAACAGTACATAAAAACAATCGTAATGAAAAATTAATTTCATGTATCCAATTGGACACACGTGTTATCATAGACAGAAATTCATCCTATGAAAACTTTGTGTCCATTTCGAAACGAACTTTGAATAAAGTCTTTTCTTCACAGTTATTAAAAATATTACTTAAACAAAGTAAACAGGGAGCTTCCTTAATACTTCTAGAATGAAATTATAGTCAAAACAAATAGAATAATGGTGATTAAACTTAGGAAAATTACAAAAAACACTTACTGAAAAAAATGGCGTCCACTCACTTCTACTTCACAATTATAACTGGCGTAATTGCTCAGAGCCATCTATTGAGAGAATGTTGAACTTCGTCTTCTGTGTCCAAATGGTTACAAAGATTCAAATGGAGTAGATTATTTTTCTTATGTATGTATGTATTAAACCTGTGTAAGAGTTAAGCAAAGTTAATGTGTCTAAATGGCAACAAATTACGACAAAGGGTTAAAAATATGAGGTTGTGTTCAATTGAATATTCGGTATTTCAACATAGAACAGAAAACCGCAATTTTGAACATGATAACGCGATTTTTGGAAAAGTTGATGGAAAGAAACCCCTCTTAGAATTAAATTTTACATAAAAATACATAGCCAGAGTGAAATTCGGACTCGGAAAAGTATGATATGCCCTAGACTGCGCATGTGCCTACTACTACCATAGTGCAAGTAATAGCATACTTTCACATGTTGAATATTTTCAATGCACTGGCTGGCCAGACATTGGTTTGGTGTATGCAATTAAAAGAGTGCAGACAGTGCCAGCTGGTAAAATAATAATAATAATACTGCTAAAGGATAGGTATGTTTCGAATTGTTTCAATATATCTGTTGCTACTACAAACTGCCATTCCCACTTGTCTTTGCAGATAGGGAGCTTATCAGCAATGGACCCTGTAGTTGTCATCAAGCGCAAGCGCAAGAGGAAACGTCAGGATGTCAGTGAGGATTGTTGCTTCTTCTGCCAAAGCAGCGCTGGTGACCTGCGCACAGCATCAGCAGAAGGAAAAGCAAGAACTATGACTGTGGGCGATGAGAGAAAGAACCTGGGAGATACCTACTATCTTGATGTTTTACAAAGACTGGAAAGTCATTCCAAGGATGATTTCAATGCATTGGAACTCAAGTGGCATAAATCATGCTACTCTTTATTCACCTCTGAAGGCAAACTCAAAAGGCTGCGAAGTCAGCAGCAGACCATGGGTGCATCGGCGACCACAAAAAGTGCAGGCTCTCAGGCTTTTCCCCCAAAGCGTAGACGTTCAACACCAGTGATTGACTGGACCCTCTGCATGTTTTGCCAAAAGAAGACTACAAAGAAACTGCACAGGGTGGAGACAATGGAGAAGTCATCTGACTTGATCCAGCGTGCCAAACACGACCCTGTCATGAGCATACCATTGTCAGCGGTGAGTGATGTGATTGCAGTTGAAGGCTGCTATCATCTGGCATGTTTGGTGACATTTGAGAGACGTACTAGAAAACAAGCGGTGTCAGAGGAGCAGCAAGGGCTGAAAATGAGTGCATGACGAAGCTGTGCAAAGATTTGACAGTAGGCCTGTCTCGTGGTTACGTATACGACATGGGAGACGTCTGGGACAGATACGAGAGTATGTGTAGTGACACCGGCATCACCGTGAAATACTCCAGGAGAACAACGTTCTACGAAGATGTTCAAAGGCCACTTGGATCAAAAGCCAGCTATGTACGCCCATTGTCAATGGGATCTCTGCTGATTTACCCTGGAGAGAGCTCAGATTTCATCATCTCCAAAGCATTGGCTAAGTCTGTGAACAAGGTCCTGTCACCTCTGAGTCAGTCTACTGAAGATGAAGATGCTGATGTCCGCATGTGTGCCACAAGCAGCATATTCCAAGATATGGTACACGTGGCTCTGAAGGTTCGACAAGATCTTCTTGAAACTCCTGAACACTCCGAAACATGGCAAGGTCTTGATCAGGAACATGTTGATCGGTCATACCCAACAGTTTGTACCTGTTTCTACGATTGCTCTTTGGGGGAATGGATGCTGTGGATGAGGGAAGTGAAGGACCAGAAAGTGAAGCAGAGTGTGTGTAACATTGCCCAGGACATAGTCTATGCAGTCTCCAACCGACGAAAGTTGACACCAAAGCATGTGTGCTTGGGTCTTACTCTGCACCAAGCCACCCGCTCAGAAGCACTCCTAGATCTGTTCCACGCGGCAAATCACACTATTGGTATCGACACTGTAAGAAGGATAGACACCACCATCGCTCAGAACATCCTGGAGAGGTATGCTGAAAATCTCAACTTCATACTGTGGTCATCCTGCATGGAAATGGTAGAGATCCTACTGGCCTTCATCAAAGCTCAGAGAGATGGCATGTGGAGTCTCCATAGAAGCCTTTGCTGCAATGCTGCCTTGGCTTACTATCTATGACCACACAAACTATGCACGTTGGGGGCCGGTCTCCTTGGCTGATATGAGAGGTCTTGAGGAATCAGCATCAGAAGTTCATGCAGAGTTCTGTAATGGGAACTTTGTCGTCAAGAGGACGGCGAAGCGCTTCAACCAAGTTCCAGCTGATCAGGCAATCGAATGGATAAATCGCACATGCAAGATGCACAATGGTATCATCGGCATCACAAAGAATGACCAAGCAAGAGACAGGTTCTCCATCACATGGTCAGAGCGGTCACGCATCTCTCAAGACACAAGATGCCTCTTCAATCTTCAAGATGATGATGGGGAAGCCACCTTCACTCGGGTTGACAGTCTGCCTTCTCGCACTAGGCGTGACGCTTATGATGTCATGAAGTTAGTTCAGCAGTTGAAGCAGTTTGACGTCTTCAGAGTTCACTTGAGTGAAACAGGAGATACAGATGCCGCCACTAACATCCCACTTGTTTCACTGGCAACCAAAGACACTGCACCCACAGATGTTATGGAGAACCTTCTGACAGCTCAGGATCGAGGAAAGCAACATGTAATCGGATTCATGAAGGAGAGACTGATTGAACAGGTAGTAGGCTTCCATGAAACGATGAAGAAACATCGGTCGAAAACCTTCGCTGATGTGTACAAAGCTAGAGTTTCCACCAAGCAGAACATGCAGAAGACCATCAAAGCTGACAGAAAGCTACTACAGCGGCTCCTGAATGCCGCGACCGCAGGTCGCAGGGTGGAGATGGTCAATGTCTTGAAGCATGAACTGTCCCCAGTCCCATTTAGTCTGGCGAAGGCAGGAGGAGAGATGAATTCGACATCGAAGTCTGAGCTGATGAACATCCTGATGGCTCAGCAGACCATAAGCTCAGAGCTTCCAACCTCTGATCTGAAGACCTGTGTGATGATAGATGGCCATGCACTCATTCAAGCTCTTGGCAAACCTGGCGGCTGTCTGACATTCGGCGACTATGCTGAAGTGTTCTTCAAGGCCGTGACGAGTTATTTCAATGAACAGACAACAAGAGTTGATATCATCTTTGATCGGTACGCAGGGGAAGGATCGATCAAAGCAGTTACCAGGACAAAGCGTGCAAGCAAGAAGAAACCGATTCGGAAAGTAATTGCTGGCCCACAAGTTCCACTGCCTGAAGTGTGGAAAAACTTCATGGCCCTGGATACAAACAAGGCTGATCTAGCCTTGTTTCTGTCTAACATCATCACTGAGAAGGGCAGAGATCTTCAAGAAAGATGTCAGCTGGTGACAGGGGATGGCTTCTCTGAAGCCACTGAAGTACGGTTAACCAGGCGGCGACATGATGTTCCACTGCATAGCACCATGAAGAGGCGGACACCAGGCTCATCCTTCACTCATGTGATGCAGCGTCCCAAGGCTATGAACGAATACTGGTAGTGTGCAGAGATACTGATGTAATGGTGCTGCTGATTCACTTCGTTTGCACCAAGGTCGCTGAAGTGTGGATGCTGTGCGGAACGGCCAAGAACCGAAAATGCTACCTCGTGCACGATGTATTCAAGAGTTTGTCGCCCCTAGCCAGGGACAACCTGGTCAGCTTCCACGCTTTGACCGGGTGTGACACAGTCTCGTCCTTCAGTGGTCATGAAAAAAAGAAGTGTTGGAAGGTGTTCAGTGACCACCCACTCCTGCTGCACGCCATTGGTCGAGATGGGGATATCGCAGATGTTGAGAAGTTTGTGTCATTTGTATGGCACCCCGGAACAACACACAGTTGATGACGCCAGAGTTCACCTTTTTGGGAAGGCCAAGAAGACTCTGGAAATGCTCCCACAGACAAAGGATGCCCTGGAGCTCCACGCCAAGCGGGCAAACTATCAGGCCAAAATATGGCTCCAGGCTGAAAAAGAGCACGTAGATGTTGAAGATCCGGTGGACACTTCAGCCTGGAAGTTGGAAGATGGGAGCCTCCTACCAGTGTGGACAAGACTTCCTCCAATCCCTGAAGCCTGCCTGGAGCTTGTTGCTTGTGGTTGCAAGAAAAAGTGCAAGACAGCTAGATGCAACTGCTTCAGGAAAAGGATGAAGTGTACGACAGCTTGTGGTTGTGACGACAGCGGTTGCTGTAACCCAGCTGGGTAGTAGATCTATGTCTCTCTTCCGGGCTGAAATCGAGAGAAGCTGGAATGTTCTGTAAGGAACTAATAGCTCTGTTCCTAAGTGATTGCAATCCACACAACTGTGACGGTCGGTGCAGCATTTCGGTGCTGTTCATCAAGAAACGTGAACTTGTAGATGTTACTAGTGTGTAAACTGTATAGTTATGGGGCTATACTTACTGCTTTGTGATTTAGTTGTGATAATTCTGTTACTGTGAGTACTTAATTCATGCCATCAAACTTATTAGGCACTAATCATGTTAAAATAAATTGTTTTGACAAACAGACTTGCTCAAATTTTTTTTCGACAATTAAAATTAAAATCACAAATTTTTAGCACAATTTCGGTCATGATTAACTTAAATTTGACCTTGAGTTGGTAATTCGGATGGAATAAGCGTGTCATCATACTTCTTTATCACTAAGTGTGGAAAAATGAAACATTTGGTCAAACCAATTGGCTCAGAATATTTTTTTAAAAATTAAAATTAGAAAATATAATTTTTTGCACAGTTTGACCTCGAAAATGACCTTCGAAGCCAAAAGCGAGAGTGGCATCCACCTGCATTTTTATTCCTCACCCACAGGTACATTGATTTAGCATGGGTGCCAGCTACTAACAAAAAACGCCGTTCAAAGTTGATTTTTGAATTTCGGCCGGTCCACGAATAGAAGATTATTTATTAGTTAAACTTCATTCTCACGGAATTGATGGTAATGTTCTCAAATGGATCGAAAATTGGGTTAGTGGACTTAAACAAAGAGTGGTCATTAATGGCAAATCGTCTAACTGGAAAAGTATAATTAGCGGCGTGCCTCAGGGATCAGTTCTGGGACCAGTTCTTTTTATTATTTATATCAATGACATCGAGTTAGGAATTAAGAGTATAATTTCAAAATTTGCGGATGATACCAGACTAGGGGGACGAACAAAATCAGTGGTAGAACATTTGCAGATTCAAGAAGATATTAACAAATTATTCGAGTGGTCAGAAATTTGGCAAATGAACTTTAATATACATAAATGTTAAACGTTGCATATCGGAAGAAACAATGTCAAAAAAAAGTGTTTTATGCGCGACAAGACACTAACGAGTGTTACAGAAGAGAAAAATTTAGGTATTATTGTTGCCGATACTCTTAAACCGAGTAAGCAATGTATCGAAGCGGTCAGAAAAGCAAATAGAATCTTAAGATTTATTGGTAGATCATTTGAATTTAATCGGAGAAAATAGTGCTAACATTATATAATTCCTTAGTAGCCGCACTCTCTCCATGGAATGGAGAGAGTGCAGCGACGGGCTACTGAGATGATTCCTTGACTTAGAAACAAATCCTACGCTGCCCGTTTAGAAACGTTAAATTTATTCACATTCGTGAAAAGGCAAATTCGAGGAGATTTAATCCAGGTTTTTAAAATGAGTAAAGGTTTTGATAATGTTGACGCCGAAAAATATTTCGCTTTCAGAAATGCCGATAGAACTCGCGGTAATGGTTCCAAACTAGTGGGCAAACATTTTAATTCTAATGAAGCTGAACATTTTTTCTTCAATAGTATAGTTAATTTGCGGAATGGATTGTCAGCCAGCGTAGTTCAAAGTAATTCGATCGAATCCTTTAAAAAGAAACTAGAGGCTTATCTTGCCTTAAACCCCCAGTTGGAAGCATTTGTTAGCGCGTAGAAATTTTATAGAATTTTCACTCGGATTCCTCTTTACTTTAAAATTTTCACTTCATCTTTACATTTATTTCCTTCCTTTCATACTCTTTTCTGCTTTGCTTTAAAACTTTCACTCGTCTTTAAATTTTCTTACTTCTTTTAACCTTCCTTCTTAAACAGACAGCCTTGTAATGACCAGCCGGTCTGTTGCCGTTTGGTGTCCTTTCAATTCCTTTGTTTGTGTTATCTTTTATAACATTTTTGGGCCGCAGATTCGTGTATAATTTCATCATAATCTGATGTTCGAATCAATTCATGGTCAACCGACAGCATCAAAAGACACGTAAATCTGTCTCGTATCATTGCGGTAGACAGACAATTTTTTTTATTATTAAACTTAAGTTACCGAATGAGTGTTCTATACTGATGCAACAGTTACTAGAATTGAAAGAAAAATTCCTAAACAAGTAATAAATTGTGGAAATATATTTTCCAGTCGTTTCACATAAATTTTAGGTGCTACTATAGCGTGATTCCTACCTCGATTCGGCAGTCTACCTTTTAATTATAGCTTCTTACCTTGTTTACTAATTGCTTGTTTACATTCCAATGTCCATCGCCCTTGACGATTGGTTAGGTTTAGTCATGATATTTTCGTTAGTTTTAACGAAAATATCGTGACTAAACCTAACCAATCGTAGGTAGACCACATACTATAGTAGCACCGAAACTATTTTTTAAATAAATAAAATTGAATAATAAATAGCATTTTATATTTTCATTTATACCTTGGATAGGAATCACACTCTACAGTACTGTAGTTTCGAACCAAAACGGGTAGGAATCACCCTATAGTATCGAAGTCACCGGTAGGAATCACGCTATAGTAGCACCAAATTTTATTTAGCAAATCTAATGCAGCATATTATTTTCACTTTTGAAAGTCCTTCCAATTTTAAAGAAAAGTGGAAGTCCATCCAATAGTTTATCTTTCCGTAAATCTTCAGGGTATTGATTCTAAGTCACTATACAGGTATACCCCGTTATGCGCGAATTCGAAGTTACGTGGCTGATTAATTAAGGACCTACTCCGTAATAAAGCGGACACACACTCGAAGTTACACGGTTCGAGAATTCTCAAGTCCATCCGCGCGAACATTCGCGAGCATTCGAAGACGTTAATTCCACCCACTTCAACTGCCCCAGCCTTCGAAGATCCAGATTCAGATCCAGATAATCCTCCAACAACCCTTCAAGCCCTTCCATCTTCAAGTTTCTCTTCATTCGGCCTTAGCGCCTTTACCACCTTCTCTTAGTTATGCAAGTACATAAATACTATTTATTTATTATTAATGTATGATTTTATGCATTAATTATTGCTCTCTTTCAGGTTTAATTAATTTATATTGTCGTTATGTTATTTGACTGCATAAACAGTTGATAGGATATGTTTTTCTATTGATTTTATGGGTTTATTATAGAGTTTGAAAATTTTGTGTGGAACGTAACCCCCCTAATTAACATTGTGTCTATGGGAAGATGTACCTCACTATACGTGAATTCACTATATGTGGTATAACACAGGAACCCAGCTACCGCGTATGGCGGGGTATACCTATATTCTGTTTCTCTAAATTTTTATTTTCAACTTCTGATTTTGTGATGAATGCAGGTAAATCATAATTTTGAACGTACTGTATATTTAAATCTCTTAATTTCCACAAAAGCCAATCAAAAGCCATGTAAAATAAATAAATTTTAGTCATCTTCGAGAGATAAAAGTGTTATTTTGATGTGGGACTGTAGGCTTAAACTCCTACAAGCTTTTCTTCTTAAAATCTTATTCCAAGAGTTACGTAGCTGCTTAATTTCCAAATTTAATAAATTTAAATGTCGAATTTCCTCACCTAGGGTCAAATTTGATGTCTGCAAAATTTTATTTACGCATCAATAGCTTGCAAAGTTTTAAATCAAAAAGAGCTTAAGAACAGAAATTAAAAATATTACATCCAGCCTTCAACCTTGGAAAAAACCAACATTAGCGGCCTTTTTGAGGAAGCTTTGGTGATTTTTCGTAAGTGAACCAATACCATCTTTCCTTATGCTCCAATGCTCCAACGTGCATCAGATACTGTAATTTATGTAAAGAAGCGCCTGCAACATTTTTCATTATTTTCCACCGAGCAAGACTAGAAAGGAAAAGATTATTCAGTAGAGCTTTTCAATGTTACCGAACAATCGCTTCATAATTGCGTACGGTTTGAAAACGACCATAATTATTTTTAATTAAAGATGGAAAAAAAATGATGTTGGGATTGCAAAATAAAGAATTTATTAACAATGTAAAATATAGAAAAATTTCTAACATATTTGGGAAAAAGTAGGATTAGCATATAAATTCACGTAGACCTCAGAAAAACAAAAATGTGACTTCTAGCACGAAGCGAGAAGAACAGGTTTCCATACGTTCGTGCTTGTAATATTGGCACCCAATGAGGACTGGCAGTATCAATCACGTGATGCCCCACCTCCTGTTTCGTCCAATCCCGTATTCATAAACAGTTTTAGTTTTAAATAGTATTCGATTTATATAATTAAATAATTTAATTTTGTCAAATAGGCCAAATAAGCTAGTTAAATAATATTGAACAATTAGAACTCTGGAATTTCTCAAATAGGATGTATTCTAAATTTTTTTAAGTTACAGGTTCATGAAAACAACCAAAAACACTCGCTGGTGAAACCATAACTGACCGAACACGATTCTGAGTGAACAAGGGAGCATCCAGCGAAGTTAATCGAGAACAGACCACCAGAGAATGGCAGCGTATTGATGAAATAGGTCCCGGGTGCTGCACGGAAGTTCCTGGAAAACTATTAACGTTCCATCTCAGTAAATTACGACTACCTATCACACACACACACACACACACACACACATACATATATATATATATATATATATATATATATATATATATATATATATATATATAACGGGTGAACCAAAAGTAGGTGGACAGTAAATGATAACGTTTATTTTGAGAATACATATACAATTATATTTAATTTTTTGTATACTGTAATACAAAATAAAATAAAAAATTAACTTATACCAATACAATACAAAAGCACTGAAAATTTTATCAACGCAGGTGCTCAAATTGCTGTCCATCACAATTTACACAGCTTTGAAGTCTACCTTTCACACTTCGACAAACATTTTTGCACAAGTTTCTTTGCGCATTAATTTCTTGAAATGCATCTCTGATGTAATTTTTCAAATCACCAACACTTCGTGGTTTTCGACTATAAACTTTGTCCTTGAGTACTCCCCAAAAGAAAAAATCCATTGGGGTAAAGTCAGGTGAACGTGCAGGCCATTCAATTGGACCTCTTCGGCCGATCCATTTCTCGGGAAATGTTTCATCAAGATACTCACGGACTGCTCTTGAATAATGTGGAGGGGCCCCATCTTGTTGGAAATAGAGGTCATGTGAATTAGGCTGTTGTTGTAAGTGTGGAACAACTTCATTCATTAGAATTTCGAGATACTTATCACCTGTGACTGTTCCATCAACAAAAATTGGTCCTAAAACACCAGAACTTGAAATACCACCCCAAACAGTGACACCAGGCTGGTTTAGTTGCTGCTCTAATGTTAAATGCATGTTCTCACTATACCAGTAAACACAATTATGTCGGTTAACATGACCTGATAATTTGAAAGATGCCTCATCGGTCCACACAATGTTATCTAAAATTATTGGATTTCCTTCAATTTCGTTCAGCATGATCTCATTAAATTGCAGCCGCCTGTCTGGGTCATCCTCCAATAAGCCATGAATTAGCCGTGGACGATAAGCTTTCAACCCAATAGATTTCAGAATTCGTATAATAGAGGTTTGTGAAATGTCCAGTTCTGCTGAGGCTCTTCTGGTGGACTTTTTGGGACTGTGAACAAATGCTTCGGCAATAAGTTGCTTATTGTCCTCTGTGCAAACAGTTTTGGGTCGACCAGTTCTTGGGGCATTAAGAATTGAGCCAGTGGCATCAAATTTGTCACGAATGCGGTAAATGGTTTGTCTCTTTGGGGCTTGAGTACCAAATGTTTCAACCCATTTTGTTCTAACAGTTTCAGTATTTTGAGATTTCCAACACTCTTTTAACACCCATTTTCTGGCATCAGTATTTAGATTATTTGCCATTATGGGTTCTCTGAACTATCTGAAAAGAAAAAAGATTAAATTTAAATAAACTTAGTTATAATATTTAATATAATATAACACAAACACCATAGTTATAATGAACACCATAGTTATAATATAATATAACACAAACCCTATTCAACCTACTGTCCACCTACTTTTGGTTCACCCGTTATATATATATATATATATATATATATATATATATATATATACAGGGTGGGCCGTAAGTTTCCATACATAGGAAAAATAAACATTTTTTTATGGACAACCATTTTTATTTATATAATATGCTCTACATGGTTGCCATTGTTTTGAAAACACATTTCAATACGTGTTCCCCACTGTTGATGAACACGCATTAGCACAGTTGACGTTATGCTTGTAATGGCGTTGGTGATACGTTCCTTTAGATGATTTATGTCTCGTATCTTTTCCTGATACACCATGGCCTTCAAGTGCCCCCAAAGATAGAAATCAAGGGGGGTGAGATCTGGGGATCTGGGAGGCCACTCCACAGGACCACGCCGACCAATCCAAGCATCCGGAAACTGCTGATCCAAATACCGACGCACGTGAAGACCATAATGAGGTGGAGCTCCATCTTGCTGGAAGTAAACTGGGAAGTTGCCTTCCTCGTTTAGCAGGGATGGGAAAATCTCTTCTTGCAACATGTTAAGATACCTTTCGGCATTAAGATTTCCACTGACAAAAATTGGTCCAATAATTCTGTCACCCCATATCCCGGCCCACACCATCACTTTACCGGCACCTTGCATCTTCGTCGGACTCAGCCAGTTAGGGTTAGCATTACCCCAATAACGTATGTTTTGCCGATTAACCTCTCCATTGACGTAAAAATTTGCTTCATCAGTAAACAAGATCTTACACGCATATTCTTAGGGTATCTGAAACATAAAAACAAACGTTTAATTTTTCCTATGTATGGAAACTTACGGCCCACCCTGTATATATATATATATATATATATATATATATATATATATATATAATGTTTCAGACCAAAGACCCTAGGATCCACTCACGGCTGGTCTACCTAACTGTGTTCGTAATCGTGTATTGTGTATGTCCTCCGTGGTGGCGGAGGGGACCTACAATTTTACGTGGGTTCTGAACCACAAGAACATAAGAAATTTATGTAAAAACTGCCGGTAATTTGGCAACGACCAATTTTTACGAAACTAAATAATTATCAATTTAAAACTAATTAATTATCGATTTAAAACTAAAGATAGAATCTCTGGATCCAGAGGATCAAGTAATAATAGACTACTATCCACAAATCTTAACTCTATATCTATTTATAACGGACATGCAAATATATCAGATCCAAAGAATCCAGTCAATTTCATTACGGTATCCATCAAGTCACGGTCCATATCGATTGCGGACCAAGTCAAAATTTACAACCATATACATTACAATATATACACTTACGAGGAAAAGTGTAGGTGTGGCTGTAAAGACTGTACAGTAATGTAGAAATGTGTGTGCACCCATTATGGGTCTCCCATTTAAAGGTGTTTGTGGGGCAAGTGAAGATCATGAGTTTTTCAATACCTCACAGTACTATGGGGGGCACCGCTCGGCAGAGGAATCTCTTTAAATGGGGTGTGTAAGGACAGAGAGTATCCCTAACCCAAGACGCTGCCTCCCTATATCCCACAACACTTGTGTTGAGCTGTGGGATCTATCCCCACCAAGCCTTAATTTTACTACCTTAAACTATACCCTTTCTATCAACATGCGCGTCTAATCGATTTTTAAACATGTTTATAGACGTGCTACTAATTACTTCTACCGGCAAACTATTCCAGCTATTTACTATTCTATGCGTAAAAAAGTTTTTCGCAACTGCTGTCTCGAACCTTCTACTTGTCAACTTACACCCGTTATTTCTAGTCCTATTATATTGAGATATTTCGAAAAAGCTATCTCTATCTACGTTATCAAACCCATTCATAATTTTGAAAACTTGGATTAGATCACCCCTTAACCTCCTAGTCTCGAGAGTAGTCAATTTTAACTCCTTAAGCCTATCCTCGTACGACTTTGACCTAAGAGACGGAATAATCTTAGTTGCTCGTCTTTGAACTCTTTCGATTTTGTCTATATCTTTGCGCATATGCGGATTCCAAAATTGGACCGCGTACTCCAAAAGGGGTCTAACTAATGATTTATAAAGAGGAACTATAATTTTGCGCGATTTGTACTCAAAATTTCGAGCTATAAACCCTAACACTTTGTTCGCCTTATTGACCGCTGCTGTACTTTGTTTCGCTACTTTTAAATCACCAGTGACTATAACTCCTAAATCTTTTTCCTGCTCTACGCTTGTTAAATCTTTCCCTGACATACTATACGCAAAATTACCGTTACGCGAACCTATATGCAAAATTTTGCACTTATCCACGTTAAATCTCATTTGCCATGTGACTGACCAATCAACGATTTTATTCAGATCTTCCTGAATTTTACCTCTATCTTCGTCATTAATCGCCCTACCACCCAGCTTCGTGTCATCCGCAAACTTGAAACTGTACTAACTAGGCCGACATCTAAATCGTTAATATATATAAGAAAAAGCAAGGGGCCCAATACAGAAAACCCTGAGGAACGCCACTCGCTACATTAGCCCAACACGACTCCGCTCCATCAACGACCACCCTCTGTTTCCTGCCTCGCAACCACTCTTCTAGCCAATTTATTACTACACCCCTGATTCCATGAGCCTTAGTTTTTTCAATGAGTCTTTTGTGCGGCACGGTGTCAAACGCTTTTTGAAAATCTAAATACACTACATCAACCGCCCGATGTCTATCGTAAACGTCAACCACGCTTTGGAAAAATTCTAAAAGATTAGTTAAGCAAGATTTGTTTCGCCTAAAACCGTGTTGCGTATTTCTAACCAGATTATGCACTTCTAAGTGTTCGACTATACGATCCCTAATTATTGATTCCAGTAGCTTACCTACAACAGACGTTAAACTGATTGGTCTATAATTTCCCGCCGCACTTTTATCGCCTTTCTTAAAGATAGGTGTTACGTTTGCTAACTTGAAATTATCTGGTACGCACCCCTCAGAAATAGACGCATTAAAAATCTTTGTTAGCGGCACAACAATGCTATCTTTTAATTCTTTTAGTTGTATGGGATATATGGAATCCGGCCCCGGTGATTTACGCGTTTTCATTTTATCAATATAGCGCGTTACCTCCCCTTCACTAACCACTATATTATCCAAAATATTACCATTATCAAACGGTATTATGTCCGTGACCGTAGGGATATTTGTTACATCTTCTATAGTAAAAACTGACGTAAAAAAATTCGTTTAGCAAGGTAGCCATTTCCTTGTTTTCAGAAACTAGATCTCCGTTTAGATTTTTCAAAGGCCCCAAGACGCTTTTTACTGGATTTCTATTATTGACGTATTGAAAGAATCGCTTGGGGGTTTTCTTTACCGTCACGAGCTATGGAGATTTCAAATTCGCGCTTGGACTTTTTTATTACACTTTTCGCTTCACGCCTTAGAGATATGTAGTTGTTTCAAACCACAAATTGTCTTTATCGCACTTATGTAGCCTATAAGCCCTATCTCTACTCTTTATAATGTCTCCTACTCTAGAAGTAAACCACAAGGGCTTGTTGTTTACTTTCGCACGCTTAATTTTGTACGGTACACATTCCTCATTTATAGTCCTAAATACTGTTTCGAACGATTCCCACATTAGTTTTGCGTTGGAGTTCCCCATCACGTTTTCCCAATTGACGTGTGACAATTTATTTCGAAATTTACTAAAGTCTGCGTGCTGGAAGTTAGGAATTTTCGTCGAGTTAGCTGGTTTCGAGTGACTTACCGAGAGGACAAACTCTACCATATTGTGATCGCTATTGCCCAACGGTTCTATTATTTGAAGATCAGTAATTAGCCTATCATCCGTAGTTATTACTAAATCTAAAATACTGTCCAACCTCGTAGGTTCCCCAACCTTTTGAATAAGAAAGCTATCCTCGAGAAAATTAACTAAACGATTACCTTCCGCGTCTCCCTGCATTGTATCGTAATTTACGTTAGCGCAATTAAAATCACCCATAACTAAAGCCTGCTCACTACCGATTATTCGCTTTAGTTCACGATATAACGCTTCGTCCGTATCAGCGGTTTGATTAGGGGGCCTATATATAACCGCAACAACAAGTTTGAAATCGTTCAATTTAAGTTCTGCTATAGTCGAATCTATCGGTTCTGGAATTGTGTGCTTTACTTCTATAACGTTCGCTATATTATCTTTGATATACAACATAACACCGCCTCCTCGCCTACCTATTCTGTTTTTGACAAAAAGTCTATAACCTTTAATTTGATACTCCCCTACAAAGTCACGAGTTTCAGTGCTAAGCCACGATTCATTTATCGCAATTATATAATAGTCTTTACAAGCAATTAAAGAAAAAAATTCGTTTATTTTATTTCGTAGGCTACGAGCATTTAAGGATAGAACCTTCAAAATGTTTGTAATTGCGACAACTTCGCGAGCGCAGTGGAAATTTATGGAATTTACGCTGGGACCGTTCGAGTTACGGCAGCCTGAAAAGAAGAGAGAGTATTATGAAATAGTCTTCCTAAACGCGCAGCTCCTACGTCATTAAGATGAAGTCCATCTCCGAGGAACAAGTCCCTCCTGCCGCAGAAACTGTTCCAAAAATTCGCAAAATGCACTCCTTCCTGTTGGCAAAGAGACTTTAGGTTATTGTTAATATAGGTCGCCTTGCTGTAGAAATCGTTACGATGGATAATTCGAGGAAGTATACCTGTTAAAACAATTAGTTTTTTCCTTTAATCGCTCTAGTAAGTCCCTGTACCTAGCCAGCAGTTCTTCCGATCTAGAATTTAAAACGTTATTAGTACCGACATGAATAACATACGTTGTGTCCTCGGAGGTACCATCTGTAAATTGGTCAACACTATTAGTTATATCCTCCACCCTTGCATCAGGGTAGCAGTAACGGCGCCTACGACGAGGGTTTCTCCCACAGAATTCCTCGAGCTGTCCTCGAACAATGGAATCGCCAACGAGTCGTATTTCCGGTTCATCATCATCTTCAAAACCTAACACAGAAAACTTATTGTTTATTACTGGTAGACATGCCTTAGGTTTTCTCAATGGGGCTCCATTACGCACTCGAACGAAGGGTTGGGAACTAGAAGAAGAGAGAGGGCTATTAATACTATTTATATTATTAATAGAAACTGAGGCAGGAGGGGTCGCAACTGGAGTCTCAAGGGATTCTAATTTTGCCGTCAGGAGCATCACCCTTTCTTCAAGGCTTACTCTGGCCTCCTTCTCACGTTCTAACTCGTTCCTCAGCACTTTTAAGTTTGAGCACCACCTGCAAACTAACTGTTCATTATTATTAGCCATTGTAAACGCGTAAGCGGCAAATTTCCCTTCACAGCGACTGCAAGTACTTGACGGGGGTGCCATGCTTTTAATTAGTAAAACAACAAAAAAACAAAAACAAAAATACGAGCGTTTGGAAATTAATAAATTACAATGTAGGTCTACCGCGTTTTTGAAACGCAGAAACAGGTTCTTGTAACACAAATTTATACTAAATGCATATAGAATTAAGCTACCGACAAAAGATCTGTAAAAGAAGAGTATTTATAACACTTATCTGTCCGCGATTTGACCCGACTTTTTTCCCTTTTCTTCACACGGTGCGGGACAACACTCTACCTGACCTCTCGAAGGAAGGAAAAATGAGCTTTATGTCAGCACGTTTTTTGATAGATTTGAAAAACAACACGGCAAGCCACGTTTGATCAAATAATATAGTATTGAATAACGACAATAAATGAAATATATTCGTTAATGAATGATTAGTAGCACGAAGTAATTTAGTTATGAATGCACCGAACACTTTTTTTTTAAAACACTTCAACGAAAACCACTTATTCAATTGATAACAAGACACTCGATAAAACACGTCATATATATATATATATATATATATATATATATATATATATATATATATATATATATATATATATATACCCGATTGTGACTTATATATGGTTCAAGTGATGACCACAAGTGGTTCATTGACAACTGGGTTTTTTTCAAACATGTGTGGGACTAGCGACGCCGTCATTAAGGAGCTAACCTACCATGTAGTATTGTTCCCAGTGGGTGTGGTAAATTCTAATAATTTAATCAACTATTGTGAATAAAGGTAGGCCCAAGCTCGAAAAGAGGCGTGGTTGACATCCGGTGATCTCAAGGCCTATTCTCGTATGAGGTAGGCTTAATTAAATATTCTCACGTATGTAATAGGCCTAAACCAGCTAGGCTTAAGGTTAAGTTGGCTTTTGCTACCAAATTCGTAATCATATAACCCGAATAAAGTCCTCATTATTATTTTCCAGATTTACGGGTGTAACAAAGACAAGGTAATTGTGGGACAATCCTTTAATGACAAACGCTTGAACTAACATTCTTCAATGACCAAATGGTTCGGGAGTCTTAACTGCCATCTTCAGTGGTCATTACTAAAATAAGTAAAAGAAAAATAAGATTATTACATTATATTCAAAAGTTAAAAGTTGATTTAAAACAATTAAAATAAAGTTATTATTTTACAATGTTCAGTCCTAAAGATAATCCATAATCACTTAAAGTAGTTTATTTCTAAAAGTGTAAATTGACTTCATAAGGCCTAGATCAAGTTCACAAGTTGTTTTACAAAGGATTGAAAAACTATCGACTGATTGACTGATTGAGTTTAATGGTGCACCAACCCAATGGGTTATTAACATCAGAACGGAGACAGTGCATGCTGCGAAGTTAAGGATTACTCACAAGTGTTCAGGGCACAATAGGTAGAAAGAGGAGCAAGAACTAAAAAGAAAAAAAAGGACAGAAAAGTAAGAGACCCATCACCTCTTCAGCCACAGGGCCGACTCTGTGACATTTGAAAAGAGGACCTCTAGCTACATATACAGGGAAAGTGAGAGAAAAGGAAAAAGATTAAATAAACGCATACAACTGGCACTCCATCAAAAAGATGAGTACAGGATGAGGAGGAAAGTATGGGCTGAGAACGGAGCTTAGTTGAAAGGGTAGAGAGAGATCTCGGCACACAGTCTGAAGACGCAAACGGGCGGCATTATATGCCACACACTCAAGGAATACATGAGAGAGAGTAAGTGAAGCATGACAAGGGTGACTAAAAGTAGGAGGGCTATTAGTGAAGAAGTGCTGGTGCATAAGGCGACAAGTACCAAAGCGGAGCCTAGCTAGATATCACCTGTTCTCGCCGGGATAAATTATGTGATGGCCAGTGGAGAGGAATTGAAGGGGCTGCTGTAGGATAAGGGGCAGGAAGCGAATTCCAAACCTCCTACCACCAATTCTGGACATAAGGCTGTTTCGTCCAATCCTGTATTCATAAACAGTTTTAGTTTTAAATAGTATTCGATTTACTGTAGGGGCCTATATAATTAAATAATTTAATCTTGTGAAATAGGTCAAATATTTGCTATTTCTTTCCCTGCCTCATGAGAAGATAGTTTGAGCCGTACCCGAGATCCAAAGATTGTTGCATTCCTGGTTGCAACATCAGCAGCCTCATTTCCTGGGATACCCACATGACTCGGTATCCAGAGGAAGATTATGGAGATATGGTTGGGGAGCAAATGTAACAATTGTAAAATTCGGTGGATGAGGAAATGTGGGGAAGAGTTTCTTTCCAGGGCTTGCAAAGCGGAGAGAGAATCAGGGCAGATGACAAAGTTGTGATACAGCATGTTGTGAGAAATATACTGAGCTGCTTGAAAAATGGCATAAAGTTCTGCCGTAAAAATGCCACAGGTAGAGGGCAGCTACCAAGCTGTGGTGACAGTGTCAGTGACAAAGGCAGATGCTGTTTGTCCATCTAGAAGTTTATAGCCATCTGTGTAGATGAATTGGGAGGCTGGTAAGGACTCTATGAGGGCAAAGAAATGACTTTGTATAACAGCAGAGGCTACCTGAGACTGAATACTGAAGGAGGTCATAATTGAATGGGAATGGAGATATCAAATAGAGGGGGGAACAGCCCGCTGGAGTGCAGGTGATGAGCAGCACTGTTAAAAAGAGAGAAAATCCTTTGAGCAGCAGCAAAAGACGGGGGCGTGCATTGCAAATAAAAGTGGAACAAGTAAAAATCCAGGTACAATCGGCGGACAGGGTGATGAGCTATGCTGAGGGTGCGGAGATGATAACGAAGACCCAACAATAGACGGCGAAATTGTAAAGACATGACAAGAGCCTCTGCCTCCAGGAGGTCCACCCGAGTGCAGCGTAGTGCGCCCACAACAAGTCGAATGCCTCGATACTGGAGTCTATCTAGTTTAAGGAGATGACAAGAAGCAACAGGAGAATATAAGAAACTTCCATAGTCAATTCTGGAGGGAACCAGAACTTTGTACAGCCGAAGAAGGGTATCCCTGCAATATCCCCATGTTGTGTTGGAGAGATATCCCAGGATAGAAAGAGGCTTGGTACATCGATTTTTGATGGAGTCAATGTGGGACTTCCAGGTCAGACTTTGATCAAAGACCATCCCTAAAAATCTGTATTCAGTTACTCGAGCAGTGGGAAAGGAGTCCAAGTGTAGTGGAGGATGGTCAAGGATCGGACGTTTGGTGAAGACCATATACTTCATTTTTGCAACAGAGAAGTTCAATCCCCAGTCATGAGACCAGTCAATTAAAACGTCTAGCATGTCCTAAGCATATTCTAAAACATAGCGATTACCTGAAGGTACCCAAAAGGCACAATCATCAGTATACATGGAGTATGAGACAGAAGGAGGTGCAGCGGAGATGATGATGTCGCTGATCATAATCAGAAAGAGTGTGGGACTAAGTACACTGCCTTGAGGGACCCCTGTCTCAATCTCAAAAGTCTCTGAGAGATGGTTATCAGAGTATACAGATATTCGCCTGTGCAGCAAGAAGTTGGCAATAAAGTTAGCTAAATGGCCATGCAGTCCCAGATTGTGTAATTTAAGCAGAAGACCATGATGCCAGATTGAGTCAAATGCCTTGGAGATGTCAAGAAATACAGCCAAAAGGTATTTACCCAGTAAGGCCTCAATACCCCACTTAAGGTCAAAGTGACTGAGTTTAGTGTGCCGAACATTATCAGAGACAGCAGTCATATAGACATATGAAGCGTAAGAAGGAATTTCATGGTGTTGGTCACGACGCGGGAGGGGCTTAGTCTTGAGAGGAAGTGTAGGGGCAACCTTTATCGCAGAACCAGACCTAGAACCAAGAACCTCGCAGTCACAGGAAACTGGACGCCCATCAGCATGCCCACCCAAGGGCAGGGCCGCCGAGAACTGCCCCGGGCCCCGGGGAAGGATTGGTTTATAGGCCCCCCTGTTTATAGTATTTTATTATGAATGCTTTTTGTGTACATAACAAGCAAACTGATTATATGTCCAAGTCACTATTCAAAACATACAGTATGAATAAACAACTCAGAGGAAAATGACCATTTTATTTTTCGAATCAATTATATTAATTCTATCACCATACAATTTACAAATGCAGTACCAGTCCATGCAGGCGAGACAATTGTTTACTGCAAGATTTTCATAATTAGAAGTGTACTTTCTTTGCTTTCTCTCTAGCAAAATGGTAAATGATTCTGATGAAATTTAAAGCACAGGCTAGCTGGCTTTCATTTACAATGGGTCCCAGATCTGTCAGTCGGTCTTGGTCATTGGTGGACCGCAGATAATATTTTATCTGAGAATAAAAACCCACTCTAATAGACAGAGTTTATTTCCACGACAGTTTCGACGCCCACTGGCATCCTCCTCGGGTGGATACAGAAACACAAATGAAACAAAACAAGAGGGAAAAAACAGTTTTTATTCTCATATTTTGACCTTCACGTAAAAAAGTGAAGTTTTTTGCATTTAATATTTTATCTGTTTCAGTTTGACTATGATAATCTCTATAAAATGTATGATATGTTCATTAGTTATATTTCCTCTGTTATTTAATCAATTGCTTTCTTAATATTTTTAGATTTTATCCCCCCTCTTTCCGGGCCCCCTAAAGGTCCGGGCCCCGGAGATTTATCCCGGCTTTCCCGCCCTCTCTGCGGCCCTGCCCAAGGGAGGCCAAGTACTATGGCCAACAGAGGTAGTGCTAGTACTAGAGGGCAGGGAAACAGCACTGAAAATGAGTTTAAAACAGGCACAGTGGTAAAAGGAACTGGTATGTGACTCAGATTTCTGTAAGCGCTTAGAAGTGGGGACATCCTTAAGGCAGTCTGAGGACCTAGCCCTTTTTACTGCCTGAAAGCCATCCGAATCGCAGTGCACTTCGGCAGAAAGGTAATTGTATACAATATCCCCCTCACCTCAGTTTCTAATAAAAATTATCGCAATGCGTAGAAAATAATAAATATAACCTTTCCTTTAAGTAAAACATTTTTCGGTCGATCATATTTATGGAGATATTATTTAATTAACGATATCCATTTGACGTGACGTTTTTCTGATTGGGCTATTTTTTCGCTACTCTGCGACTTAATTAGTTGGTTGGTTTCTGTTCTGGCTATTTTTTTTTTCTAATTGGATTCAGTTTGGGTAATACCTCAGTTTGGTCGTGTTTGTGATAGAATTATGACGTGCTGTTCGTGTGGTTTCGACTTTGAGAACTTGATTCGTCATGTGCCCTAGATGAAGACTAAAAAAGTGCATAACTTAACATATTACATTATCATTTGTATAATTTAGGTCTCGGGGGTACGGGGCGGAGCCCCCGTAAAGATCACGCATCACAAATTGATCGGTATAGGGTTCACTTTGTGATGCGTGATCTTTACGGGGGCTCCGCCCCCGTACCCCCGAGACCTAAATTATACAAATGATAATGTAATAACATGTTAAGTTATGCACTTTTTTAGTAAAAAATACATTTTTCTAGGTTAGGTTAGATTAGATTAGGTTGGTTTCTGAAAATAAATAAAGTAATTACATGCTATAAATAAAGGTTTTACATCGATTGCGAAGTCAATTTCATAAAATTGAGGTGAGGGGGATGTATACAATTACCGGCAGAAACAATAGACGATTGGAGGGCAGAAGCACCCCCATCCTCAGATGGGGTTGCCTGTGAAGACATGTGTAGGAGCCTATCGAAAGATGGTAGGCTATTCAAACTAACCCAAAAGGCCTAGCCGAAGGCTAAGCCTGGCCCTGGCCAAAAAGTTTAAAAAAAAGCCTAATAGTGCTCCAACTAATTCAGCACACAATCAAAACAAGACGATTAAGTAAATCAACACAAATACAAACCGGGACAAAAGCCCGGCTTACAAATTAACAAAATCATTGTAGCACGTCCTATCAGCACGCTTGACAAACACCTCTTTTCGCTCCAGGGAATCTGAAAAACTATTGAAAGTGATATGGTGGTTACAGTTTAAACTATGATTTCGAATGGATGATTTAGTTGGTTTATTTAACGGCAAGGAGGTCCTGCTACCAACTCCCAGATGCTCATCGACCCTCGTTTTCAATTGGCGTGAAATGGAACCAATTTATTTGTACAGCTGTCGAAACTGTCGTGGAAATAAACTCTGTCTATTAGAGTGGGTTTTTATTTTCATATTTTGACCTTCACGTAGAAAAAAGTGAAGTTTTTTGCATTTACTAGACAACAATTTTTTACTTTTTTGTCTTTAACTAACACAAAATAGTTTTCACTTAGTTAACTTGGACATGCTGATTTCAGTGGTAATACTCAAAATTCTCTATTACATGTAGATTTTTAGTTGTAGTACTTGACAAAATTTTTAGATATGAGCAGTTTTCTATAAACTTAAGCTTGTTTTCATTTCTCATAAAATGGAACACAAGTCTTTAGAATACATACAAAGTGGATTATATTTATAAAATTCAAAATACAATTGATAAATGAAAAAAGATCATGGAATAGTCAGTACAGACAGATTTAGTTAGTTTTCTTAGCTAAAAAGTGTCGTGTACTACATGATTTCCTCTTGCACAGTAAAAATGACCTGGTAATTTAGTCAAGGGTGTAACTCGAAATTTACACGTGAAAGAAGCTTTTCACGGCATGTTTTGAATCAACATATCAAAATTAAGTAAAGACACGCATTTGTTTGTCAATTAAAAATTCTGTGTTGACCAGAGTAATTGTTCTTGATTTTATTTATTACTGTGATGCCTATTGCTTCGATGAATTAATTTTAAATTCGAGTTCATAGGCCACTGAACACTTAAGATTTTTCCAAATAAGAATTCAAAAGTTCGTCATACAAACTCAAGAAATTTAATAATTCTTTGTAATTCCCTTGACTGGCAGAACCCGCATCTTCGTCGTGTCCCTTCAATGCCAGACCTTGCTTACCAAGAAAGCAAGTTGCGTCAATCAAATGTTTCATGATGGTTCTATTTCGCTTAACATTTGCATTGGGCAGGGCATATCTGCTCAACCTGCTATAATCCTCCCCTTTTTCATTATTCCATCACTTTTCACAATATCGCCAACTCTATTAGCAGAGGTGCATTCTTACATAATTATAGATCCACCTCCACATTTGAGGGTGTTAGCGAGACTCATCTACTTAAACTTCTTGTGACTACGTTTCCATACAAACATTCTTCTAGAATTGTTTAAAAGCCCATCAGAGGAACTGGGGTCTTAAATTAAAAGTAGCAGCTATAAAACCTAAACTAAGAAACAGTTATGTTCAACCGTATTGAAAGAACTCTGCCCTGCATTTTTTGTGTTCTACTTTATACCATTGACCGTAAAAGATTTATTTGCGTTAAATATGGAACCAATGAATGCAGAGTGTATTGTTTATCCAGGTAATTTTATGATTGTTAAATTTGCACTTGCTAAAACTGAATGTGGGTTTCATTTGATGTCAAACAGGTCTAGCGCTAACGTTAAAGTACTTGCAGTAATTAATGAATTATGAATTTTATAAGTTTAGAAAAGTATTATTTTTAAAATAAAATTTCAACTCCAGACCAATAAGTCTGATTATTTTTAAACATGTTTTATGTTCAATGAATATGTTATAAATAGTGAACTGTGTTTTTTATCTCCAAGAATATGCTTTGCTTTTTTATGTAGGTAAGATGGGCCAAGAGCGAGCGCGCGCAAAAACGCCCCCGCCCCCATAAAAGGACAAAGAGAGACCCAAAATCAAGAACCCGAGGTTCTTAAAAACGGTGCAATTTTTTTTATTTTGAAAAGAGTGTGCAGTATATAAGACGTATGTATGTGTAGTGAGGAAAAGAGGGAGAAGTGGGCGTTTGAGAGCATGCTGGACTGTTCACAGGGTAGATAAGACAAGGAAAAAGATCAACACAGAAGAACACTGACAGGAGAAACGGGAGTTACAGCACTCCCTATCTTCTGCCTAACATCCTCCCCCAACCCCCTGAGTACTTACCTGGTCGATTGGTATCTACAATCTCCTCCTGCATACTTCTTATCCATTTCATACCCAATTATAATTTCTATTTATTATTTATATTTTCTCCTAGTAAGTGCAACCCTGTTTCAGTATAACCCTATAAAGGTTGTTCATTAACGCAGAAAAGCCTAAATCCCATCTTAATATGACTATGGAGAGTTCGAAAAAGTTTTTAATAATGTATTAAAGTACACTAGCAGTATTCAAAAGATCTAGAGCAGTGGTACTTAACCTTCTTTACACTGTTACCCCTTGAGCTAGCTAACAAAACCGTAATTCCCCCCCCCCTCCCCTTTTTAAATGTTAAATATGAGAAAAGGAAAATTAGGAAAGCATAACAAAAGTTTAGTCAGCAGTAGTAGCATGACTGCAAAAGGTTAGAGTGCAATGCAATTGCAAATGTTGCAATGAGTGCCAGTGCCAACCCCCGTTTGTTGCACTACCCCCTCCCAGTGCCAACCTCAGGGTGCCAACAAAAAAAAGAAAGGGGGAAATGGAACTCCCCCAGCAAGCCGGGGGAGTCCACCTGACCTCTCTGGGGGGAGAAGTTGGGACGGCCTCACCCCCCAAAGGGGTATATCTAACCTAAGAGAGAGAGAGGAGGCGGAGAGAGAGGAAGAGACCATCCAGCTTCCACGAGAGATGGAAGCTCAATGAGTGGTCATGGTAGCAATACTTGACTTAGAACTCAAAATCCGCCAGTTGGCGTAGAAGCCAATGCCTCCAGGCATTATCAGCCAGTTGGCTCAGTGTATACATCGCCTGAACAATCAAGAAGCGTACACAAACGCACATAGATCCCCTATTATTACACACACAGCCATATATACTAATTATTTATTAGAGAGAGAGAGAGAGCGTGAGAGAGAGAGAGAGGCGTCTATTTACTTTTGTCATTCATCTCTTATACAAATTGCCTTCAAAACAGCATTTCTTTTTATTCCAAGAAGACAAAAAATACCCGAGTTGTTCATTCTGATGAAGGTCAAGCTTTTCACCCCACCCTAGTATTATTACACACACAACCGTATATACTAATTATTTATTTATAGAGAAGTTTCCAGAGAGAGAGAGAGAGAGAGAGAGAGAGAGAGAGAGAGAGAGAGAGAGAGAGAGAGGCGTCTATTTACTTTTGTCATTCATCTCTTATACAAATTGCCTTCAAAACAGCATTTCTTTTTATTCCAAGGAAGACAAAAAATACCTGAATTGTTTATTCTGACGAAGGTCAAGCTTTTCACCCCACCCTAGACCTACATTTTAACGGAGAATCCGTACCTACCCGAATTGTTCATTCTGACGATGGTCAAACTTTTCACCCCACCCTAGACCTACGGTTTAACGGGGAATCCAGCACCCCCACATCTTAACTACTAGGTCACCCAGAGTACCCATTTTATCTACCCCAATTGTGCGGAAGATAGGTGTGCTACGCATCTAATAATAAAAGAAAAACACAGGGCTCTTTACACTGCACATTAGTCCAACAACATGCGGAAGGATGTTCTTTTACCGAGCGCCGGTTACAATCACTGGGCCTCGAGCATGGACCCGATACAGTTCTCGTAGAAGTACAATTTTTTCATCCATCTTAATATTCATTCTTTTGATGTGAGAAATCTATATATTAAATTTACCATATGAAAACAGGTTTAATAATGCGCAAAGATATACTAAAAACGTATATTAAATTTTGGTAAATTATTCTCAGAGAATAACATTCAGCAATCCTCTCTATAAACTTTTATATTATTTTTATAAAGAAAATCCTGCCATTTCAAAGTTATACAGGGTGCACATAAAGTCAGGATCTATTTTTGTGAAATAATTATTTTTTTCTATTTTTCTTTTCAGAAGCCCTTAGATTGAATGCAGAAGAGCGTGTGGCAATAGTAATTTGGCGAATCGAGGGAAAGAAATACAGTGACATCAGAGAGAAGTTTAGAAGGAGATTTCATAAGCCGGGGCCAATAGACAAGACAATACGAAAATTGGTGAACAAATTTAAACGAACGGGATCTGTAAATGATGAAGCAAGATCAGGACGACCGTGTATGTCAGATCTTACCGTGAATGCAGTACGCGGAATTATCACTGAGGAGCCACGTACGTCGGTTCGTGCTGCATCACACAGACTCGGCCTCCCGACGTCATCTGTGCACAAAATTCTGAAAGTTAATTTGCAGAAGAAAAGCTATCATTTGCAGGTTTTACATGATTTACATGAGGAAGATTTCCCTCGATGAAGTGCTGTGGTGCTGATCTCGTAGAACAAATCTGGAGTGATAATTTAATGGACAACATTCTCTTTAGTGATGAAGCCACTTTCCATACGTGTGGAAAAGTAAATCGCCATAACTGTCGAATTTGGGCAGATGAAAGACCGAATGATTTCGTCCAAAATTGGGAAAGAGACTCACCTAAAGTTAATGTCTGGATGGGTTTAACAAAATCTAAGGTTTATGGTCCTTTTTTCTTTGCTGAAGCTACAGTTACGGGGCTTATTTATCTGGACATGTTGCAGCAATTCCTTGAACCTCAGCTGATTGGGGATAGGATTGTTAGTACCGTCGTCTATCAACAGGATGGACCTGGATGGTGCTCCTTGTCACTATGCCAAAATTGTTCAGGATTATCTAAATGGACGTTTTCCAAATCGCTGGATCGGACGCGGAAGCAACAGACCTTGGCCAGCGAGATCACCAGATTTAACCCCTTTAGATTTCTTTGCATGGGGCTTTATCAAATCGCACGTCTATCAGACGAAGATTACGAGTCTTGAAAACTTACGTACACGTATACGAACTGCTGCAGATAACATAACCCCGCAAATGCTCCAGAATGTGTTTAGAAATGCTGCGGGACGATTTGAGCTGTGCAGGGATACTGATGGGCGTCACGTCGAATCCTACTCTTAATTATTTAATAAATGTTACCACTTTATCATTTTATGATTGAATTCCATATAATTTCCAAGTGCTTCACAAAAATAGATCCTGACTTTATGTACACCCTGTATAACTCTTAAGTTTTATAGAAAACAGAGTAAAATACATTTACATTAAATTGTCTTCACATCCACGATAGTTTACGCTTCCAGCCATTATTAAAAATTAACGAAAAAACTTAAAACGCATACCTTAAGCTTGTTTTTTTTATTCCTAATCCCCCATAAACTTTAAACCGATGCGAATTGTCCCTATTTCCAAATTTATTTTCCAGCGTCACTAAGTCCCTCATATATACAGGGTGGCCCAAAAGTAGGTATACAGTTTCATATGTTGTTTTTAAATTCACTTTCCTTTCAGTGTAGATAATAATGAACACCTGCGTGATTAACACATGTTATGTGTCAAGTTTTATTTAATAAATCAACTGTATACCTACTTTATATATATATATATATTATATATATATATATATATATAATCTATCGTAAAGAACGACGCTTGTATAGGAGAACATTCCGCGCAAGATGAGAAGAAAGAACGAACAAATGAAAAAATGAGGTAACCACCCGGGAATCGAACCCGGGATCTTCCGATTGCCGGTCAGATATGATACCATTACACCACGGGCCTCACTCGAACAAATGCCGTAATTCCTCTACATACGCGCAGAAACCAATGCCCCAAGGGGCACCTCCCGCATGCCGTATCTATATATACATTTCAACTGCAAAGAACACGCAGTATAAATAACGTAAAGAACGACGCTTGTATAGGAGAACATTCCGCGCAAGATGAGAAGAAAGAACGAACAAATGAGGTAACCACCCGGGAATCGAACCCGGGATCTTCCGATTGCCGGTCAGATATGATAACCATTACACCACGGGCCTCACTCGAACAAATGCCGTAATTCCTCTACATACGCGCAGAAACCAATGCCCCAAGGGGGGCACCTCCCGCATGCCGTATCTATATATACATTTCAACTGCAAAGAACATGTAGTATAAATAACGTAAAGAACGACGCTTGTATAGGAGAACATTTGTTCGTTCTTTCTTCTCATCTTGCGCGGAATGTTCTCCTATACAAGCGTCGTTCTTTACGTTATTTATACTGCGTGTTCTTTGCAATTGAAATGTATATATAGATACGGCATGCGGGAGGTGCCCCCTTGGGGCATTGTTTCTGCGCGTATGTAGAGGAATTACGGCATTTGTTCGAGTGAGGCCCGTGGTGTAATGGTTATCATATCTGACCGGCAATCGGAAGATCCCGGGTTCGATTCCCGGGTGGTTACCTCATTTTTTTCATTTGTTCGTTCTTTCTTCTCATCTTGCGCGGAATGTTCTCCTATACAAGCGTCGTTCTTTACGTTATTTATACTGCGTGTTCTTTGCAGTTAAAATATATATATATATTATATATATATATAATATATATATATATATATATATATAATATATGGGAATGAACTCAGAATGGTCCCCTGAGTTTTTTATGATACACACAGACAGTGCATGGAACAAGGAACTCTTCTGGGATAATTAAATCCACTATAGCCCGTTGCCCACGTCGGGCTAGCATCATGAAAAAGAAAAACTATGGTATTTGTCATTTACCATTACTTATTGGACTATAGTGGATTTAATTATCCCAGAAGAGTTCCTTGTTCCATGCACTGTCTGTGTGTATCATATATGTATATATATATATATATATATATATATATATATATGGGAATGAACTCAGAATGGTCCCCTGAGTTTTTTATGATACACACAGACCGTGCATAAAACAAGGAACTCTTCTGGGATAATTAAATCCACTATAGTCCGAATAAGTAATGGTAAATGACAAATACCATAGTTTTTCTTTTTCATGATGCTAGCCCAACATGGGCAACGGGTCACTCGCAGAGAGGTCTCATAAATATAGCTTCCCTCACCAACTATCTGCAAAGCAGACAAGATCCAGCTTTGGGACATGGATCTAGGGTTTAAAGCAGCCTAGCCCTGCTACATTTAGAACCTCAATATAAGCAAAAGACTCGCTGTCTTCACGTCAGATTGAATACATTATACATCAAAGAAAAAGGGGTAACTATTATATTTTAGCCAAAAACCAAAACTTAAACCTCAACTGGCAGAATTGAGCGTCCACTTTTCAAGGCACATAACATGTCCGTTTCAAGATGACCCGTTGCCCACGTCGGGCTAGCATCATGAAAAGAAAAACTATGGTATTTGTCATTTACCATTACTTATTCGGACTATAGTGGATTTAATTATCCCAGAAGAGTTCCTTGTTCCATGCACTGTCTGTGTGTATCATATATATATTATATATATATATATATTACGATAGAAGTGTTCTTCGGGAACCTTATCCTCAATATGAATATGAAAACAAGAGATACGACTCTCAACATTTATTGGCCAAACGTTTCGGTCCACTCAGGGGCCATCTTCAGTGACTAAATAGAAGCATCTAAAAATAATCATAAAACTAAAGTAAATACAAATGTCAAACTGTACAATAATAAAATCTAATACAAAAAAGTTAAAAAGTTGTTAAAAAAAACTATCTGGATTATAAAACAACGAAGTAAAAATAAAACCAACTAAAATTTCAAAAATTAAAAGTTTAAAAATGTCAAATTCAAAATTTAAAAAAAAATTCAAAAAATGAAAAGTTTAAAAATTTTAAATTTAAAATTTAAAAAAAAAATTTAAAAAATTCAAAATTTTGTAAAAAGGACTGACCTGGACGGTAAAAGTTACAAATGACAAGTGGAAAGAAAGAAAAAAACAATTTAAGTTAGTGCGGTAGTTGCGTTAAAAAGGTGTTGGTTGGTTAGGAAGTATGTAATTTTATCGAGGAAAGGCTATCGTTTAGTTCTGGGTTTAATTTCTTGATAAAAAGGGATTCTAAAATTTTAAGATCAAGTGAATTAGAAGCAGATGACAAAATAGCAAAGGAGTCCTGGGGGCACGGGTGGTCATGGGTCTCTGAATGATGCCGAATAGCAGAGGATTCAGGAGTGGAAAGAGGGCGAGAAGTTCGATAAGAAAAACCCAAATGCTTCGAAATCCTAAGTTTTAACTGTAGGGCAGTCTGCCCCACATAACGACTTTGGCAGGTCGCACATGTATATAAATAAATAACAAAGGATCTCAAAAGCACGGGGAGGTGATCTTTATGGCGAAAAAAGGATTGCAGAGAATTAGAATTAGAATTAATGATTATAAAGTCGCATTGAGGGAAATGTCTGTCCAAAATAAAGTGGACATCTTTATTAAGTTGAAAAGTTAGTTGGTCTAAAAATGGAAGCTTAAGATAAACCTTCTGTTTCGGAACCGTGGGCTGAATTATTTTAGGTGAATATAGGTCATTTAAAAATTTAGAAATTAAAGTCTCAAAAGTCAAAGTACAATAAAAATTATAGTTGAAAAATCTCTTAAGGTACTGAATTTCTAAGTCAAATAAAGACCAACTTGAACAAAGGTGATAGGCTCTAAAAATACGACCTTTAATACTAGCCAGCTTAAAACTAAGTGGAATATTGCTGAAAAAATGAGTACCGAGTTGGGTAGTAGTTGGTTTTCTGTATACTTGTGTTGAGAAGCCTGTAGTATGTTTATTTATGGTAACATCAAGAAACGAAATTTTATTGTATTGTTCTACTTCCATAGAGAATTTATATTAGGATGCTTAGTATTAATGTAATTTAAAAATAAAGGGGCATGATCTTTATGCTTAAAAATGACAAAACAATCATCTACATAACGTTAAATAAAATAGGTTTAAAATCGAGCGGGCAATCCCTCAGCCACTTTTCCTCGTGAAAACAAAGAAAACTGTTAGCAAAGGACGGACCAAGGAGCGAACCCATTGCCATTCCCTCGTGCTGGTGGAAAAGTTCCTTATTAAAAAAGAATATGGTATCCTGAACTGATAACTTTAAAAGTTTTGAAAACAATTGTCTGCTTAATCCCAAAATGTCATTACTAGAACCAAACAAAGAATTTATAATAATATCACAAGTTTCTAAAACAGGTACATTGGTAAACAAAGACTGAACATCAAAGGAAGCCATGAAACAATCCTTAAACTTCAACTTGGTGACACAATCAACAAATTCAAATGAATCTTGCAAAGTGAAATGACTACGTGTGAGAGGGTCTATGATTGGGACCAAAAATTTTCGCTTTAAACTATATAAGAAATCTTTGATGCATAGTGAACTCTATCATTCTTGGACTAGTAAACTTCTTTCCCTCGAGTTAGCCTCAAAACGTAAACTTGTTTTAAAATTGGGCAATCAATTGCTCATATTGTCACAACATTTTAAGTCTAATGTGTCTCGCCTTGATTTTATTATTTTAAATAGTTATATTTCGAGGTATGTATCAAAGTTTTATGTCTCCTCATTAACTCGTCAAAATTCTAAGCTTCAACAGTTGGGTTTAAATTTTGATCTTAATCTTAATAGAGATGAAATTATTTCTAACTTTTCCAATAAGGTTTTATCAACTGAAGAAAAAAGAATTTTATCCTTGGGATTGGATTTTAAACTTCCCATTTTTAAGCTTGACTTTTGTCGTTATTTTTTATCTTTTGAAAAACTTTGCCATCAAATTAGTCTTTTTCCCTCTTTCCTTCAGCACTCTAGTCCAGTGGAGGATATTAAACTTTTGGCAAACAAGTTCTACTATAAGTTTGATGGGTTTAAGGTTTTTGTCCTGTTTTTAGTTTTTAGTGATTTTAAAGTTCTCACGAACTTGCGGAGGGATAAGAATGTAATTATTTGTAAGCCTGATAAGGGTAAAGGTGTTGTTATCTTAGACAGACAGACTACTTAAATAAAATGTATAATTTACTTTCTGATTCTACTAAGTTTTTGAAACTGCAGACTAATCCATTTAAATATATTGTAAAACTGGAGGACAGAATCAACAACTTTTTACGTTCTCTTAAAAGTCGTGGGCTTTTGATTAACTATTACGATAAGCTTTTTGCTTCAGGTACGAGCCCAGGGGTTGTTTATGGCCTACCTAAGACCCATAAACCTGGAGTTCCGCTTCGTCCCATTTTAGCAGCCATAAACACACCAAGTTATAACCTTGCAAAATTTTTGGTCCCAATCATAGACCCTCTCACACGTAGTCATTTCACTTTGCAAGATTCATTTGAATTTGTTGATTGTGTCACAAGTTGAAGTTAAAGGATTGTTTCATGGCTTCCTTTGATGTTCAGTCTTTGTTTACCAATGTACCTGTTTTAGAAACTTGTGATATTATTATAAATTCTTTGTTTGGTTCTACTAATGACATTTTGGGATTAAGCAGACAATTGTTTTCAAAACTTTTAAAGTTATCAGTCCAGGATACCATATTCTTTTTTAATAAGGAACTTTTCCACCAGCACGAGGGAATGGCAATGGGTTCGCCCCTTGGTCCGTCCTTTGCTAACAGTTTTCTTTGTTTTCACGAGGAAAAGTGGCTGAGGGATTGCCCGCTTGATTTTAAACCTATTTTATTTAAACGTTATGTAGATGATTGTTTTGTCATTTTTAAGCATAAAGATCATGCCCCTTTATTTTTAAATTACATTAATACTAAGCATCCTATATTAAATTCTCTATGGAAGTAGAACAATACAATAAAATTTCGTTTCTTGATGTTACCATAAATAAACATACTACAGGCTTCTCAACACAAGTATACAGAAAACCAACCAGTGGTGGGCACCGTTAACCAAAAAGTTAACTTCGTTAACCGCTAATCCGTTAACCAAAAAGTTAACTTCGTTAACCGTTAATCCGTTAATTCGTTAAACATGTAACGGAAGTTACCGATAAACCGTTAACGTTAACTTTTATTATAAAAAAAATGAAAAACACAATATATATATAATTTAATTTTCCCTCTTCTTCTCGTTCTCCATTTTGTCCATGAGATGCATGTTGCCCTTCATGAAAATTAGCATATCAAAGTTTTCATCAGACAGGGATGATCTCTTGGCCCTCAGGATGTCCTTGCCCATAGAGAACAAACGCTCCACTGCAGCACTGGAGGGGATGGCTGTGTTGAACTTGATGAACAAGTCCACCAACACTTGCTCACCCAAGAAGGCAGCATCTGTCAGCAAGTCCTTGGAGTTGGTCTCCAGCCAGGTCTTGACCAAGTTCTGGGCCTTGCCCTTGAGTGACCTGTGGCTTCTGCTGCTCTCTTTTGTCTGGATGACAGCACTGAAGAAGTCATCCTCCTCCTCCTCCTCGTTGTTGCTGCCTCCACTGTTGCTGCCCACTTCGTTGGACTGCTGCTTCATGGCCTCCTCGACTGTAACCCTCCATGCTTTTCCTCACCCTGGCGACCTTGGTGTTGTCATACTTGTCCAACCAGATGAGGCGAAACCTGGATGGAAGGCAGCAGCCAGCTGGCATTCGTTCATCCTCCAGGAGGGGCCCAAACCTTTTGTCGATGCCTGCCAAAAGTGATCTTACCTGATCAGTTTTATGTTCTTGAAATGTATCAAGGAGACTACTAATACGGTACTCACAGACATATTATAAATATACATGACTATACTTGACAACGATTATTTTTAAATATTCACTAGCACAAACATGTTGCGCAAGAGACAGACTGCAAATGAAACGAATGTAGTTATTTGTTGTAATTGTTACATATATATTATTGAAAGTGCCTTAAAATGCTCGTGATATTTCTTGAAAGAAGTTGAAACATTCAACTCAATGGCAAATCTTTCCGCTGATTTTACAGTCGAACAATGTTTTGCTCAAACCAATGCCATAAATAACTACCATATTGGTAAGACAAATTGTGGCGACGGAAACAAATATATCGCCTGATTTGCACTGCGGAAATGGAAATTCGTTCATCACTATTAACAGTGGCGGATTAATTGCGCACCTGCTCAGCACTGAAAATAATATAAACTTTTAAACGTTATTTATGAATTTTTTGGGTTAACGGACTTGAGTTAACGGAAGTTAAATGTAACGGAAGTTAATTAGTCCGATAATGATTTTCAAAGTTAACTTAAAAGTTAAATCGTTAACGAAAAAGTTAACTTCGTTAATTAACGATTAACGGATTAACGGTTTGTGCCCAGCTTTGAAACCAACTACTACCCAACTCGGTACTACTCATTTTTTCAGCAATATTCCACTTAGTTTTAAGCTGGCTAGTATTAAAAGTCGTATTTTTAGAGCCTATCACCTTTGTTCAAGTTGGTCTTTATTTGACTTAGAAATTCAGTACCTTAAGAGATTTTTCAACTATAATTTTTATTGTACTTTGACTTTTGAGACTTTAATTTCTAAATTTTTAAATGACCTATATTCACCTAAAATAATTCAGCCCACGGTTCCGAAACAGAAGGTTTATCTTAAGCTTCCTTTTTAGACCAACTAACTTTTTCAAATTAATAAAGATGTCCACTTTATTTTGGACAGACATTTCCCTCAATGCGACTTTATAATCATTAATTCTAATTCTAATTCTCTGCAATCCTTTTTTCGCCATAAAGATCACCTCCCCGTGCTTTTGAGATCCTTTGTTATTTATTTATATACATGTGCGACTGCAAAGTCGTTATGTGGGCAGACTGCCCTACAGTTAAAACTTAGGATTTCGAAGCATTTGGGTTTTTCTTATCGAACTTCTCGCCCTCTTTCCACTCCTGAATCCTCTGCTATTCGGCATCATTCAGAGACCCATGACCACCCGTGCCCCCAGGACTCCTTTGCTATTTTGTCATCTGCTTCTAATTCACTTGATCTTAAAATTTTAGAATCCCTTTTTATCAAGAAATTAAACCCAGAACTAAACGATAGCCTTTCCTCGATAAAATTACATACTTCCTAACCAACCAACACCTTTTTAACGCAACTACCGCACTAACTTAAATTGTTTTTTCCTTTCTCTCCACTTGTCATTTGTAACTTTTACCGTCCAGGTCAGTCCTTTTTACAAAATTTTACATTTTTAAAAAAAAAATTTAAAATTTAAAATTTAAAATTTTTACTTTTAATTTTTTGAATTTTTTTTTAAATTTTGAATTTGACATTTTTAAACTTTTAATTTTTGAAATTTTAGTTGGTTTTATTTTTACTTTGTTGTTTTATAATCCAGATAGTTTTTTTTTAACAACTTTTTAACTTTTTTGTATTAGATTTTATTATTGTACAGTTTGACATTTGTATTTACTTTAGTTTTATGATTATTTTTAGATGCTTCTATTTAGTCACTGAAGATGGCCCCTGAGTGGACCGAAACGTTTGGCCAATAAATGTTGAGAGTCGTATCTCTTGTTTTCATATTCATATTATATATATATATATATATATATATATATATATATATATATATATATATATATATATAGGGTGGGCCGAAAGTCTGGATCCATAGGAAAATATTTATTTTAATACATAAATTACAACAAATGGTAAATACTTAAAATGAATATCAACTTTAACTCGTAAATGCGTATCCGTGATACTGTACAGTAGTTCGTACTCCAGTATAAATACTCAAATACTTTTTTTATTTCACCCCAGAAATGGCTTCGAATCTAACAACAGAAGACCGGGTAGAACTTGTGCTCATGTACGCAAGACAGGCGCTACACACAGAGAAGTTGCTACCGAATTCAATAGAAATCATCCTGATAAGCATCCAGTAACACACGCGACTGTTGGCAAGTTGTTTAAACGTTTCAAAGAAACAGGAAGTGTACATGATCGACGGCGTTCTGGTCGTCCAAAAACTGCAACTGATGAAAATACCTCTGCAATGGTATGTGAAACTTTAACGAATAGTCCAGTAAAGTCAACAAGAAGATTACCAAATGGAACACGCATCTCGAGAACGTCAATTCGAAGAATTATTAAAAATCATAAATTCCATCCCTAAGTGTCTCGATGTCAGAGGCCGCCAATTTGAGCATTTGTTATAATTTGTTGTTTATACTGGAGTACGAACCACTGTACAGTATCACGGATACGCATTTACGAGTTAAAGTTGATATTCATTTTAAGTATTTACCATTTGTTGTAATTTATGCATTAAAATAAATATTTTCCTATGGATCCAGACTTTCGGCCCACCCTGTGTATATATATATATATATATATATTATATATATATATATATATATATATATATGATCACCTGAAGGTCAGGGCCCCCAGTCTCAATTACCAAATGATATCTTCGTTAAAACTAACGAAAATATCACGACTTAACCCAACTAATCGTCAAGAGCGTACAGTTAACCTAACCGGACATCAGTTTAATTTATTATTTGGTACTGTAAAGCAAAAAACAAGAATACATGGGGCCTTGATCTTCAGGTGATGATATATATATATATATATATATATATATATATATATATATATATATATGAAACTGTATATCTGTTTTTGGGCCGCCCTGTATATATATAACCTTACAACCTTACAAAGGTTTCGCGCGATGATTCCTCATTTCGCAAAGGTCAAGCTTGTCGTCCCTCCTCTCCAGTTGGCCTGATGGAGTAGTGAGTTGGTTTCTTGTGCTCTCTACCTCACATAGCCAGGTACGCCCGGCTCATCGGGAATTGTTCTGAGCCAAGTGTCTAGTCTTCTTTTGAAGATGTCCACTGCAACTCCCTTCGTGTTTCTTAGGCCTTTGGGCAACTGATTAATAGTCCGGTTGCACGGATGGGAACCCTGCATTGTTTGTTATAAAGCAAATCTTGACATATTTTGAAAGCTTATACCACCCCATTCAAGAATCCATCGGGTATACACCTGACCCCCGTTTGGCTTTTTCAATATGGCCGCCATTTTCCAAGATGGCCGGCGAAACTGAAAAATCCCATATCCTGGTCAATACTTGATGGATTTTGATGATCTTGGTGTCATTTCTAGGGTTTTTTAGGATGATGAGTCGATCTGGAGGGGTCGCAGATACTTTGGGAGTCGTTTTGACCCACATTCGTCAATACTCAAGGTCATTGGAGGTCAAACGCCCCCCGAAATAAGGAATATCCCATATCCCGGGCAGTCGTGGATATATTTTGGTGATCTTACTGTCGTTTTTATGGTTTTGGGCGAGACTGAGTAGTTTTATAGGGTTTAAAATGAAATCAGGGATTATTTTCCCCATGGTAAGGTGAATTCCAATATGTCTAATTATTCCTCTTATTTTTTTCAGGTTGTTGAGATTATTGCTGATGGTGCTGCCCACCTGGTAGTTTGATGACGTCTTGGTTGTGCTGATTCCAAAATTGTTTTTTGACTGCTGAATATGGAGAATATACCAGGTGAGCATTGTTTAGTTTTCATTTGCTGAGGATAAATTATTTCAATGCGATTTTTACTCTGAAGAATGATTAAACAAAATTCTTATTTTTCAGGCTCTACAAAAGCTGCAGACGAATGTTTCTTCAAGGATTTCCTGCGTAGCTGTCCTGGAGGTCAGAAAGGTCTTTCAAATTATGGGAGGATTCAGAAAATCATAGAGAGCAGCGACATCAGAGGGCAGTCAGATGTTCGAGCGAGACTAGAGCCTCTCTTGGAAGATGGAGCAAAAATCCTTTGTTGTCACAAGAACTGTGTCTCCACTTATGTGTCCAAGCGGAATTTATCAGCATTCATGATAAAGAGAGAATGTGATACCCCTACAGTGGAGCCAAAAAGACTACGTAGTGCTGTTCTCAGTGAAGGCCCAGTGTATGACCCTAAAAACACTGTCTCTTTTGTTTGAAAGTCAGTGAGTGTATATTACCCGAGAAATATGACATCAAAGTTCCGGTGCAATACCGCATTCCAGCATCTACGTTTATGACCGATAAGCTTGGTGATAAAAAAACAAATTACAAAGATGTGTTGATAGAAAAGTGTAAACTGAAAAATGATGAGCAGGGACAAGTTGTACTCAGTAGGTTGTTGGGCATGAAAGGAGATTTACCGGCTGAAGAAGCCCGATACCATGAAGATTGTATGTCTACCTTTCATGTTGAGGTTGAGAGAGTTTGCCAGAATAAGTCAAGGGTTAAACCTGAAAACCGCCCCTTCATTGCTTTGTGTGTAGAATTGTCGAAGGACAAAATGAAACCATGGAATTCAATTGAAGTAGAGAAGCTTTACAAAGAGTTAGGTGGTAAGTTGTCACGTAGGTCGCTCATTGTAAAAGTTAAAGATTACTTCAAAGACGAAATTGTAGACTTACATGGGGATTGGGGATGGTATCGCTACGTTGTTAGTTTTCAAAAACTATGCTGCCTCATACCTGAATATTGCCAAAGATTGTGAGGAATCTGTTGATATTGATGAGTGTGTGAAGAAGCTGGGCAAGCAAATCGCGAGTGAGTGCAAAAAGAACAAGGAAGAATTCACTTCTTATCGTACTCACATAGACAAATATATTGCTTCCGAATGTATGAGTGATGTTCGTATGCAATTGCTTACTCGTGTAAGTTCGAAATTCTCTGACTCCCTGCAATCCATAATGGCAATCCATAATGGACTAAGTGTCGTCAGCGAGTATGGGCTCAGAAGACAGGGAAGTCAGGAACTGCTGCACCCAAACTATGTTCTCTACACCAACAACTGAAGCTTTCCATCAAAATATGCTCAGAGCCCACTACACTGTGACGAACTGGCTCGATGCACTAAAGTGTGACCCACCACCACTTGATCCTGTGCATTATGGGTGGGAGAGAGACGAAACAAAGAGTTCTCATCCCAAAAACAGTTGGTGAAGGAGTGTGCTTAGCACCAGATGAAGTTCTGAAGCTAATCAGATGTGGGTGTGAATCACAATCAGCATGCAGGGGGAGTCGCTGCGGTTGCATGGGACGCGGAATCCCTTGCACAATGTTCTGTGCATATGGCAGCGGCTTGGATTGAAACAATCCATTGACCCAAAACGCAAACGAAGAGCAGACTGATGATCCTGACGATCCTGACACAACCATGCCTTTTGATATTTGCCCCCAATAAATGGTTACCTAATGTGAATAACTGCATCAAAGTTGTCAATGCCAATCCCCCAGCTAGGTGTGAGCTTTGTTTTGCTTACGAGGTCATATCTTGTAGCTTTGCAACCTTCCGTAGAATGCATGTGCCCTTCACTTCAGCATAAATTGTGGTTTATATCCGAATATCCATATCCATATAATGTGGGTTATGTCATTTAAACATTATGATCTGGTTTTATCTGCAGAAAAGATGTTAAGTGCTCAGCAGTTAGCTAGATTGTAGAAATTGTCACTGAAATAAAGCAAATACAGTGATGTCAACTGTGGCATTATCATATTTCAAGGCCAAACTTTAACCTCAAATGACCTTGACTTCACCCATGGAATTGCAAAATGATATCCTACTGTTATCATGTGCCTATAGAATTACTCAGTCTCGCCGAAAACCATAAAAACGACAGTAAGATCACCAAAATATCTCCACGACTGCCCGGGATATGGGATATTCCTTATTTCGGGGGGGCGTTTGACCTCCAATGACCTTGAGTATTGACGAATGTGGGTCAAAACGACTCCCAAAGTATCTGCGACCCCTCCAGATCGACTCATCATCCTAAAAAACCCTAGAAATGACACCAAGATCATCAAAATCCATCAAGTATTGACCAGGATATGGGATTTTTCAGTTTCGCCGGCCATCTTGGAAAATGGCGGCCATATTGAAAAAGCCAAACGGGGGTCAGGTGTACACCCGATGGATTCTTGAATGGGGTGGTATAAGCTTTCAAAATATGTAAAAATTTGCTTTATAACAAACAATGCAGGGTTCAAGTAAAATCAGGGTCTGTGCTACCGGACTATAAACACTTTTGGTCCTCTCACTACAAAACTATTTTCTTTCAGGGTTAAGGATGTTCCCTGTCTCGCCTTCAATTTGAGAATACGACACAGTCTACCGTTTCTACCCTTCCACCGTTGTTTGGGGAGTTATAGGGTTCAGAGTAAGATTAGGGACTAGTTTCTCCATTATTTTCCAAGTGTAAATAGTGGTATGTGTGTCTTCTCCTTTCCAGTGAATATAGGTCTAGTTCGCGTAACCTTTCCCAGTAATTTAGTTCTTTGCACGCTTTAGCAAAGTCTGTGTATAGTACATCATAGTTTTCATTACTTTCAGACGCATCAATAATGTTGTTGCAGTGTTCCATTAGTTGTGATAGGCATGATCTGCCTGACCGAAACCCGTGTTGGTTATCATTGAATTTTTTCTGTTTCCAAAACGTCATAGATTTTCTGTCTAACTATTCTTTCAAATATTTTAGTGAGATGAGATGTAAGCGACACTGGCCTATAGTTTTTGGCCTCAGATCGATCTCTTCCTTTATATATTGGGACTATGTTTGCGCTCTTCAGGACGCCCGGTATTTCTCCCGTGTCTAGTGATCGTCTCCATATCCAGTATAGGGGCTCAGCGATTGCATTCTTGCACTTTTTGATCAGTGTGGCATTCCATTTATCCGGTCCTGCCGCTGAGTGTGTTTTTAGTTTCCCTATGGCTTGTGTAATATCATCCGTCGTGAAGTCGAAATCCGTTATACTTTCCCCTTGTGGTTCTTCTTCAAAGAACGCGTTTCTATCGCATATCAATTTGTCAATTTTTGGGATACTGAAAGATGATTCGTACTGAGCTCTTAATATTTCAGATACTTCTGTCAGATCATCCGATAAAAGTGTTCTCGTTTTTTAAAGGTCCGATAGTCGCATGGTTTTTCGACTTTCTTTTTGCGAAATTATAGACGTACTTTAAGTTAGCCTTTATCGCTTCTATAGCGTCGTCTTCTTTTTCTGTATGCTTCTCGATTAGTTCCTGTATGACGACATCGATACTTTCCAGTTTATCTTTTACAATTACTTAATTTTGCAGTCACTCTTTTTCTCTTTCGAAACAATGCCCTCTTTTGTCACTCGAACCTGCTTCTCTTCCTCGTTGTTTTATCTTTGGGACATATTTTTCCACAATTTCTAACGTCTTCTCCTCTAACGTCATTAGCATCTCCTCCGTTCTTGGCCTCGAAAATGGTTTTCCAATCTATTACTTCCATGCTGGATGTTACATCTTCCCAGTTTATAGCTTTGGAGTGAAAATAAAAAATTTCGAATTTGCTTCTTTCTGTTATGCGTGTTCTTTCCTTTCCTGTTGCCTTTATATTAGTTGTTATTTCAATGATGTTGTGGTCCGATATCATAGTTGGGGATATTTCTACATTATCAATTAGATTACTGTTGTTTGTGAATACCAAATCTAGGCAGTTGTTTTTTCTTGTGTTTTCTGTTATTTCTTGCGTTAACATAAATTCATCAGCTAGAGCTAGTAGCATTTTTACCTGCTCCTGGTCTTCTCGTGTGCCCCCCTTATCCTGGTGTAAACATATATTTTTTCCTATCCTTTTATATTTCATGAATGGGAAATTAAAATCACCAGAGAGAAAAATATTTGGGGTTGGAGAGTGTAGATCTTTTACCAAGTTTCTTACCTCCGTAATAGAATCTGAAAATTTTGAGGTTGGCGTGTTTGGGGGTCTGTACATTACAATTAGTACCATATTTAATTTTTCAATTTTTGCTGCTACACATTCTACGTAGCTGTTTGAGGTACTATAGCCATTTCTGCTATGTGCCTTTCGCGTATGCAACTCCCATATCTTGCATAAGTGTTGCAGGTAATAAGATGGTGGAACTTGCATTTCTTATCAGATTTGCAGTATCCACTTGTGTAATGCGTGTTGCATAATGTGGGATGTGCATACGTATATGCATTGCCCATCCCGATATCTGCATTTCCCTTTCGCGTTGTATTTACATGCGATATTTTCTACGCTTCTACTTCTTTTCTTATTATTTTCAAAGTTCTTAATTTTGGCATTATATTATATATAATATATATATATATATATATATATATATATATATATATATATATATATATATATATATATATATATATATATATAGAACGACGTAAGTATAGAGGAGTGTTCTGCACACGAGGAAGAGAAATAACAAACAAATGAGGGACTGCCCCGATTTCCAAATTTATCTTCCAGTCTCGCTAAATCCTTCATACAATACACTACATGCAAGGTAATAAAACATGTTTATCATACATCCGCTCCACAATTATTTTTTTTAAATTATTTTAAATGGTTGTAAATCCTTCATATAAAGTTTTATTTTCCAAACAAAACGTCTCTCTCTCTCTCTCTCTCTCTCTCTCTCTCTCGAAGAAGAAGAAGAAGAAGAAGAAGAAGAAGAAGAAGAACTACGGGTGGCAAGCCTCTGCAAGGGGAACCCTAAGGAGTTCTTCATTTATGTTAATAGTAGAAAGCCCATTAGAAGCATAAAGCGGCGTTCTGCGGACCTCCGACGCGGACATCGCCAATGTGCTTAATGAGTACTTTGCGGGAGTGTTCACCAGGGAGGATACCCGCGTCATCCCCGAGCCAGGCGTCAGGCACGAAGGTGCTGGCCTGGATAGTGTTCGATGTACCGCGACAGTCGTTGCAGATAGAATAGACAAACTGAGCGCGTTTAAGGCTCGTGGGCCAGACCAGTTTCTCCCCAGAGTGTTGCGGGAGGTGCACGACCAGGTGGCTCCCCACCTAGCTACAGTCTTCAACAAATCGTTGGAGACGGGCCAGGTGCCTGGTGACTGGAGAGAAGCCAACGTGACCCCTATCTTTAAGAAAGGGGATCACGAAAGTCCAGGGAACTATCGTCCCATTAGTCTCACTTCAGTTGTAGGTAAATTATTAGAGGGGATAATAGCGGATAGGATCGTTGACCATTTGGATTCGTACAAGCTGCTTGGGGACTCCCAACATGGGTTTAGACGGCATAGGTCGTGTCTCACCAACTTGCTCGAGTTTTTCCACATCATGTTGAGTGAGTATGATAAGAGTAGGGCGATTGATATACTTTATCTCGACTTTCAGAAAACCTTTGATAAGGTACCTCACCGCCGGCTAATGGCGAAAGTCCGCGCGCTGGGTATCGGTGGGGAAATAGGTAGGTGGATTGAAAACTGGCTGAGGAATAGGGGGTAGAGGGTTGTAATTAAAGGGGCTAGTTCGGGTTGGGCCTTGGTCACTAGTGGGGTTCCTCAGGGTTCCGTTTTGGAGCCACTGTTGTTTATCATTTACATAAATGATATCGACGGTGGCATCGTCAGTCGGATCGCCAAATTCGCTGATAACACCAAGCTTGGGGCCAATGTTGGGACGCCCGAAGCGATCGAGGAACTGCGTGCGGACCTAGGTAGGATAGGAGAGTGGTCCGAAAAATGGCAAATGCCGTTTAACTTCGGTAAATGCAAAGTGATGCACATTGGCTACGCCAATCCCAAATCGGACTACGCGATGTTGGGGAGTAATATCGAGGTGACTGATTTAGAAAAGGACTTGGGTGTGCTAATTAGCAGAGCAGCGACATTAAGTTTACGAAACAGTGCGTAGAGGTGGAAAAGAAAGCCCAGAAACTATTGGGTTATATCAGGAGGCAATTTCAGTTTCGGAACAAAGAGATTGTGCTCTCTCTGTACAATTCCCTGGTTCGGCCGCACCTGGAGTATGCTGTGCAGTTCTGGTCGCACACCCTCAGGAAAGATATTGAGAGGCTGGAGCGAGTGCAGGCGAGGGCCACAAAGTTAATCCCTTCCGTTAGGCATATGGGCTACAATCGACGTTACACGCCCTGAACTTGTTTCCGCTTGAAACTCGGAGGCTGCGCGGTCAACTGATCAAGGTTTTCAAGCTCTTACGCGGGTTCAACGATGTCGATTTTAGAAGTATGTTTAGTTTAAATGATAACCCAACTCGCAACAATGGTTGGAAGTTGGATTTGAAACGGTTTAGGACTAGTGTGTGTGGGAATTACTTTACGTATAAGATCTGTGACACATGGAACAGGTTACCTTCGGAAGTTGTGAACAGTTCCTCTGTAGATCAGTTCAAGAAAAGGGTAGACGAAATCTTGCACACTATTTGAGTGTGTAAAGACATGTAGGACCTCAGTCTGCGGAAATTTCTTTTCCTATAAAATAGTTAATATCTGGAACCAACTTCCCTCAGAGGTTGTTTCCAATCAAAGTGTAAATGTGTTTAAAAATAGGCTAGACAAAGTACTTAATACTCTCATAGTTTAAGACTAAAACATAAGAAAACTCTGCAGGAGATCGCTTGCACGGTGTCTCTGTGAGCAAGCTAAATATAGAGCTATTTATATATTCTCCACTTTCCTGTAAAATTTCCTTGGCTACTTTTCCAGGGTCAAGGTATTTTCTTCAACCTTTTTCCGTACCTGCCTCTGGCAGGGAGGGAGCGGAGGGTCGGGAGAGAGCCTTCTACTTTTCTATCCAGTTTTCTACTACTGCTAGGATAGTTGAAAGAAAAATAAACTTACAAAATTTTCCCTGGCACCCGTTGCCATTGGTACCTCCTCGGTATGGGCCGCAAGGCCTTTTGAGGTACTTCTTTTCCTTGTAACTCCTTGTAACTCTCTCTCTCTCTCTCTCTCTCTCTCTCAACGAATCATTTCTGGAAGAAATCTATGGAATGGGTAAGTTATATCTGACACGCCCCAGAATTCACGGATCAGCCAATTACACCCCAGTGGGCGGAGCCCCAGGACCTCTGGTTGGTGGATAGTAGCACTTACACTTTATGCCCCGCCCAAACTTCACCGATGCCCAATAGGAAACTCGTGATTCGGTTATTGGGGGTGTTTGCGATTAGGTTTGTGTATATAAAAGGGGGCTTTTTCATCTAGAATCTACAACAGTTGTATTTATCAACCAGTAGTTACAGAAATATCTCGTCATGAGCTAATCGCAAAACCTTTACCGCTACCCACAGTTGTTTGGATGGAGATGCCGCAGCGCTGTCTACACTTCATCTTTTCGCAGCGGCAAACCGGAGTGATCTTTCCACACAAACCATTGCGGAAATTTGCGATGGAATGCAAGAATCATCCGTTGAAGACGACATTGAAATGTAAGTAATTATTTTAATTTGTGATTTCTCCTGTACTGTTATATTGATGGTTATACTCCATCGTATTGTATATTATTATTTTATTTTTTTATTATTATATATATATATATATATATTCCTCGTTCGTATTTCTTATGCATTATTATTATTATTTTTTTTTTATCATATATACTCCATCGTTTGTATTAGGGTGTATATTTATTTTCTATATATTTCGTGAAATTGATTCCAATAATTCGTCTAAATAAACAGAATGATGTAATGGTGTTTTATTTAATTATTTTGGTTGTGTATATATAAGCAATATTATTAATTAATTATATATATACCAAATGGCTGGTTACGCCTTCTAAACCGACTGACGAATTTCTAAGCCAACTGTCAAGAATATCTGAATAGCGCAATCTGGCAGCTGAAAAGTTAACTAATATATACACCAGCTTTCTAAATCAACTGGCGGGTTAAGCCAACTGGCGGAAAGCCTACTGTCGAGAATATATGCTTTAATCAAATAAATAGCGCAATCTGGCAACTCAACCCTAATAATGTACACCTGAACAAGCCACTTACGCCTTCAAAGAAGCCTTCTAAGCCAACTGGCTGATTTACACCTTATAAGACAGCGGACGCCCGGATGAACTCTCATTATGCGTCTGGCAGGAGCCAGGCGAACACCCCTTTATCCTTCTTAGGTTAGAGCTTAGGTTAGGTTTCCCTTTGGGGGGTGAGGCCGTCCCACCTTCTCCCCCAAAGACCCTCCTCCTTTCTCTTCCTCTCTTAGGTTAGGTATACCCCTTTGGGGGTTGAGACCGTCCCACCTTCTCCTCCAAAGAGGTCAGGTGGACTCCCCCAGCTTGCTGGGGGAGTTCCCCTTCATTTCAGCTTGGGGGATAACCCCTCTCCCTTGTTGCACAACCTATTGCAACATCCCCCTCCCCCGTTGGAACATTGATGAACATTTGCAATTGCATTGCACTCCAACCTTTTGCGGTCATACTACTAGCAGTGGTTCCCAACCTTTTAGAAACGATAGCCCACTAGAGCTAATTCGAATAACTCATGGCCCACCTCCCATGTTGCTAAGCTGGTATCATGTTTACATAAGGTTTAATAAGCAAATTTTTTTTATTAACATTTATTAACATGATGCTAAACGACAAGCAAGTGGGCCACTGGGCCATGGCCCACAGGATGGGAACCAGCGGTTTAGTGGAACCATAACTCCACCTTTTTTTTGGACAGTGGCCCCAACTCGTTACTCCTCGAAAAAGACCGAATTATCCCTGGGGAGGTTAAATCCCCAGGTTAAATACCACTGATCTAGAGGAATCGTTCGAAAAGTTATAGCAGCGCTTAATTATCAATATTTTTTTAACTGCTTTTCAGTACAGTATTTATAACCGTGTTGTAATTATCAAAAATTTAATAGACCCCTTTTTAAAATGAGTTTTGTCCTTTTGTGATTTGTTAAAAAATTGTTTTTAGACAAGCTATAGATAATTTTAATAACGAATAAAGGAATAAAATTAAAGTTTTCCATATACAGTAACTTTTTAATTTTATTGGTAATTATATATTTCTTTGGGGGGTGGGGGGAGGAAGCATATATCGATACAAATAAAACATAGTACGGTAAACCTTCATATAATGGGATGTTGTTGTTTTTGTTTTTTTGCTTCCAAACACAGTACAACCTTTAAATACAATTTTTTAAAATTGATTTTTAAACTTATGGATTGAAAATTCGGGAGAATGGATAAAAATGAAAATTATTTATTATCCAGAAATAATTTGATTCGATACTGGAAACAAAAACATAAAATCATACAGCAAATTCGTTAAACTTTCCACATGACTCACTTTTCCTTATATATATATATATATATATATATATATATATATATATATATTCTTTTTTTAAAGGAAAAGTGAAAAGCAATTCCAAAGCCTTTTGTGTATTCAACAGGCAATTTGAATTATATAAACTGAGTCACATTGTTTACATCCATTTGAATAGACAAAGCCAGTTCCATTATCTGGGCTGTTAAATCTCACTAATTTTAATTAATTTTAACAACAGTGCCACTTAGATTAAATTATATTTTTCCTTTAATTAGTATTTATTAATTTCTTGCTAATATCTTCTAACTGAACATTTTGTTTACGTTGTACAGAAATATATATTTTCGGCTTCCTGCCTTTCATCCCATATTATATATATATATATATATATGTGTGTGTGTGTGTGTAAAAATGAACAATGAATAATCAGTATTCATTTTTACATAAGAACCAAAATCGCTTAACGCGAGTTTGGATAATAATTTTATTTGTAACTTCCTCTTTTTGTTTGTGTCACAACCTTACGATCTACCATTTCTATGGTTTAGTCGTATCCATTTTCCATTTGTTATAGAAGTTATTATAATTAATTATGATTGTCTTGCATCTCACCCTCGACCCTAGATTATGCATACACATTGCATATAACAGGATTGGAACCCGTAGTTGTACTTCATAGTCATTAATACCCACTCTTTGTCTCTAATTCGTTCTTGTAAATCTTCCTAATAATGATTTGTACTATACGTACAAATTCAATAACTATGACGTCATAAAGTAACAATTCTCTTCACGTTTTCCATACCTTGAACAGTGAATCACGTGTTTAGTATTTGGACATCTTCCGTATTCAATGTATGGTAAATTCTTTAATAATAATAATAAAAAAAACACTTCATTCTCTATACATCATTATTTATGTTGTTTCTTACCTATTGTCCACTGATGCCTATCAACCTATCAGTCCATATTTTACGCGTGTTTATATCACGCACAAAACCTATTGTGTTACGTACATGTAAAATACGTCCACATGTATTTTTTTTCTTTTTTTCTTTTAAGTGCGTTCACCCCTCACAAATTCATAAATGCTTGGATAAGTGGTCGAATTCGCTGATGACAGCAAAGTCGAACGCTTCTGAGATAAAAATCTCCTCTCGCTCCGATCCAAATTTATAACATATTATAACATAATATAACATATTATGTTGTATATAAATTATCTTGTATGTGCTCATGTACTTGTGTTGTACTAATAACCATATATAATAACCATATATAATAACCATATATTATAACCATATATTATAACCATATATTATAACCATATATAAATATATAAAAAACACTGTAAGAATGGTAAACGATGTAATGTACTTCAATGAAACTGTAATTGAATGTAATGACTTAATATATAATGTAAGAATGTACTTTAATAGAACTGTAATGGACAATCATAAGCGAATGTGAAGTAATCCATAATTGCAATCATAATTGTAATAAACCCAAACGAAAATGTACTCAGGCGTGTACTTAAATTGTACTTATGTACTACTATGAAATGATATCGCCTTCAGAAATGAAGACTCGGCAAAAAAATACGATTATTTTTTTTTTTTTTAATTTTTATTTGGAATCTTTCAAACATCTGATCATGTGTTTAAAAGGGGGAAACTTAACCTTCAACTGCCTTCCCCCAACATTTAGGCTTATATTATACATGTATTTGTAAAATGAACTTCACTTCATTACGGGACTCTGCTTTGGTCAATGCTACGAGACTCCCTTGTTAGCAGCCTCGCTGCGAGGAGGAGGCAGAGGCCCCTTGCCTCCTTAATTTTTTTAGATTCCGGCCTGAGCCATGGTCGAAAGAGGTCGAACCTCTACCCCTGTAAATTCAGAGCACTACCTGTACATTTTTTAGAAGTAAATTACAGTGAGAAACTTTTTTTTTCCCCTTCGAGCCACGCTATCTTCAGAGGAACTTAGTCACTAAAGTCGATAAGTTATAAAAGAAAAGTCGATAATTTTAGTCTCAGAGAAAGTATCAGAGTATTATAGCAAGAGAAGAATTAATAACTGTCGACCTTAAAGCGAGAGAAAAGAATTAGAATGTTATAGAAGAAATATCCGTTGCTGCCTCCCAACTAGAACCCCCGTCAATTCGAACAGCCCAGGGCCATAGACGGAGGGGTTAACATATATATATATATATATATATATATATATATATTATATATATAAAATGAACAATGAATAATCAATATTCATTTTTACATAAGAACCAAAATCGCTTAACGCGAGTTTGGATAATAATTTTACTTGTAGCTTCCTATTTTTGTTCGTGTCACAACCCTACGATCTACCATATCTATGTTTTAGTCGTATCCATTTTCCATTTGTTATAGAAGTTATTATAATTAATTATGAATTGTCTTGCATCTCACCCTCGACCCTAGATTATGCATACACATTGCATGTAACAGGATTGGAACCCGTAGTTGTACTTCTTAGTCATTACTACCCACTCTTTGTCTCTAATTCGTTCTTGTAAATCTTCCTAATAATGATTTGTACTATACGTAAAAATTCAATAACTATGACGTCACATTTTCCCTTCATCATATATCTAGTATTCAATGTAGGAAATTCTTTAACATCATACTAAGGACGAAACACTCTATAGAAGTCATTATTTATATGTTATGTAGTATAAATATAACTATTATTCGACCATATACCCCGCCCCCATACGTCCATATCTTATCTTGATCATTATCCTATATAAATTTTATTAAATATTCATTTTTTCTCATTCGTGCGAAAACGCTCAAATACGTTCTCGTATTGCTTTTTTTATTATTTCTTTTCAAGTGCGTTCACCCCTCAAGATATTCAAAAATGCTGAGGTTAAAGTGATCGAATTCCGCTGACTGGCAGATTCGAGCGCCTCAAAGATAAAATATCTCCGTTCGCTCTGATTTCAAATTCATAACATATTATAGCATATTATTTCGTAAATAAATTATCTCGTATGTGCCATGTACTTTGTATTATATTTCTAACATCTAAATTGTCTATTAATATGAAACACTGTAAAAAAAAAAAAAAAAGTTATAGTAACTGTTTAATTGTAATTAACTGTAATACTTTAATTTAATATAACGTAAAGTACTTTAATAGAACTGTAATGGACAATCATAAGCGAATGTGAAGTAATCCATAATTGTAATCGTAATTGTAATGAACCAAAATTAATACGTACTCAGTCGTGTACTTAATTTGTACTTATGTGTACTATTACGAAATGATATCGCCTTCATAAATGTAGACTCGGCGAAAAATACAAATTAGTTTTTATTTTTATTTTTTTTAGTTGAAATCTTTCAAAACATCTGATCATGTGTTTAAAAAAAGGGGGGAAATTTAACCTTCAACTGTCCTCCCCCAAAACATTTAAGTTTATATTATACATGTACTTGTAAAATTACAGCACTTCTTCATTAGACTTCTTGATTAAGTCACTTCATATTTGCACTTCATCATAGCACTTCATTAGGACTCCCTTGTTAGCAGCCTTGCTGCTGGGAGGGGGCAGAGGCCCCTTGCCTTAATATTTTTTAGATTCCGGCCTGAGCCATGGTCGAAAGAGGTCGAACCTCTACCCTTGTAAATTCAGAGCAGTACCTGTATATTTTTAAGAAGTAAACCAAAGTAAAAGAAGTTTTTTTTTTCCTTTCGAGCCGTGCTCTCTTCAGAACTTAGTCAGAAAAGTCGATAATTTTAGTATAAGAGAAAGTATCAGAGTATTATAGCAAGAGAAGAATTAATAATTCTCGACCCATAAGCGAGAGAAAGAGACAACCCAAGCACCATAGAAGATATTGGCATAACAGTCTGGCGAGTCTGTAGCCAAGGGTTTAACAGAGTGGCGACCCACCATTTAAGGCGACCGAAAAGAATTATAGAATGTTATAGAAGAAATATCCGTTGCTTGCCTCCTAACCAGAACCCCCGTCGATTCCGAACTGACTCAGGGCTATAAAAGGGGGGTTAACATTTGGCGACCCTTTACCAGGATCTTAGAAGATTATTTTAAGAAGAAGATTATTTTAAGAAGAAGATTACTTTAAGAAGAAGATTACTTTAAGAAGAAGATTATTTTAAGAAGAGGCCACTCTTTGGCCAAGATAGAAATTACCCTGCATCAGGATAAAACCATTTGACCGGCGTGTCACGACTTCTAGTTCGTGACATCCACCCTTGAACCGGTGTGTCACGACTCCAAGTTCTCCACGCCTAGTTTTCATCCAAGAAGTAGCCAGGAAGACGTCTTCAGGACACGTCTCTGAGGATTTTGCCAGTAGAAATTTTGTTAAGTACATTTTGTTTTTTTAAGTAATTTATAAACACTTGAAAAGTCAGTATTATTAACAGTTAATAATGAGTATCAAGTCAGAATTCACAAGAAACACAGTGAACATTCCATACACCAGTGATACATTTGTTTTTATTGAAACAGTAATTGTAACAGAGAGTTAATTGTAACACAGAGAGTTAATTGTAACACAGAGAGTTAATTGTAACACACAGAGTTAATTGTAACACAGAGAGTCACAGAGTTAATTTCAAAGAGAGTTAATTTCAAAGAGAGTTAATTTCAAAGAGAGTTAATTTCAAAGAGAGTTAATTTCAAAGAGAGTTAATTTCAAGAGAGTTAATTTCAAGAGAGTTAATTTCAAGAGAGTTAATTTCAGAGTTATTTTCACTGTTATATTCAGTATAGAATAATTTTATTTTATGTACCAAACATAATAGTATCGTACCTTCGTGTACATTAGAGTGAAATGTTGTTTACATTTTATATTTTTCTTTGCAAATTTTTTTCAATTACTGAATTGAATTGACTTGCAAATTTAGAGAGAGAGAGTTTACAGAGAGTTTACAGAGAGTTTATAGAGAGTTTATAGAGTTATAGAGTTACTTGAAGCAGTTTCAAGTTCCATTTTCAGTTTTCAGACAGTTTCAGTTGGTTGTAACCAAAAGGGACAACCAAACCCCAGAGATTTAGAGAGATACTTAAGTAATTTTGAAGTCATTTTTTGAAGTAAGTCATTTTTTGAAGTCATTTTTCAAGTCAGAAGGTTGCACCAAGAGGGTCAACCAAAACAGAGGTTAATCGTCTCCACTTGAATAGAGATCAAGTGCAGTCATTTTCCATTTTCAGTTAATTTCAAATCAGTTTTCAGTTTCGGTTGGTTGCATTCAAGAGGGACAACCAAACCCCAGAGATTTATAAGGATACTCGAAGTAGTTTCGAGTCAGTTTTAGTTGCAAATCAGTTTTCAGTTTCAGAAGGTTGCATCCAAGAGGGACAACCGCCCCAGAGACTTCAGTTATATTCGAAGTCAGAGTTATATTCGAAGTCAGAGTTATATTCGAAGTCAGAGTTATATTCGAAGTCATAGTTTTATTCGAAGTTAGAGAGTTTTATTTGAAGTTAGAGAGTTCAAGTCAAAGTTAGTTTTTAAGTCGAAGTTAGTTTTCAAGTCCCAAGTTTTCAATGCAGTCAATTGAATTCAACCTTTTTTTGTTGTTCAAGAGAATTTAATTCAACCTTTTTTTTGTTGTAAAAGAGAATTAAATTCAACCTGAATTGACCCGTTTGTGTCTTTAGTTTAACTTTTTTTTTGTTTAAAGGAAATTGACCGATTTGTCTTTTTCATGCCATTGTTACGTATATAAATATATAGTTATGTAATTCATTATTTGTAACCCAGAATAGTTTTTACAATTGTTTGTAACGATTTTGGTAATTATTGTAATGTATATGAGGAACATGCCGTCCCTCCGTTTGTTGAACTCTTTTAATTTTTGTTCTAAGTAGTGTGACAAGCAATCTTTTTTAAAAAAAGAGCAAAGTGCTCACGAAAGATGTAATTGTCAATTTCAGACATATACCCCCCGCTTAGTCACTCAATTCCCCCGAATGTCGTACTACAAACTTTGTCTTTTAAGTTTATTTTATTTTCATACCCCCAACCCCAGTTGAACCCAGTGACAGCCGGAGAAATGGTTCAACCATGGTTAATTCCTCTTTAGTACTATGGAACATAACCTCCGTTTATGTTAAGTTGTGTTTTTTTTATTTTTAAGAATATTATATGCTTAGTTTATTATAGTTTATCATTGATTTCTATTTTCAAACTTTATATTTTTTATATTTTTTTTAATTCGATTAATACTGAGTAATTGTCGTAGTCGAATTTAATTACATCTTCAAAATTCAATTTTAAAACCGTGAGAGTTAGTCATTACTCGTAAGGTCTTCTAAGTACGTCTTTTTTTTATTACCTTAATTCGTGTAACTAATTTAATTAAATACTTAAATACTACCTTGAACTTAAAGGATTTTATAATAATAATAATAATAATAATAATAATAATAATAATGACAATAATTGACTTAAACTTAAAAGATTTTATAACCCTAAACCCATCTTAAATTATTATACATTATTTTTAAACTTTGTTCATTCAAAAACCTTCCAAATCCCTACACATACACACGCATGTATGCGCACTATCTATATATATATATATACAAACCTTATGCTAAAATCATTGGATGTCACAATAAACTATTTCATAGCGTGTAAGTGCTAACTATGCTATTTATATAGTCCTAAGCATTTTTGCTTACTCTATAGAAATTCTCGCTCATGCATTTATTCAGTTACTTGAACAATCCTATCAGCTAATCTGTCCCTCGAAATTGTAAAATACACACTTTGCACCTAATACACCCAAATACACACTTGACCACAGGTCTATACATCATCCATTACATAATTCGATTTTTTTACCTACAATAGTCAATAAAATTAGTTACGAATTGTACTATCATGGTAACCTCGAAAAATCCATGAACTTTAAAATTTATGTTTTTCCCTGTTACCTATTCATTATGAATGTAATTTTCCCCACAGAAAAAAACAATTTAAAAAAAAAAAAAAAAAAATTTAACAATATTCTTTGTCTAACTTAATTCTTTATCTAAATTAAAGTATTAATTTTTGAATTCTTTTATATTATATAACTCACTTGTTCTGTATAAAACTTGTAACGTAAAGAAAAATTCGTCACCTAACTTGAATTAGTTACGATGTTATTTTCTCAATTGTATTGTATTGTATTAATTTTATTATATTATTGTATAAATATCATTTTAAAAGGGGAGAGCAATGTAAAAAATGAACAATGAATAATCAATATTCATTTTTACATAAGAACCAAAATCGCTTAACGCGAGTTTGGATAATAATTTTACTTGTAGCTTCCTATTTTTGTTCGTGTCACAACCCTACGATCTACCATATCTATGGTTTAGTCGTATCCATTTTCCATTTGTTATAGAAGTTATTATAATTAATTATGAATTGTCTTGCATCTCACCCTCGACCCTAGATTATGCATACACATTGCATGTAACAGGATTGGAACCCGTAGTTGTACTTCTTAGTCATTACTACCCACTCTTTGTCTCTAATTCGTTCTTGTAAATCTTCCTAATAATGATTTGTACTATACGTAAAAATTCAATAACTATGACGTCACATTTTCCCTTCATCATATATCTAGTATTCAATGTAGGAAAATTCTTTAATCATACTAAGGACGAAACACACTATAGAAGTCATTATTTAAATGTTATGTAGTATAAATATAACTATTATTCGACCATATACCCCGCCCCCATACGTCCATATCTTATCTTGATCATTATCCTATATAAATTTTATTAAATATTCATTTTTTCTCATTCGTGCGAAAACGCTCAAATACGTTCTCGTATTGCTTTTTTTATTATTTCTTTTCAAGTGCGTTCACCCCTCAAGATATTCAAAAATACTGAGGTTAAAGTGATCGAATTCCGCTGACTGGCAGATTCGAGCGCCTCAAAGATAAAATATCTCCGTTCGCTCTGATTTCAAATTCATAACATATTATAGCATATTATTTCGTAAATAAATTATCTCGTATGTGCCATGTACTTTGTATTATATTTCTAACATCTAAATTGTCTATTAATATGAAACACTGTAAAAAAAAAAAAATTATAGTAACTGTTTAATTGTAATTAACTGTAATACTTTAGTTTAATATAACGTAATGTACTTTAATAGAACTGTAATGGACAATCATAAGCGAATGTGAAGTAATCCATAATTGTAATCGTAATTGTAATGAACCAAAATTAATACGTACTCAGTCGTGTACTTAATTTGTACTTATGTGTACTATTACGAAATGATATCGCCTTCATAAATGTAGACTCGGCGAAAAATACAAATTAGTTTTTTTTTTTATTTTTTTTAGTTGAAATCTTTCAAAACATCTGATCATGTGTTTAAAAAAAGGGGGGAAATTTAACCTTCAACTGTCCTCCCCCAAAACATTTAAGTTTATATTATACATGTACTTGTAAAATTACAGCACTTCTTCATTAGACTTCTTGATTAAGTCACTTCATATTTGCACTTCATCATAGCACTTCATTAGGACTCCCTTTAGCAGCCTTGCTGCGGGGAGGGGGCAGAGGCCCCTTGCCTTAATATTTTTTAGATTCCGGCCTGAGCCATGGTCGAAAGAGGCGAACCTCTACCCTTGTAAATTCAGAGCAGTACCTGTATATTTTTAAGAAGTAAACCAAAGTAAAAGAAGTTTTTATTTTTCCCTTCGAGCCGTGCTCTCTTCAGAACTTAGTCAGAAAAGTCGATAATTTTAGTATAAGAGAAAGTATCAGAGTATTATAGCAAGAGAAGAATTAATAATTCTCGACCCATAAGCGAGAGAAAGAGACAACCCAAGCACCATAGAAGATATTGGCATAACAGTCTGGCGAGTCTGTAGCCAAGGGTTTAACAGAGTGGCGACCCACCATTTAAGGCGACCGAAAAGAATTATAGAATGTTGTAGAAGAAATATCCGTTGCTTGCCTCCTAACCAGAACCCCCGTCGATTCCGAACCGACTCAGGGCCATAAAAGGGGGGTTAACATTTGGCGACCCTTTACCAGGATCTTAGAAGATTATTTTAAGAAGAAGATTATTTAAAAGAAGATTACTTTAAGAAGAAGATTACTTTAAGAGAATTATTTTAAGAAGAGGCCACTCTTTGGCCAAGATAGAAATTACCTGCATCAGGATAAAACCATTTGACCGGCGTGTCACGACTTCTAGTTCGTGACATCCACCCTTGAACCGGTGTGTCACGACTCCAAGTTCTCCACGCCTAGTTTTCATCCAAGAAGTAGCCAGGAAGACGTCTTCAGGACACGTCTCTGAGGATTTTGCCAGTAGAAATTTTGTTAAGTACATTTTGTTTTTTTAAGTAATTTATAAACACTTGAAAAGTCAGTATTATTAACAGTTAATAATGAGTATCAAGTCAGAATTCACAAGAAACACAGTGAACATTCCATACACCAGTGATACATTTGTTTTTATTGAAACAGTAATTGTAACAGAGAGTTAATTGTAACACAGAGAGTTAATTGTAACACACAGAGTTAATTGTAACACAGAGAGTCACAGAGTTAATTTCAAAGAGAGTTAATTTCAAAGAGAGTTAATTTCAAAGAGAGTTAATTTCAAAGAGAGTTAATTTCAAAGAGAGTTAATTTCAAAGAGAGTTAATTTCAAGAGAGTTAATTTCAAGAGAGTTAATTTCAGTTATTTTCACTGTTATATTCAGTATAGAATAATTTTATTTTATGTACCAAACATAATAGTATCGTACCTTCGTGTACATTAGAGTGAAATGTGGTTTACATTTTATATTTTTGTTTGCAAATTTTTTTCAATTACTGAATTGAATTGACTTGCAAATTAAGAGAGAGAGAGTTTACAGAGAGTTTACAGAGAGTTTATAGAGAGTTTATAGAGTTATAGAGTTACTGAAGCAGTTTTCAAGTTCCATTTTCAGTTTTCAGACAGTTTCAGTTGGTTGTAACCAAAAGGGACAACCAAACCCAGAGATTTAGAGAGATACTTAAGTAATTTTGAAGTCATTTTTTGTCATTTTTTGAAGTCATTTTTTGAAGTCAGTTTTTCAAGTCAGAAGTTGCACCAAGAGGGTCAACCAAAACAGAGGTTAATCGTCTCCACTTGAATAGAGATCAGTGCAGTCATTTTCCATTTTCAGTTAATTTCAAATCAGTTTTTCAGTTTCGGTTGGTTGCATCCAGAGGGACAACCAAACCCCAGAGATTTATAAGGATACTCGAAGTAGTTTCGAGTCAGTTTTAGTTGCAAATCAGTTTTCAGTTTCAGAAGGTTGCATCCAAGAGGGACAACCGCCCCAGAGACTTCAGTTATATTCGAAGTCAGAGTTATATTCGAAGTCAGAGTTATATTCGAAGTCAGAGTTATATTCGAAGTCAGAGTTTTATTCGAAGTTAGAGAGTTTTATTTGAAGTTAGAGAGTTCAAGTCAAATTTAGTTTTTAAGTCGAAGTTAGTTTTCAAGTCCCAAGTTTTCAATGCAGTCAATTGAATTCAACCTTTTTTTGTTGTTCAAGAGAATTTAATTCAACCTTTTTTTTGTAAAAGAGCATTAAATTCAACCTGAATTGACCCGTTTGTCTTTAGTTAATTTTTTTTTTTGTTTAAAGGAATTGACCGATTTGTCTTTTTCAGGCCATTGTTACGTATATAAATATATAATTATGTAATTCATTATTTGTAACCCAGAATAGTTTTTACAATTGTTTGTAACGATTTTGGTAATTATTGTAATGTATATGAGGAACATGCCGTCCCTCCGTTGTTGAACTCTTTTAATTTTTTGTTCTAAGTAGTGTGACAAGCAATCTTTTTTAAAAAAAGAGCAAAGTGCTCACGAAAGATGTAATTGTCAATTTCAGACTTATACCCCCCGCTTAGTCACTCAATTCCCCCGAATGTCGTACTACAAACTTTGTCTTTTAAGTTTATTTTATTTTCATACCCCCAACCCCAGTTGAACCCAGTGACAGCCGGAGAAATGGTTAACCATGGTTAATTCCTCTTTAGTACTATGGAACATAACCTCCGTTTATGTTAGTTGTTTTTTTTTTTTAAGAATATTATATGCTTAGTTTATTATAGTTTATCATTGATTTTCTATTTCAAACTTTATATTTTTTATATTTTTTTTTAATTCGATTAATACTGAGTAATTGTCGTAGTCGAATTTAATTCCATCTTCAAAATTCAATTTTAAAACCGTGAGAGTTAGTCATTACTCGTAAGGTCTTCTAAGTACGTCTTTTTTTTATTACCTTAATTCGTGTAACTATTTAATTAAATACTTAAATACTACCTTGAACTTAAAGGATTTTATAATAATAATAATAATAATAATAATAATAATAAGACAATAATTGACTTAAACTTAAAAGATTTATAACCCTAAACCCATCTAAAAATTATTATACATTATTTTTAAACTTTGTTCATTCAAAAACCTTCCAAATCCCTACACATACACACGCATGTATGCGCACTATATATATATATATATTATACAAACCTTATGCTAAAATCATGGATGTCACCAATAAACTATTTCATAGCGTGTAAGTGCTAACTATGCTATTTATAGTCATAAGCATTTTTGCTTACTCTATAGAAATTCTCGCTCATGCATTTATTCAGTTACTTGAACAATCCTATCAGCTAATCTGTCCCCTCGAAAATTGTAAAATACACTTTGCACCTAATACACCAAATACACACTTGAACCACAGGTCTATACATCATCCATTACATAATTCGATTTTTTTACCTACAATAGTCAATAAAATTAGTTACGAATTGTACTATCATGGTAACCTCGAAAATCCATGAAACTTAAATTTGTGTTTTTTCCTGTTACCTATTCATTATGAATGTAATTTTCCCCACAGAAAAAAAAATTTAAAAAAAAAAAAAAAAAAAAATTTAACAATATTCTTTTGTCTAAACTTAATTGTTTATCTAAATTAAGTATTAATTTTTGAATTCTTTTATATTATATAATAACTCACTTGTTCTGTATAAAACTTGTAATGTAAAGAAAAATTCGTCACCTAACTTGAATTAGTTACGATGTTATTTTCTCAATTGTATTGTATTGTATTAATTTTATTATATTATTGTATAAATATCATTTTAAAAGGGGAGAGCAATGTAAAAAATGAACAATGAATAATCAATATTCATTTTTACATAAGAACCAAAATCGCTTAACGCGAGTTTGGATAATAATTTTACTTGTAGCTTCCTATTTTTGTTCGTGTCACAACCCTACGATCTACCATATCTATGGTTTAGTCGATCCATTTTCCATTTGTTATAGAAGTTATTATAATTAATTATGAATTGTCTTGCATCTCACCCTCGACCCTAGATTATGCATACACATTTGCATGTAACAGGAATTGGAACCCGTAGTTGTACTTCTTAGTCATTACTACCCACTCTTTGTCTCTAATTCGTTCTTGTAAATCTTCCTAATAATGATTTGTACTATACGTAAAAATTCAATAACTATGACGTCACATTTTCCCTTCATCATATATCTAGTATTCAATGTAGGAAAATTCTTTAACATCATACTAAGGACGAAACACACTATAGAAGTCATTATTTATATGTTATGTAGTATAAAATATAACTATTATTCGACCATATACCCGCCCCCATACGTCCATATCTTATCTTGATCATTATCCTATATAAATTTTATTAAATATTCATTTTTTCTCATTCGTGCGAAAACGCTCAAATACGTTCTCGTATTGCTTTTTTTATTATTTCTTTTCAAGTGCGTTCACCCTCACCCTCAAGATATTCAAAAATACTGAGGTTAAAGTGATCGAATTCCGCTGACTGGCAGATTCGAGCGCCTCAAAGATAAAATATCTCCGTTCGCTCTGATTTCAAATTCATAACATATTATAGCATATTATTTCGTAAATAAATTATCTCGTATGTGCCATGTACTTTGTATTATATTTCTAACATCTAAATTGTCTATTAATATGAAACACTGTAAAAAAAAAAAACAAAGTTATAGTAACTGTTTAATTGTAATTAACTGTAATACTTTAATTTAATAAACGTAATGTACTTTAATAGAACTGTAATGGACAATCATAAGCGAATGTGAAGTAATCCATAATTGTAATCGTAATTGTAATGAACCAAAATTAATACGTACTCAGTCGTGTACTTATTTGTACTTATGTGTACTATTACGAAATGATATCGCCTTCATAAATGTAGACTCGGCGAAAAATACAAATTAGTTTTTATTTTTTATTTTTTTAGTTGAAATCTTTCAAAACATCTGATCATGTGTTTAAAAAAAGGGGGAAATTTAACCTTCAACTGTCCTCCCCCAAAACATTAAGTTTATATTATACATGTACTTGTAAAATTACAGCACTTCTTCATTAGACTTCTTGATTAAGTCACTTCATATTTGCACTTCATCATAGCACTTCATTAGGACTCCCTTGTTAGCAGCCTTGCTGCGGGGAGGGGGCAGAGGCCCCTTGCCTTAATATTTTTTAGATTCGGCCTGAGCCATGGTCGAAAGAGGCGAACCTCTACCCTTGTAAATTCAGAGCAGTACCTGTATATTTTTAAGAAGTAAAACCAAAGTAAAAGAAGTTTTTATTTTTCCCTTCGAGCCGTGCTCTCTTCAGAACTTAGTCAGAAAAGTCGATAATTTTAGTATAAGAGAAAGTATCAGAGTATTATAGCAAGAGAAGAATTAATAATTCTCGACCCATAAGCGAGAGAAAGAGACAACCCAAGCACCATAGAAGATATTGGCATAACAGTCTGGCGAGTCTGTAGCCAAGGGTTTAACAGAGTGGCGACCCACCATTTAAGGCGACCGAAAAGAATTATAGAATGTTATAGAAGAAATATCCGTTGCTTGCCTCCTAACCAGAACCCCGTCGATTCCGAACCGACTCAGGGCCATAAAAGGGGGTTAACATTTGGCGACCCTTTACCGGATCTTAGAAGATTATTTTAAGAAGAAGATTATTTTAAGAAGAAGATTACTTTAAGAAGAAGATTACTTTAAGAAGAAGATTATTTAAGAAGAGGCCACTCTTTGGCCAAGATAGAAATTACCCTGCATCAGGATAAAACCATTGACCGGCGTGTCACGACTTCTAGTTCGTGACATCCACCCTTGAACCGGTGTGTCACGACTCCAAGTTCTCCACGCCTAGTTTTCATCCAAGAAGTAGCCAGGAAGACGTCTTCAGGACACGTCTCTGAGGATTTTGCCAGTAGAAATTTTGTTAAGTACATTTTGTTTTTTTAAGTAATTTATAAACACTTGAAAAGTCAGTATTAGAACAGTTAATAATGAGTATCAAGTCAGAATTCACAAGAAACACAGTGAACATTCCATACACCAGTGATACATTTGTTTTTATTGAAACAGTAATTGTAACAGAGAGTTAATTGTAACACAGAGAGTTAATTGTAACACAGAGAGTCACAGAGTTAATTGTAAAGAGAGAGTCAAGAGAGTTAATTTCAAAGAGAGTTAATTTCAAAGAGAGTTAATTTCAAAGAGAGTTAATTTCAAAGAGAGTTAATTTCAAAGAGAGTTAATTTCAAGAGAGTTAATTTCAAGAGAGTTAATTTCAAGAGAGTTAATTTCAGAGTTATTTTCACTGTTATATTCAGTATAGAATAATTTTATTTTATGTACCAAACATAATAGTATCGTACCTTCGTGTACATTAGAGTGAAATGTGTTTACATTTTATATTTTTGTTTGCAAATTTTTTTCAATTACTGAATTGAATTGACTTGCAAATTAGAAGAGAGAGAGTTTACAGAGAGTTTACAGAGAGTTTTATAGAGAGTTATAGAGAGTTTATAGAGTATAGAGTTACTTGAAGCAGTTTCAAGTTCCATTTTCAGTTTTCAGACAGTTTCAGTTGGTTGTACCAAAAGGGACAACCAAACCCAGAGATTTAGAGAGATACTTAAGTAATTTTGAAGTCATTTTTGAATCATTTTTTGAAGTCATTTTTTGAAGTCAGTTTTTCAAGTCAGAAGGTTGCACCAAGAGGGTCAACCAAACAGAGGTTAATCGTCTCCACTTGAATAGAGATCAAGTGCAGTCATTTTCACCATTTTCAGTTAATTTCAAATCAGTTTTCAGTTTCGGTTGGTTGCATCAAGAGGGACAACCAAACCCCAGAGATTTATAAGGGATACTCGAAGTAGTTTCGAGTCGTTTAGTTGCAAATCAGTTTTCAGTTTCAGAAGGTTGCATCCAAGAGAGGACAACCGCCCAGAGACTTCAGTATATTCGAAGTCAGAGTTATTCGAAGTCAGTTATATTCGAAGTCAGAGTTATATTCGAAGTCAGAGTTTTATTCGAAGTTAGAGAGTTTATTTGAAGTTAGAGAGTTCAAGTCATTAGATTTTTTAAGTCGAAGTTAGTTTTCAAGTCCCAGTTTCAATGCAGTCAATTGAATTCAACATTTTTTGTGTGTTCAAGAGAATTTAATTCAACCTTTTTTTTGTTGTAGAAAGAGCATTAAATTAAACCTGATATTGACCCGTTTGTTGTCTTTAGTTAACTTTTTTTTTTTGTTTAAAGGAAATTGACCGATTTGGTCTTTTCAGGCCATTGTTACGTATATAAATATATAATTATGTAATTCATTATTTGTAACCCAGAATAGTTTTTACAATTGTTTGTAACGATTTTGGTAATTATTGTAATGTATATGAGGAGCATGCCGTCCCTCCGTTTGTTGAACTCTTTTAATTTTTGTTCTAAGTAGTGTGACAAGCAATCTTTTTTAAAAAAAGAGCAAAGTGCTCACGAAAGATGTAATTGTCAATTTCAGACATATACCCCCCGCTTAGTCACTCAATTCCCCCGAATGTCGTACTACAAACTTTGTCTTTTAAGTTTATTTTATTTTCATACCCCCAACCCCAGTTGAACCCAGTGACAGCCGGAGAAATGGTTCAACCATGGTTAATTCCTCTTTAGTACTATGGAACATAACCTCCGTTTATGTTAAGTTGTGTTTTTTTTATTTTTAAGAATATTATATGCTTAGTTTATTATAGTTTATCATTGATTTCTATTTTCAAACTTTATATTTTTTATATTTTTTTTAATTCGATTAATACTGAGTAATTGTCGTAGTCGAATTTAATTACATCTTCAAAATTCAATTTTAAAACCGTGAGAGTTAGTCATTACTCGTAAGGTCTTCTAAGTACGTCTTTTTTTTATTACCTTAATTCGTGTAACTAATTTAATTAAATACTTAAATACTACCTTGAACTTAAAGGATTTTATAATAATAATAATAATAATAATAATAATAATAATAATAATGACAATAATTGACTTAAACTTAAAAGATTTTATAACCCTAAACCCATCTTAAATTATTATACATTATTTTTAAACTTTGTTCATTCAAAAACCTTCCAAATCCCTACACATACACACGCATGTATGCGCACTATATATATATATATATATACAAACCTTATGCTAAAATCATTGGATGTCACAATAAACTATTTCATAGCGTGTAAGTGCTAACTATGCTATTTATATAGTCATAAGCATTTTTGCTTACTCTATAGAAATTCTCGCTCATGCATTTATTCAGTTACTTGAACAATCCTATCAGCTAATCTGTCCCTCGAAATTGTAAAATACACACTTTGCACCTAATACACCCAAATACACACTTGACCACAGGTCTATACATCATCCATTACATAATTCGATTTTTTTACCTACAATAGTCAATAAAATTAGTTACGAATTGTACTATCATGGTAACCTCGAAAAATCCATGAACTTTAAAATTTATGTTTTTCCCTGTTACCTATTCATTATGAATGTAATTTTCCCCACAGAAAAAAACAATTTAAAAAAAAAAAAAAAAAAAAATTTAACAATATTCTTTGTCTAACTTAATTCTTTATCTAAATTAAAGTATTAATTTTTGAATTCTTTTAATATATAATAACTCACTTGTTCTGTATAAAACTTGTAACGTAAAGAAAAATTCGTCACCTAACTTGAATTAGTTACGATGTTATTTTCTCAATTGTATTGTATTGTATTAATTTTATTATATTATTGTATAAATATCATTTTAAAAGGGGAGAGCAATGTAAAAAATGAACAATGAATAATCAATATTCATTTTTACATAAGAACCAAAATCGCTTAACGCGAGTTTGGATAATAATTTTACTTGTAGCTTCCTATTTTTGTTCGTGTCACAACCCTACGATCTACCATATCTATGGTTTAGTCGTATCCATTTTCCATTTGTTATAGAAGTTATTATAATTAATTATGAATTGTCTTGCATCTCACCCTCGACCCTAGATTATGCATACACATTGCATGTAACAGGATTGGAACCCGTAGTTGTACTTCTTAGTCATTACTACCCACTCTTTGTCTCTAATTCGTTCTTGTAAATCTTCCTAATAATGATTTGTACTATACGTAAAAATTCAATAACTATGACGTCACATTTTCCCTTCATCATATATCTAGTATTCAATGTAGGAAAATTCTTTACATCATACTAAGGACGAAACACACTATAGAAGTCATTATTTAAATGTTATGTAGTATAAATATAACTATTATTCGACCATATACCCCGCCCCCATACGTCCATATCTTATCTTGATCATTATCCTATATAAATTTTATTAAATATTCATTTTTTCTCATTCGTGCGAAAACGCTCAAATACGTTCTCGTATTGCTTTTTTTATTATTTCTTTTCAAGTGCGTTCACCCCTCAAGATATTCAAAAATACTGAGGTTAAAGTGATCGAATTCCGCTGACTGGCAGATTCGAGCGCCTCAAAGATAAAATATCTCCGTTCGCTCTGATTTCAAATTCATAACATATTATAGCATATTATTTCGTAAATAAATTATCTCGTATGTGCCATGTACTTTGTATTATATTTCTAACATCTAAATTGTCTATTAATATGAAACACTGTAAAAAAAAAAAAAGTTATAGTAACTGTTTAATTGTAATTAACTGTAATACTTTAGTTTAATATAACGTAATGTACTTTAATAGAACTGTAATGGACAATCATAAGCGAATGTGAAGTAATCCATAATTGTAATCGTAATTGTAATGAACCAAAATTAATACGTACTCAGTCGTGTACTTAATTTGTACTTATGTGTACTATTACGAAATGATATCGCCTTCATAAATGTAGACTCGGCGAAAAATACAAATTAGTTTTTATTTTTTATTTTTTTTAGTTGAAATCTTTCAAAACATCTGATCATGTGTTTAAAAAAAGGGGGGAAATTTAACCTTCAACTGTCCTCCCCCAAAACATTTAAGTTTATATTATACATGTACTTGTAAAATTACAGCACTTCTTCATTAGACTTCTTGATTAAGTCACTTCATATTTGCACTTCATCATAGCACTTCATTAGGACTCCCTTTAGCAGCCTTGCTGCGGGGAGGGGGCAGAGGCCCCTTGCCTTATATTTTTAGATTCCGGCCTGAGCCATGGTCGAAAGAGGGTCGAACCTCTACCCTTGTAAATTCAGAGCAGTACCTGTATATTTTAAGAAGTAAACCAAAGTAAAAGAAGTTTTTATTTTTCCCTTCGAGCCGTGCTCTCTTCAGAACTTAGTCAGAAAAGTCGATAATTTTAGTATAAGAGAAAGTATCAGAGTATTATAGCAAGAGAAGAATTAATAATTCTCGACCCATAAGCGAGAGAAAGAGAAACCCAAGCACCATAGAAGATATTGGCATAACAGTCTGGCGAGTCTGTAGCCAAGGGTTTAACAGAGTGGCGACCCACCATTTAAGGCGACCGAAAAGAATTATAGAATGTTATAGAAGAAATATCCGTTGCTTGCCTCCTAACCAGAACCCCGTCGATTCCGAACGACTCAGGGCCATAAAAGGGGGGTTAACATTTGGCGACCCTTTACCAGGATCTTAGAAGATTATTTTAAGAAGAAGATTATTTTAAGAAGATTACTTTAAGAAGAAGATTACTTTAAGTAGAAGATATTTTAAGAAGAGGCCACTCTTGCCAAGATAGAATTACCCTGCATCAGGATAAAACCATTTGACCGGCGTGTCACGACTTCTAGTTCGTGACATCCACCCTTGAACCGGTTGTGTCACGACTCCAAGTCTCCACGCCTAGTTTTCATCCAAGAAGTAGCCAGGAAGACGTCTTCAGGACACGTCTCTGAGGATTTTGCCAGTAGAAATTTTGTTAAGTACATTTTGTTTTTTTAAGTAATTTATAAACACTTGAAAAGTCAGTATTATTAACAGTTAATAATGAGTATCAAGTCAGAATTCACAAGAAACACAGTGAACATCCATACACCAGTGATACATTTGTTTTTATTGAAACAGTAATTGTAACAGAGGAGTTAATTGTAACACAGAGAGTTAATTGTAACACAGAGAGTTAATTGTCAACCACACAGAGAGTTAATTTCAAAGAGAGTTAATTTCAAAGAGAGTCAGAGAGTTAATTTCAAAGAGAGTTAATTTCAAAGAGAGTTAATTTCAAGAGAGTTAATTTCAAAGAGAGTTAATTTCAAGAGAGTTAATTTCAAGAGAGTTAATTTCAAGAGAGTTAATTTCAGAGTTATTTTCACTGTTATATTCAGTATAGAATAATTTTATTTTATGTACCAAACATAATAGTATCGTACCTTCGTGTACATTAGAGTGAAATGTTGTTTACATTTTATATTTTTGTTTGCAAATTTTTTTCAATTACTGAATTGAATTGACTTGCAAATTAGAGAGAGAGAGTTTACAGAGAGTTTACAGAGAGTTTATAGAGTTTATAGAGAGTTTATAGAGTTATAGAGTTACTTGAAGCAGTTTCAAGTTCCATTTTCAGTTTTCAGACAGTTTCAGTTGGTTGTAACCAAAAGGGACAACCAAACCCCAGAGATTTAGAGAGATACTTAAGTAATTTTGAAGTCATTTTTTGAAGTCATTTTTTGAAGTCATTTTTTCAAGTCAGAAGGTTGCACCAAGAGGGTCAACCAAAACAGAGGTTAATCGTCTCCACTTGAATAGAGATCAAGTGCAGTCATTTTCCATTTTCAGTTAATTTCAAATCAGTTTTCAGTTTCGGTTGGTTGCATCCAAGAGGGACAACCAAACCCCAGAGATTTATAAGGATACTCGAAGTAGTTTCGAGTCAGTTTTAGTTGCAAATCAGTTTTCAGTTTCAGAAGGTTGCATCCAAGAGGGACAACCGCCCCAGAGACTTCAGTTATATTCGAAGTCAGAGTTATATTCGAAGTCAGAGTTATATTCGAAGTCAGAGTTATATTCGAAGTCATAGTTTTATTCGAAGTTAGAGAGTTTTATTTGAAGTTAGAGAGTTCAAGTCAAAGTTAGTTTTTAAGTCGAAGTTAGTTTTCAAGTCCCAAGTTTTCAATGCAGTCAATTGAATTCAACCTTTTTTTGTTGTTCAAGAGAATTTAATTCAACCTTTTTTTTGTTGTAAAAGAGAATTAAATTCAACCTGAATTGACCCGTTTGTGTCTTTAGTTTAACTTTTTTTTTGTTTAAAGGAAATTGACCGATTTGTCTTTTTCATGCCATTGTTACGTATATAAATATATAGTTATGTAATTCATTATTTGTAACCCAGAATAGTTTTTACAATTGTTTGTAACGATTTTGGTAATTATTGTAATGTATATGAGGAACATGCCGTCCCTCCGTTTGTTGAACTCTTTTAATTTTTGTTCTAAGTAGTGTGACAAGCAATCTTTTTTAAAAAAAGAGCAAAGTGCTCACGAAAGATGTAATTGTCAATTTCAGACTATACCCCCCGCTTAGTCACTCAATTCCCCCGAATGTCGTACTACAAACTTTGTCTTTTAAGTTTATTTTATTTTCATACCCCCAACCCCAGTTGAACCCAGTGACAGCCGGAGAAATGGTTCAACCATGGTTAATTCCTCTTTAGTACTATGGAACATAACCTCCGTTTATGTTAAGTTGTGTTTTTTTTTTTTAAGAATATTATATGCTTAGTTTATTATAGTTTATCATTGATTTCTATTTTCAAACTTTATATTTTTATATTTTTTTTAATTCGATTAATACTGAGTAATTGTCGTAGTCGAATTTAATTACATCTTCAAAATTCAATTTTAAAACCGTGAGAGTTAGTCATTACTCGTAAGGTCTTCTAAGTACGTCTTTTTTTTATTACCTTAATTCGTGTAACTAATTTAATTAAATACTTAAATACTACCTTGAACTTAAAGGATTTTATAATAATAATAATAATAATAATAATAATAATAATAATAATAATGACAATAATTGACTTAAACTTAAAAGATTTTATAACCCTAAACCCATCTTAAATTATTATACATTATTTTTAAACTTTGTTCATTCAAAAACCTTCCAAATCCCTACACATACACACGCATGTATGCGCACTATCTATATATATATATACAAACCTTATGCTAAAATCATTGGATGTCACAATAAACTATTTCATAGCGTGTAAGTGCTAACTATGCTATTTATATAGTCCTAAGCATTTTTGCTTACTCTATAGAAATTCTCGCTCATGCATTTATTCAGTTACTTGAACAATCCTATCAGCTAATCTGTCCCTCGAAATTGTAAAATACACACTTTGCACCTAATACACCCAAATACACACTTGACCACAGGTCTATACATCATCCATTACATAATTCGATTTTTTTACCTACAATAGTCAATAAAATTAGTTACGAATTGTACTATCATGGTAACCTCGAAAAATCCATGAACTTTAAAATTTATGTTTTTCCCTGTTACCTATTCATTATGAATGTAATTTTCCCCACAGAAAAAAACAATTTAAAAAAAAAAAAAAAAAATTTAACAATATCATTCTTTGTCTAACTTAATTGTTTATCTAAATTAAAGTATTAATTTTTGAATTCTTTTATATTATAATAACTCACTTGTTCTGTATAAAACTTGTAATGTAAAGAAAAATTCGTCACCTAACTTGAATTAGTTACGATGTTATTTTCTCAATTGTATTGTATTGTATTAATTTTATTATATTATTGTATAAATATCATTTTAAAAGGGGAGAGCAATGTAAAAAATGAACAATGAATAATCAATATTCATTTTTACATAAGAACCAAAATCGCTTAACGCGAGTTTGGATAATAATTTTACTTGTAGCTTCCTTTTTGTTCGTGTCACAACCCTACGATCTACCATATCTATGGTTTAGTCGTATCCATTTTCCATTTGTTATAGAAGTTATTATAATTAATTATGAATTGTCTTGCATCTCACCCTCGACCCTAGATTATGCATACACATTGCATGTAACAGGATTGGAACCCGTAGTTGTACTTCTTAGTCATTACTACCCACTCTTTGTCTCTAATTCGTTCTTGTAAATCTTCCTAATAATGATTTGTACTATACGTAAAAATTCAATAACTATGACGTCACATTTTCCCTTCATCATATATCTAGTATTCAATGTAGGAAAATTCTTTAACATCATACTAAGGACGAAACACACTATAGAAGTCATTATTTATATGTTATGTAGTATAAATATAACTATTATTCGACCATATACCCCGCCCCCATACGTCCATATCTTATCTTGATCATTATCCTATATAAATTTTATTAAATATTCTTTTTTCTCATTCGTGCGAAAACGCTCAAATACGTTCTCGTATTGCTTTTTTTATTATTTCTTTTCAAGTGCGTTCACCCTCAAGATATTCAAAAATACTGAGGTTAAAGTGATCGAATTCCGCTGACTGGCAGATTCGAGCGCCTCAAAGATAAAATATCTCCGTTCGCTCTGATTTCAAATTCATAACATATTATAGCATATTATTTCGTAAATAAATTATCTCGTATGTGCCATGTACTTTGTATTATATTTCTAACATCTAAATTGTCTATTAATATGAAACACTGTAAAAAAAAAAAAAAGTTATAGTAACTGTTTAATTGTAATTAACTGTAATACTTTAATTTAATATAACGTAATGTACTTTAATAGAACTGTAATGGACAATCATAAGCGAATGTGAAGTAATCCATAATTGTAATCGTAATTGTAATGAACCAAAATTAATACGTACTCAGTCGTGTACTTAATTTGTACTTATGTGTACTATTACGAAATGATATCGCCTTCATAAATGTAGACTCGGCGAAAAATACAAATTAGTTTTTATTTTTATTTTTTTTAGTTGAAATCTTTCAAAACATCTGATCATGTGTTTAAAAAAAGGGGGGAAATTTAACCTTCAACTGTCCTCCCCCAAAACATTTAAGTTTATATTATACATGTACTTGTAAAATTACAGCACTTCTTCATTAGACTTCTTGATTAAGTCACTTCATATTTGCACTTCATCATAGCACTTCATTAGGACTCCCTTTAGCAGCCTTGCTGCGGGGAGGGGGCAGAGGCCCCTTGCCTTAATATTTTTTAGATTCCGGCCTGAGCCATGGTATATTTTTAAGAAGTAAACCAAAGTAAAAGAAGTTTTTATTTTTCCCTTCGAGCCGTGCTCTCTTCAGAACTTAGTCAGAAAAGTCGATAATTTTAGTATAAGAGAAAGTATCAGAGTATTATAGCAAGAGAAGAATTAATAATTCTCGACCCATAAGCGAGAGAAAGAGACAACCCAAGCACCATAGAAGATATTGGCATAACAGTCTGGCGAGTCTGTAGCCAAGGGTTTAACAGAGTGGCGACCCACCATTTAAGGCGACCGAAAAGAATTATAGAATGTTATAGAAGAAATATCCGTTGCTTGCCTCCTAACCAGAACCCCGTCGATTCCGAACCGACTCAGGGCCATAAAAGGGGGGTTAACATTTGGCGACCCTTTACCAGGATCTTAGAAGATTATTTTAAGAAGAAGATTATTTTAAGAAGAAGATTACTTTAAGAAGAAGATTACTTTAAGAAGAAGATTATTTTAAGAAGAGGCCACTCTTTGGCCAAGATAGAAATTACCCTGCATCAGGATAAAACCATTTGACCGGCGTGTCACGACTTCTAGTTCGTGACATCCACCCTTGAACCGGTGTGTCACGACTCCAAGTTCTCCACGCCTAGTTTTCATCCAAGAAGTAGCCAGGAAGACGTCTTCAGGACACGTCTCTGAGGATTTTGCCAGTAGAAATTTTGTTAAGTACATTTTGTTTTTTTAAGTAATTTATAAACACTTGAAAAGTCAGTATTATTAACAGTTAATAATGAGTATCAAGTCAGAATTCACAAGAAACACAGTGAACATTCCATACACCAGTGATACATTTGTTTTTATTGAAACAGTAATTGTAACAGAGAGTTAATTGTAACACAGAGAGTTAATTGTAACACAGAGAGTTAATTGTAACACACAGAGTTAATTGTAACACAGAGAGTCACAGAGTTAATTTCAAAGAGAGTTAATTTCAAAGAGAGTTAATTTCAAAGAGAGTTAATTTCAAAGAGAGTTAATTTCAAAGAGAGTTAATTTCAAGAGAGTTAATTTCAAGAGAGTTAATTTCAAGAGAGTTAATTTCAGAGTTATTTTCACTGTTATATTCAGTATAGAATAATTTTATTTTATGTACCAAACATAATAGTATCGTACCTTCGTGTACATTAGAGTGAAATGTTGTTTACATTTTATATTTTTCTTTGCAAATTTTTTTCAATTACTGAATTGAATTGACTTGCAAATTAGAGAGAGAGAGTTTACAGAGAGTTTACAGAGAGTTTAGAGAGTTTATAGAGAGTTTATAGAGTTATAGAGTTACTTGAAGCAGTTTCAAGTTCCATTTTCAGTTTTCAGACAGTTTCAGTTGGTTGTAACCAAAAGGGACAACCAAACCCCAGAGATTTAGAGAGATACTTAAGTAATTTTGAAGTCATTTTTTGAAGTCATTTTTTGAAGTCATTTTTTCAAGTCAGAAGGTTGCACCAAGAGGGTCAACCAAAACAGAGGTTAATCGTCTCCACTTGAATAGAGATCAAGTGCAGTCATTTTCCATTTTCAGTTAATTTCAAATCAGTTTTCAGTTTCGGTTGGTTGCATTCAAGAGGGACAACCAAACCCCAGAGATTTATAAGGATACTCGAAGTAGTTTCGAGTCAGTTTTAGTTGCAAATCAGTTTTCAGTTTCAGAAGGTTGCATCCAAGAGGGACAACCGCCCCAGAGACTTCAGTTATATTCGAAGTCAGAGTTATATTCGAAGTCAGAGTTATATTCGAAGTCAGAGTTATATTCGAAGTCATAGTTTTATTCGAAGTTAGAGAGTTTTATTTGAAGTTAGAGAGTTCAAGTCAAAGTTAGTTTTTAAGTCGAAGTTAGTTTTCAAGTCCCAAGTTTTCAATGCAGTCAATTGAATTCAACCTTTTTTGTTGTTCAAGAGAATTTAATTCAACCTTTTTTTGTTGTAAAAGAGAATTAAATTCAACCTGAATTGACCCGTTTGTGTCTTTAGTTTAACTTTTTTTTTGTTTAAAGGAAATTGACCGATTTGTCTTTTTCATGCCATTGTTACGTATATAAATATATAGTTATGTAATTCATTATTTGTAACCCAGAATAGTTTTTACAATTGTTTGTAACGATTTTGTAATTATTGTAATGTATATGAGGAACATGCCGTCCCTCCGTTTGTTGAACTCTTTTAATTTTTGTTCTAAGTAGTGTGACAAGCAATCTTTTTTAAAAAAAGAGCAAAGTGCTCACGAAAGATGTAATTGTCAATTTCAGACATATACCCCCCGCTTAGTCACTCAATTCCCCCGAATGTCGTACTACAAACTTTGTCTTTTAAGTTTATTTTATTTTCATACCCCCAACCCCAGTTGAACCCAGTGACAGCCGGAGAAATGGTTCAACCATGGTTAATTCCTCTTTAGTACTATGGAACATAACCTCCGTTTATGTTAAGTTGTGTTTTTTTTATTTTTAAGAATATTATATGCTTAGTTTATTATAGTTTATCATTGATTTCTATTTTCAAACTTTATATTTTTTATATTTTTTTTAATTCGATTAATACTGAGTAATTGTCGTAGTCGAATTTAATTACATCTTCAAAATTCAATTTTAAAACCGTGAGAGTTAGTCATTACTCGTAAGGTCTTCTAAGTACGTCTTTTTTTTATTACCTTAATTCGTGTAACTAATTTAATTAAATACTTAAATACTACCTTGAACTTAAAGGATTTTATAATAATAATAATAATAATAATAATAATAATAATAATAATAATGACAATAATTGACTTAAACTTAAAAGATTTTATAACCCTAAACCCATCTTAAATTATTATACATTATTTTTAAACTTTGTTCATTCAAAAACCTTCCAAATCCCTACACATACACACGCATGTATGCGCACTATCTATATATATATATACAAACCTTATGCTAAAATCATTGGATGTCACAATAAACTATTTCATAGCGTGTAAGTGCTAACTATGCTATTTATATAGTCCTAAGCATTTTTGCTTACTCTATAGAAATTCTCGCTCATGCATTTATTCAGTTACTTGAACAATCCTATCAGCTAATCTGTCCCTCGAAATTGTAAAATACACACTTTGCACCTAATACACCCAAATACACACTTGACCACAGGTCTATACATCATCCATTACATAATTCGATTTTTTTACCTACAATAGTCAATAAAATTAGTTACGAATTGTACTATCATGGTAACCTCGAAAAATCCATGAACTTTAAAATTTATGTTTTTCCCTGTTACCTATTCATTATGAATGTAATTTTCCCCACAGAAAAAAACAATTTAAAAAAAAAAAAAAAAAAATTTAAAATATTCTTTGTCTAACTTAATTTTTATCTAAATTAAAGTATTAATTTTTGAATTCTTTTATATTATATAATAACTCACTTGTTCTGTATAAAACTTGTAATGTAAAGAAAAATTCGTCACCTAACTTGAATTAGTTACGATGTTATTTTCTCAATTGTATTGTATTGTATTAATTTTATTATATTATTGTATAAATATCATTTTAAAAGGGGAGAGCAATGTAAAAAATGAACAATGAATAATCAATATTCATTTTTACATAAGAACCAAAATCGCTTAACGCGAGTTTGGATAATAATTTTACTTGTAGCTTCCTATTTTTGTTCGTGTCACAACCCTACGATCTACCATATCTATGGTTTAGTATCCATTTTCCATTTGTTATAGAAGTTATTATAATTAATTATGAATTGTCTTGCATCTCACCCTCGACCCTAGATTATGCATACACATTGCATGTAACAGGATTGGAACCCGTAGTTGTACTTCTTAGTCATTACTACCCACTCTTTGTCTCTAATTCGTTCTTGTAAATCTTCCTAATAATGATTTGTACTATACGTAAAAATTCAATAACTATGACGTCACATTTTCCCTTCATCATATATCTAGTATTCAATGTAGGAAAATTCTTTAACATCATACTAAGGACGAAACACACTATAGAAGTCATTATTTAATGTTATGTAGTATAAATATAACTATTATTCGACCATATACCCCGCCCCCATACGTCCATCTTATCTTGATCATTATCCTATATAAATTTTATTAAATATTCATTTTTTCTCATTCGTGCGAAAACGCTCAAATACGTTCTCGTATTGCTTTTTTTATTATTTCTTTTCAAGTGCGTTCACCCCTCAAGATATTCAAAAATACTGAGGTTAAAGTGATCGAATTCCGCTGACTGGCAGATTCGAGCGCCTCAAAGATAAAATATCTCCGTTCGCTCTGATTTCAAATTCATAACATATTATAGCATATTATTTCGTAAATAAATTATCTCGTATGTGCCATGTACTTTGTATTATATTTCTAACATCTAAATTGTCTATTAATATGAAACACTGTAAAAAAAAAAAAAAAGTTATAGTAACTGTTTAATTGTAATTAACTGTAATACTTTAATTTAATATAACGTAATGTACTTTAATAGAACTGTAATGGACAATCATAAGCGAATGTGAAGTAATCCATAATTGTAATCGTAATTGTAATGAACCAAAATTAATACGTACTCAGTCGTGTACTTAATTTGTACTTATGTGTACTATTACGAAATGATATCGCCTTCATAAATGTAGACTCGGCGAAAAATACAAATTAGTTTTATTTTTTTATTTTTTTTAGTTGAAATCTTTCAAAACATCTGATCATGTGTTTAAAAAAAGGGGGGAAATTTAACCTTCAACTGTCCTCCCCCAAAACATTTAAGTTTATATTATACATGTACTTGTAAAATTACAGCACTTCTTCATTAGACTTCTTGATTAAGTCACTTCATATTTGCACTTCATCATAGCACTTCATTAGGACTCCCTTTTAGCAGCCTTGCTGCGGGGAGGGGGCAGAGGCCCCTTGCCTTAATATTTTTTAGATTCCGGCCTGAGCCATTGGTATATTTTTAAGAAGTAAACCAAAGTAAAAGAAGTTTTTATTTTTCCCTTCGAGCCGTGCTCTCTTCAGAACTTAGTCAGAAAAGTCGATAATTTTAGTATAAGAGAAAGTATCAGAGTATTATAGCAAGAGAAGAATTAATAATTCTCGACCCATAAGCGAGAGAAAGAGACAACCCAAGCACCATAGAAGATATTGGCATAACAGTCTGGCGAGTCTGTAGCCAAGGGTTTAACAGAGTGGCGACCCACCATTTAAGGCGACCGAAAAGAATTATAGAATGTTGTAGAAGAAATATCCGTTGCTTGCCTCCTAACCAGAACCCCCGTCGATTCCGAACCGACTCAGGGCCATAAAAGGGGGGTTAACATTTGGCGACCCTTTACCAGGATCTTAGAAGATTATTTTAAGAAGAAGATTATTTTAAGAAGATTACTTTAAGAAGAAGATTACTTTAAGAAGAAGATTACTTTAAGAAGAAGATTATTTTAAGAAGAGGCCACTCTTTGGCCAAGATAGAAATTACCCTGCATCAGGATAAAACCATTTGACCGGCGTGTCACGACTTCTAGTTCGTGACATCCACCCTTGAACCGGTGTGTCACGACTCCAAGTTCTCCACGCCTAGTTTTCATCCAAGAAGTAGCCAGGAAGACGTCTTCAGGACACGTCTCTGAGGATTTTGCCAGTAGAAATTTTGTTAAGTACATTTTGTTTTTTTAAGTAATTTATAAACACTTGAAAAGTCAGTATTATTAACAGTTAATAATGAGTATCAAGTCAGAATTCACAAGAAACACAGTGAACATTCCATACACCAGTGATACATTTGTTTTTATTGAAACAGTAATTGTAACAGAGAGTTAATTGTAACACAGAGAGTTAATTGTAACACAGAGAGTTAATTGTAACACACAGAGTTAATTGTAACACAGAGAGTCACAGAGTTAATTTCAAAGAGAGTTAATTTCAAAGAGAGTTAATTTCAAAGAGAGTTAATTTCAAAGAGAGTTAATTTCAAAGAGAGTTAATTTCAAGAGAGTTAATTTCAAGAGAGTTAATTTCAAGAGAGTTAATTTCAGTTATTTTCACTGTTATATTCAGTATAGAATAATTTTATTTTATGTACCAAACATAATAGTATCGTACCTTCGTGTACATTAGAGTGAAATGTGGTTTACATTTTATATTTTTGTTTGCAAATTTTTTTCAATTACTGAATTGAATTGACTTGCAAATTAAGAGAGAGAGAGTTTACAGAGAGTTTACAGAGAGTATAGAGAGTTATAGAGAGTTTATAGAGTTATAGAGTTACTTGAAGCAGTTTCAAGTTCCATTTTCAGTTTTCAGACAGTTTCAGTTGGTTGTAACCAAAAGGGACAACCAAACCCCAGAGATTTAGAGAGATACTTAAGTAATTTTGAAGTCATTTTTTGAAGTCATTTTTTGAAGTCATTTTTCAAGTCAGAAGGTTGCACCAAGAGGGTCAACCAAAACAGAGGTTAATCGTCTCCACTTGAATAGAGATCAAGTGCAGTCATTTTCCATTTTCAGTTAATTTCAAATCAGTTTTCAGTTTCGGTTGGTTGCATCCAAGAGGGACAACCAAACCCCAGAGATTTATAAGGATACTCGAAGTAGTTTCGAGTCAGTTTTAGTTGCAAATCAGTTTTCAGTTTCAGAAGGTTGCATCCAAGAGGGACAACCGCCCCAGAGACTTCAGTTATATTCGAGTCAGAGTTATATTCGAAGTCAGAGTTATATTCGAAGTCAGAGTTATATTCGAAGAGTTTATTCGAAGTTAGAGAGTTTATTGAAGTAGAGAGTCAAGTCAAAGTTATTTTAATTCGAAGTTAGTTTTCAAGTCCCAAGTTTTCAATGCAGTCAATTGAATTCAACCTTTTTTTGTTGTTCAAGAGAATTTAATTCAACCTTTTTTTTGTTGTAAAAGAGAATTAAATTCAACCTGAATTGACCCGTTTGTGTCTTTAGTTTAACTTTTTTTTTTGTTTAAAGGAAATTGACCGATTTGTCTTTTTCATGCCATTGTTACGTATATAAATATATAGTTATGTAATCATTATTTGTAACCCAGAATAGTTTTACAATTGTTTGTAAACGATTTTGGTAATTATTGTAATGTATATGAGGAACATGCGTCCCTCCGTTTGTTGAACTCTTTAATTTTTGTTCTAAGTAGTGTGACAAGCAATCTTTTTTAAAAAAAGAGCAAAGTGCTCACGAAAGATGTAATTGTCAATTTCAGACATATACCCCCCGCTTAGTCACTCAATTCCCCGAATGTCGTACTACAAACTTTGTCTTTAAGTTTATTTTATTTCATACCCCCAACCCCAGTTGAACCCAGTGACAGCCGGAGAAAATGGTTCAACCATGGTTAATTCCTCTTAGTACTATGGAACATAACCTCCGTTTATGTTAAGTTGTGTTTTTTTATTTTTAAGAATATTATATGCTTAGTTTATTATAGTTTTCATTGATTTATATTTCAAACTTATATTTTTTATATTTTTTTAATTCGATTAATACTGAGTAATTGTCGTAGTCGAATTTAATTACATCTTCAAAATCAATTTTAAAACCGTGAGAGTTAGTCATTACTCGTAAGGTCTTCTAAGTACGTCTTTTTTTATTACCTTAATTCGTGTAACTAATTAATAAATACGTAAATACTACCTTGACTTAAAGGATTTTATAATAAATAATAATAATAATAATAATAATAATAATAATAATAATGACAATAATTGACTTAAACTTAAAAGATTTTTAAACCTAAACCCATCTTAAATTATTATACATTATTTTTAACTTGTTCATTCAAAAACCTTCAAATCCCTACACATACACACGCATGTATGCGCACTATCTATATATATATATACAAACCTTATGCTAAAATCAGTTGGATGTCAACAATACAATAACATCTTTCATGAGCGGTAAGTGCTAACTATGCTATTTATATAGTCCTAACGCATTTTTTGCTTACTCTATAGAATTCTCGCTCATGCATTTATTCAGTTACTTGAACAATCTATCAGCTAATCTGTCCCTCGAAATTGTAAAATACACACTTTGCACCTAATACACCCAAATACACACTTGACCACAGGTCTATACATCATCCATTACATAATTCGATTTTTTTACCTACAATAGTCAATAAAAATTAGTTACGAATTGTACTATCATGGTAACCTCGAAAAAAATCCATGAACTTTAAAATTTATGTTTTTCCCTGTTACCTATTCATTATGAATGTAATTTTCCCCACAGAAAAAAACAATTTAAAAAAAAAAAAAAAAAATTTAACAATATTTCTTTGTCTAACTTAATTCTTTATCTAAATTAAAGTATTAATTTTTGAATTCTTTTATATTATATAATAACTCACTTGTTCTGTATAAAACTTGTAACGTAAAGAAAAATTCGTCACCTAACTTGAATTAGTTACGATGTTATTTTCTCAATTGTATTGTATTGTATTAATTTTATTATATTTATTGTATAAATATCATTTTAAAAGGAGAGCAGAGTAAAAAATGAACAATGAATAATCATTCATTTTTACATAAGAACCAAATCGCTTAACGCGAGTTTGGATAATAATTTTACTTGTAGCTTCCTATTTTTGTTCGTGTCACAACCCTACGATCTACCATATCTATGGTTTAGTCGTATCCATTTTCCATTTGTTATAGAAGTTATATAATTAATTATGAATTGTCTTGCATCTCACCCTCGACCCTAGATTATGCATACACATTGCATGTAACAGGATTGGAACCCGTAGTTGACTTCTTAGTCATTACTACCCACTCTTTGTCTCTAATTCGTTCTTGTAAATCTTCCTAATAATGATTTGTACTATACGTAAAATTCAATAACTATGACGTCACATTTTCCCTTCATCATATATCTAGTATTCAATGTAGGAAAATTCTTTATAACATCATACTAAGGACGAAACACACTATAGAAGTCATTATTTAAATGTTATGTAGTATAAATATAACTATTATTCGACCATATACCCCGCCCCCATACGTCCATATCTTATCTTGATCATTATCCTATATAAATTTTATTAAATATTCATTTTTTCTCATTCGTGCGAAAACGCTCAAATACGTTCTCGTATTGCTTTTTTTATTATTTCTTTTCAAGTGCGTTCACCCCTCAAGATATTCAAAAATACTGAGGTTAAAGTGATCGAATTCCGCTGACTGCAGATTCGAGCGCCTCAAAGATAAAATATCTCCGTTCGCTCTGATTTCAAATTCATAACATATTATAGCATATTATTTCGTAAATAAATTATCTCGTATGTGCCATGTACTTTGTATTATATTCTAACATCTAAATTGTCTATTAATATGAAACACTGTAAAAAAAAAAAAAGTTATAGTAACTGTTTAATTGTAATTAACTGTAATACTTTAGTTTAATATAACGTAATGTACTTTAATAGAACTGTAATGGACAATCATAAGCGAATGTGAAGTAATCCATAATTGTAATCGTAATTGTAATGAACCAAAATTAATACGTTACTCAGTCGTGTACTTAATTGTACTTATGTGTACTATTACGAAATGATATCGCCTTCATAAATGTAGACTCGGCGAAAAATACAAATTAGTTTTATTTTTAATTTTTTTTAGTTGAAATCTTTCAAAACATCTGATCATGTGTTTAAAAAAAGGGGGAAATTTAACCTTCAACTGTCCTCCCCAAAACATTTAAGTTTATATTATACATGTACTTGTAAAATTACAGCACTTCTTCATTAGACTTCTTGATTAGTCACTTCATATTTGCACTTCATCATAGCACTTCATTAGGACTCCCTTTAGCAGCCTTGCTGGGGAGGGGGCAGAGGCCCCTTGCCTTAATATTTTTTAGATTCCGGCCTGAGCCAGTATATTTTTAAGAAGTAAACCAAAGTAAAAGAAGTTTTTATTTTTCCCTTCGAGCCGTGCTCTTCAGAACTTAGTCAGAAAAGTCGATAATTTTAGTATAAGAGAAAGTATCAGAGTATTATAGCAAGAGAAGAATTAATAATTCTCGACCATAAGCGAGAGAAAGAGACAACCCAAGCACCATAGAAGATATTGGCATAACAGTCTGGCGAGTCTGTAGCCAAGGTTTAACAGAGTGGCGACCCACCATTTAAGGCGACCGAAAAGAATTATAGAATGTTATGAAGAAATATCCGTTGCTTGCCTCCTAACCAGAACCCCCGTCGATTCCGAACCGACTCAGGGCCATAAAAGGGGGGTTAACATTTGGCGACCCTTACCAGGATCTTAGAAGATTATTTTAAGAAGAGATTTTTAAGAAGAAGATTACTTTAAGAGAAGATTACTTTAGAAGAAGATTACTTTAAGAAGAAGATTATTTAAGAAGAGGCCACTCTTTGGCCAAGATAGAAATTACCCTGCATCAGGATAAAACCATTTGACCGGCGTGTCACGACTTCTAGTTCGTGACATCCACCCCCTTGAACCGTGTGTCACGACTCCAAGTTCTCCACGCCTAGTTTTCATCCAAGAAGTAGCCAGGAAGACGTCTTCAGGACACGTCTCTGAGGATTTTGCCAGTAGAAATTTTGTTAAGTACATTTTGTTTTTTTAAGTAATTTATAAACACTTGAAAAGTCAGTATTATTAACAGTTAATAATGAGTATCAAGTCAGAATTCACAAGAAACACAGTGAACATTCCATACACCAGTGATACATTTGTTTTTATTGAAACAGTAATTGTAACAGAGAGTTAATTGTACCACAGAGAGTTAATTGTAACACAGAGAGTTAATTGTAACACACAGAGTTAATTGTAACACAGAGAGTCACAGAGTTAATTTCAAAGAGAGTTAATTTCAAAGAGAGTTAATTTCAAAGAGAGTTAATTTCAAAGAGAGTTAATTTCAAAGAGAGTTAATTTCAAGAGAGTTAATTTCAAGAGAGTTAATTTCAAGAGAGTTAATTCAAGAGAGTTAATTTCAGAGTTATTTCACTGTTATATTCAGTATAGAATAATTTTATTTTATGTACCAAACATAATAGTATCGTACCTTCGTGTACATTAGAGTGAAATGTTGTTTACATTTTTATTTTTCTTTGCAAATTTTTTTCAATTACTGAATTGAATTGACTTGCAAATTTAGAGAGAGAGAGTTTACAGAGAGTTTACAGAGAGTTTATAGAGAGTTTATAGAGAGTTTATAGAGTTATAGAGTTACTTGAAGCAGTTTCAAGTTCCATTTTCAGTTTTCAGACAGTTTCAGTTGGTTGTAACCAAAGGGACAACCAAACCCCAGAGATTTAGAGAGATACTTAAGTAATTTTGAAGTCATTTTTTGAAGTCATTTTTTGAAGTCATTTTTTCAAGTCAGAAGGTTGCACCAAGAGGGTCAACCAAAACAGAGGTTATCGTCTCCACTTGAATAGAGATCAAGTGCAGTCATTTTCCATTTTCAGTTAATTTCAAAATCAGTTTTCAGTTTCGGTTGGTTGCATTCAAGAGGGACAACCAAACCCCAGAGATTTATAAGGATACTCGAAGTAGTTTCGAGTCAGTTTTAGTTGCAAATCAGTTTTCAGTTCAGAAGGTTGCATCCAAGAGGGACAACCGCCCCAGAGACTTCAGTTATATTCGAAGTCAGAGTTATATTCGAAGTCAGAGTTATATTCGAAGTCAGAGTTATATTCGAAGTCATAGTTTTATTCGAAGTTAGAGAGTTTTATTTGAAGTTAGAGAGTTCAAGTCAAAGTTAGTTTTTAAGTCGAAGTTAGTTTTCAAGTCCCAAGTTTTCAATGCAGTCAATTGAATTCAACCTTTTTTTTTGTTGCAAGAGAATTTAATTCAACTTTTTTTTGTTGTAAAAGAGAATTAAAATTCAACCTGAATTGACCCGTTTGTGTCTTTAGTTTAACTTTTTTTTTGTTTAAAGGAAATTGACCGATTTGTCTTTTTCATGCCATTGTTACGTATATAAATATATAGTTATGTAATTCATTATTTGTAACCCAGAATAGTTTTTACAATTGTTTGTAACGATTTTGGTAATTATTGTAATGTATATACATGCCGTCCCTCCGTTTGTTGAACTCTTTTAATTTTTGTTCTAAGTAGTGTGACAAGCAATCTTTTTTAAAAAAAGAGCAAAGTGCTCACGAAAGATGTAATTGTCAATTTCAGACATATACCCCCCGCTTAGTCACTCAATTCCCCCGAATGTCGTACTACAAACTTTGTCTTTTAAGTTTATTTTATTTTCATACCCCCAACCCCAGTTGAACCCAGTGACAGCCGGAGAAATGGTTCAACCATGGTTAATTCCTCTTTAGTACTATGGAACATAACCTCCGTTTATGTTAAGTTGTTTTTTTTATTTTTAAGAATATTATATGCTTAGTTTATTATAGTTTATCATTGATTTCTATTTTCAAACTTTATATTTTTTATATTTTTTTTAATTCGATTAATACTGAGTAATTGTCGTAGTCGAATTTAATTACATCTTCAAAATTCAATTTTAAAACCGTGAGAGTTAGTCATTACTCGTAAGGTCTTCTAAGTACGTCTTTTTTTTATTACCTTAATTCGTGTAACTAATTTAATTAAATACTTAAATACTACCTTGAACTTAAAGGATTTTATAATAATAATAATATAATAATAATAATAATAATAATAATAATGACAATAATTGACTTAAACTTAAAAGATTTTATAACCCTAAACCCATCTTAAATTATTATACATTATTTTTAAACTTTGTTCATTCAAAAACCTTCCAAATCCCTACACATACACACGCATGTATGCGCACTATCTATATATATATATACAAACCTTATGCTAAAATCATTGGATGTCACAATAAACTATTTCATAGCGTGTAAGTGCTAACTATGCTATTTATATAGTCTAAGCATTTTTGCTTACTCTATAGAAATTCTCGCTCATGCATTTATTCAGTTACTTGAACAATCCTATCAGCTAATCTGTCCCTCGAAATTGTAAAATACACACTTTGCACCTAATACACCCAAATACACACTTGACCACAGGTCTATACATCATCCATTACATAATTCGATTTTTTTACCTACAATAGTCAATAAAATTAGTTACGAATTGTACTATCATGGTAACCTCGAAAAATCCATGAACTTTAAAATTTATGTTTTTCCCTGTTACCTATTCATTATGAATGTAATTTTCCCCACAGAAAAAACAATTTAAAAAAAAAAAAAAAAAAAAATTTAACAATATTCTTTGTCTAACTTAATTCTTTATCTAAATTAAAGTATTAATTTTTGAATTCTTTTATATTATATAATAACTCACTTGTTCTGTATAAAACTTGTAACGTAAAGAAAAATTCGTCACCTAACTTGAATTAGTTACGATGTTATTTTCTCAATTGTATTGTATTGTATTAATTTTATTATATTATTGTATAAATATCATTTTAAAAGGGGAGAGCAATGTAAAAAATGAACAATGAATAATCAATATTCATTTTTACATAAGAACCAAAATCGCTTAACGCGAGTTTGGATAATAATTTTACTTGTAGCTTCCTATTTTTGTTCGTGTCACAACCCTACGATCTACCATATCTGGTTTAGTCGTATCCATTTTCCATTTGTTATAGAAGTTATTATAATTAATTATGAATTGTCTTGCATCTCACCCTCGACCCTAGATTATGCATACACATTGCATGTAACAGGATTGGAACCCGTAGTTGTACTTCTTAGTCATTACTACCCACTCTTTGTCTCTAATTCGTTCTTGTAAATCTTCCTAATAATGATTTGTACTATACGTAAAAATTCAATAACTATGACGTCACATTTTCCCTTCATCATATATCTAGTATTCAATGTAGGAAAATTCTTTACATCATACTAAGGACGAAACACACTATAGAAGTCATTATTTAAATGTTATGTAGTATAAATATAACTATTATTCGACCATATACCCCGCCCCCATACGTCCATATCTTATCTTGATCATTATCCTATATAAATTTTATTAAATATTCATTTTTTCTCATTCGTGCGAAAACGCTCAAATACGTTCTCGTATTGCTTTTTTTATTATTTCTTTTCAAGTGCGTTCACCCCTCAAGATATTCAAAAATACTGAGGTTAAAGTGATCGAATTCCGCTGACTGGCAGATTCGAGCGCCTCAAAGATAAAATATCTCCGTTCGCTCTGATTTCAAATTCATAACATATTATAGCATATTATTTCGTAAATAAATTATCTCGTATGTGCCATGTACTTTGTATTATATTTCTAACATCTAAATTGTCTATTAATATGAAACACTGTAAAAAAAAAAAAAGTTATAGTAACTGTTTAATTGTAATTAACTGTAATACTTTAGTTTAATATAACGTAATGTACTTTAATAGAACTGTAATGGACAATCATAAGCGAATGTGAAGTAATCCATAATTGTAATCGTAATTGTAATGAACCAAAATTAATACGTACTCAGTCGTGTACTTAATTTGTACTTATGTGTACTATTACGAAATGATATCGCCTTCATAAATGTAGACTCGGCGAAAAATACAAATTAGTTTTTATTTTTTATTTTTTTTAGTTGAAATCTTTCAAAACATCTGATCATGTGTTTAAAAAAAGGGGGGAAATTTAACCTTCAACTGTCCTCCCCCAAAACATTTAAGTTTATATTATACATGTACTTGTAAAATTACAGCACTTCTTCATTAGACTTCTTGATTAAGTCACTTCATATTTGCACTTCATCATAGCACTTCATTAGGACTCCCTTTAGCAGCCTTGCTGCGGGGAGGGGGCAGAGGCCCCTTGCCTTAATATTTTTTAGATTCCGGCCTGAGCCATGGTATATTTTTAAGAAGTAAACCAAAGTAAAAGAAGTTTTTATTTTTCCCTTCGAGCCGTGCTCTCTTCAGAACTTAGTCAGAAAAGTCGATAATTTTAGTATAAGAGAAAGTATCAGAGTATTATAGCAAGAGAAGAATTAATAATTCTCGACCCATAAGCGAGAGAAAGAGACAACCCAAGCACCATAGAAGATATTGGCATAACAGTCTGGCGAGTCTGTAGCCAAGGGTTTAACAGAGTGGCGACCCACCATTTAAGGCGACCGAAAAGAATTATAGAATGTTATAGAAGAAATATCCGTTGCTTGCCTCCTAACCAGAACCCCCGTCGATTCCGAACCGACTCAGGGCCATAAAAGGGGGGTTAACATTTGGCGACCCTTTACCAGGATCTTAGAAGATTATTTTAAGAAGAAGATTATTTTAAGAAGAAGATTACTTTAAGAAGAAGATTACTTTAAGAAGAAGATTACTTTAAGAAGAAGATTATTTTAAGAAGAGGCCACTCTTTGGCCAAGATAGAAATTACCCTGCATCAGGATAAAACCATTTGACCGGCGTGTCACGACTTCTAGTTCGTGACATCCACCCTTGAACCGGTGTGTCACGACTCCAAGTTCTCCACGCCTAGTTTTCATCCAAGAAGTAGCCAGGAAGACGTCTTCAGGACACGTCTCTGAGGATTTTGCCAGTAGAAATTTTGTTAAGTACATTTTGTTTTTTTAAGTAATTTATAAACACTTGAAAAGTCAGTATTATTAACAGTTAATAATGAGTATCAAGTCAGAATTCACAAGAAACACAGTGAACATTCCATACACCAGTGATACATTTGTTTTTATTGAAACAGTAATTGTAACAGAGAGTTAATTGTACACAGAGAGTTAATTGTAACACAGAGAGTTAATTGTAACACACAGAGTTAATTGTAACACAGAGAGTCACAGAGTTAATTTCAAAGAGAGTTAATTTCAAAGAGAGTTAATTTCAAAGAGAGTTAATTTCAAAGAGAGTTAATTTCAAAGAGAGTTAATTTCAAAGAGAGTTAATTTCAAGAGAGTTAATTTCAAGAGAGTTAATTTCAAGAGAGTTAATTTCAGAGTTATTTTCACTGTTATATTCAGTATAGAATAATTTTATTTTATGTACCAAACATAATAGTATCGTACCTTCGTGTACATTAGAGTGAAATGTTGTTTACATTTTATATTTTTCTTTGCAAATTTTTTTCAATTACTGAATTGAATTGACTTGCAAATTTAGAGAGAGAGAGTTTACAGAGAGTTTACAGAGAGTTTATAGAGAGTTTATAGAGAGTTTATAGAGTTATAGAGTTACTTGAAGCAGTTTCAAGTTCCATTTTCAGTTTTCAGACAGTTTCAGTTGGTTGTAACCAAAAGGGACAACCAAACCCCAGAGATTTAGAGAGATACTTAAGTAATTTTGAAGTCATTTTTTGAAGTCATTTTTTGAAGTCATTTTTTCAAGTCAGAAGGTTGCACCAAGAGGGTCAACCAAAACAGAGGTTAATCGTCTCCACTTGAATAGAGATCAAGTGCAGTCATTTTCCATTTTCAGTTAATTTCAAATCAGTTTTCAGTTTCGGTTGGTTGCATTCAAGAGGGACAACCAAACCCCAGAGATTTATAAGGATACTCGAAGTAGTTTCGAGTCAGTTTTAGTTGCAAATCAGTTTTCAGTTTCAGAAGGTTGCATCCAAGAGGGACAACCGCCCCAGAGACTTCAGTTATATTCGAAGTCAGAGTTATATTCGAAGTCAGAGTTATATTCGAAGTCAGAGTTATATTCGAAGTCATAGTTTTATTCGAAGTTAGAGAGTTTTATTTGAAGTTAGAGAGTTCAAGTCAAAGTTAGTTTTTAAGTCGAAGTTAGTTTTCAAGTCCCAAGTTTTCAATGCAGTCAATTGAATTCAACCTTTTTTTGTTGTTCAAGAGAATTTAATTCAACCTTTTTTTGTTGTAAAAGAGAATTAAATTCAACCTGAATTGACCCGTTTGTGTCTTTAGTTTAACTTTTTTTTGTTTAAAGGAAATTGACCGATTTGTCTTTTTCATGCCATTGTTACGTATATAAATATATAGTTATGTAATTCATTATTTGTAACCCAGAATAGTTTTTACAATTGTTTGTAACGATTTTGGTAATTATTGTAATGTATATGAGGAACATGCCGTCCCTCCGTTTGTTGAACTCTTTTAATTTTTGTTCTAAGTAGTGTGACAAGCAATCTTTTTTAAAAAAAGAGCAAAGTGCTCACGAAAGATGTAATTGTCAATTTCAGACATATACCCCCCGCTTAGTCACTCAATTCCCCCGAATGTCGTACTACAAACTTTGTCTTTTAAGTTTATTTTATTTTCATACCCCCAACCCCAGTTGAACCCAGTGACAGCCGGAGAAATGGTTCAACCATGGTTAATTCCTCTTTAGTACTATGGAACATAACCTCCGTTTATGTTAAGTTGTGTTTTTTTTATTTTTAAGAATATTATATGCTTAGTTTATTATAGTTTATCATTGATTTCTATTTTCAAACTTTATATTTTTTATATTTTTTTTAATTCGATTAATACTGAGTAATTGTCGTAGTCGAATTTAATTACATCTTCAAAATTCAATTTTAAAACCGTGAGAGTTAGTCATTACTCGTAAGGTCTTCTAAGTACGTCTTTTTTTTATTACCTTAATTCGTGTAACTAATTTAATTAAATACTTAAATACTACCTTGAACTTAAAGGATTTTATAATAATAATAATAATAAATAATAATAATAATAATAATAATGACAATAATTGACTTAAACTTAAAAGATTTTATAACCCTAAACCCATCTTAAATTATTATACATTATTTTAAACTTTGTTCATCAAAAACCTTCCAAATCCCTACACATACACACGCATGTATGCGCACTATCTATATATATATATACAAACCTTATGCTAAAATCATTGGATGTCACAATAAACTATTTCATAGCGTGTAAGTGCTAACTATGCTATTTATATAGTCTAAGCATTTTTGCTTACTCTATAGAAATTCTCGCTCATGCATTTATTCAGTTACTTGAACAATCCTATCAGCTAATCTGTCCCTCGAAATTGTAAAATACACACTTTGCACCTAATACACCCAAATACACACTTGACCACAGGTCTATACATCATCCATTACATAATTCGATTTTTTTACCTACAATAGTCAATAAAATTAGTTACGAATTGTACTATCATGGTAACCTCGAAAAATCCATGAACTTTAAAATTTATGTTTTTCCCTGTTACCTATTCATTATGAATGTAATTTTCCCCACAGAAAAAAACAATTTAAAAAAAAAAAAAAAAAAAAATTTAACAATATTCTTTGTCTAACTTAATTCTTTATCTAAATTAAAGTATTAATTTTTGAATTCTTTTATATTATATAATAACTCACTTGTTCTGTATAAAACTTGTAACGTAAAGAAAAATTCGTCACCTAACTTGAATTAGTTACGATGTTATTTTCTCAATTGTATTGTATTGTATTAATTTTATTATATTATTGTATAAATATCATTTTAAAAGGGGAGAGCAATGTAAAAAATGAACAATGAATAACACTAGGCAACAAAGATTTTGTTACAGAAGACCAAATAGGTGCTCCTAGCTAATTTCGGTATGCTGATTTCAAATCTATAATTAGATTTTTTCTATCACGTCTAGATTTTGTGTAAAATGCAAATCACTTTTAGTAAAATTTTCTACCACGTCCAGATTTTGGTTTTAATCGGCTTAATGCCAGTAATATGAAACTTGCTTTTCAAGGTTAAAGCAATTTTTTTGCCAACTATATACAAATTCGAACAATTTTGATAAATAAAATTTATCCCGAGTTGGCAACACTGAGTCAAGAGCATAGTAACGGGCAATGGCCCAACGGTCAGTCACTACGTGACAGTCAAGCAGAACAGTTGTTGAAGCTCTCTGCTGATGAGCAAGTGACAGGTTGTGGTGACTTTTGTGTTTTATAGCATTTGTTTGTACTACGGTGTGTATTTCTTTTATTTTGCACATCGTAATAATTACTTTCTACGTTTTTTCAGATATTGTATGGTAATTCAAAATGGCATCAAATAGACGTGCTTGTGTAAATCACCGAGACAACTTCTGCTTTGTCTGTGGACAATATACACCTAAGCCACAATGTAGAAACATAACAACAAAGATTAAACTTGCCTACAAGTGTTTTTTGACTGTAAGTTAGGAGACCAACAGAGGGACTGGGCACCACATATTTGCTGTGCACAGTGCAATGCAATGTTAATAGCTTGGATGAATGGTAAAAGAAAGCTATGCCGTTCTCAGTCCCCATGGTTTGGCATGAGCCGAAAAATCACTTCAATGATTGTTATTTTTGTTTGACAAAGATTGCTGGTTTCACAAAGAAAAACAAATCAAAGATCACGTACCCAAACTGCGAATCAGCAATGAAACCAGTACCACATGATGAAACAAATCCACCACCAGTTCCACCAGCAACGATAACAGACAGCAGTTCATCTGAAGATTCTGCTAGTGATATAGAAACAGGGAAAGATGGCATATATGTTCCAGATGCAAATATTTCCCCACATTTGTTAAGTCAAGCGGAGTTAAATGACTTAGTGCGCGATTTGGAATTACCAAAAGAAAAGGCAGAGTTGCTTGGTTCAAGACTTCAAGAATTTAATCTTCTCCAACCAAACACCAAAGTTTCCCATTTCTGCCATCGCCATTTGCAGTTTTCATCATTTTACTTACAGGAAGAAAACGTTTGTTTCTGCCACGATATCAGTGGTCTGATGCAAGGGATTGGCTGTCGCTATGATCCAAAAGAATGGAGACTGTTCATTGACTCTAGTAAAGCTAGCCTTAAAGCTGTATTATTGCACAACGGCAATGAAAAACCTTCAATACCTGTAGCACATGCCACTGGCCTTAATGAGACTTATGAATCGATGAAACTGCTGCTAAGACTCATCAAATATAAGGACCACACATGGAATATTTGTGGCGACCTTAAAGTTGTATCATTACTTCTTGGGTTACAGTTGGGCTACACAAAGCATATGTGCTTTTTGTGTCTATGGAACAGCAGAGATGACAAGAACCACTACAAAAAACATGATTGGCCATCTAGAACTGAACATGTTGTTGGTAAATACAATGTGAAACACCCAGCACTTATTGACCCTCAGAAAGTACATCTTCCACCACTTCACATTAAACTTGGCCTTATGAAAAATTTCATGAAGGTATGGATCATCAAGGTAGTGGTTTCCAATATTTAAAGGATAAATTCAAAGGAATATTGACAGATGCTAAGCTAGAAGCTGGAGTTTTCACTGGACCACAGATCCGCAGTGTCATCCATGACTCATCGTTTCCATCTAACCTAAATGAGAATGAACTAGGAGCATGGACATCTTTCGTTGAAGTTGTCAAAAATTTTCTTGGAAACCACAAAGCTGAAAACCACCGTAAACTCGTAGAAAACATGCTTAAATCTTATGAATAATGGGATGCAGAATGTCTTTGAAAATTCATTTTTTACATTCTCATCTTGACTTCTTCCCGGCCAACCTTGGGGCTGTAAGTGACGAGCATGGTGAGCGCTTCCACCAACAGATCTCAGTTATGGAAAACAGATACCAAGGTAATTTCAACCCAAAATATGATGGGAGATTATTGTTGGTTCCTGCAGAAGGAGAGCTCGTCATCCTACAAGCGACAAAGGAAGAGGACACACCAAAGTTTCACTTAAGAACAGGAATTTGCCTTTCAGTAGTAACAACAAAATACTAACGCGCTTTGGGTGGATGGTTGGGCGCAGGGTGGTAACTCCGCCAGCGGAATTCCACTGTCTGTCTTAAGCCAGAATAGAGGAGGAAAGACATCCCTGTTCACTAATTATTTAAGTATGCTTAACATAAAACGTGGCACGGAAAAGTAGCTTAGACGGCTTTCGTAATAGAAGCGGGTGAGAAAAAAAATGAAAAATAGGGGTTTTCGGTTACACAAAATCTGGACGTGATAGAGAAATTTTGATATCAGATCTGAAATCAGCATCAGCGCTTTGGTAGGAATCAGTAGTTCACGTGTCTGTAACAAAAAAAAAGTTGAAATTTGTTGCCTAGTGTAATCAATATTCATTTTTACATAAGAACCAAAATCGCTTAACGCGAGTTTGGATAATAATTTTACTTGTAGCTTCCTATTTTTGTTCGTGTCACAACCCTACGATCTACCATATCTATGGTTTAGTCGTATCCATTTTCCATTTGTTATAGAAGTTATTATAATTAATTATGAATTGTCTTGCATCTCACCCTCGACCCTAGATTATGCATACACATTGCATGTAACAGGATTGGAACCCGTAGTTGTACTTCTTAGTCATTACTACCCACTCTTTGTCTCTAATTCGTTCTTGTAAATCTTCCTAATAATGATTTGTACTATACGTAAAAATTCAATAACTATGACGTCACATTTTCCCTTCATCATATATCTAGTATTCAATGTAGGAAAATTCTTTAACATCATACTAAGGACGAAACACACTATAGAAGTCATTATTTAAATGTTATGTAGTATAAATATAACTATTATTCGACCATATACCCCGCCCCCATACGTCCATATCTTATCTTGATCATTATCCTATATAAATTTTATTAAATATTCATTTTTTCTCATTCGTGCGAAAACGCTCAAATACGTTCTCGTATTGCTTTTTTTATTATTTCTTTTCAAGTGCGTTCACCCCTCAAGATATTCAAAAATACTGAGGTTAAAGTGATCGAATTCCGCTGACTGGCAGATTCGAGCGCCTCAAAGATAAAATATCTCCGTTCGCTCTGATTTCAAATTCATAACATATTATAGCATATTATTTCGTAAATAAATTATCTCGTATGTGCCATGTACTTTGTATTATATTTCTAACATCTAAATTGTCTATTAATATGAAACACTGTAAAAAAAAAAAAAAGTTATAGTAACTGTTTAATTGTAATTAACTGTAATACTTTAGTTTAATATAACGTAATGTACTTTAATAGAACTGTAATGGACAATCATAAGCGAATGTGAAGTAATCCATAATTGTAATCGTAATTGTAATGAACCAAAATTAATACGTACTCAGTCGTGTACTTAATTTGTACTTATGTGTACTATTACGAAATGATATCGCCTTCATAAATGTAGACTCGGCGAAAAATACAAATTAGTTTTTATTTTTTATTTTTTTTAGTTGAAATCTTTCAAAACATCTGATCATGTGTTTAAAAAAAGGGGGGAAATTTAACCTTCAACTGTCCTCCCCCAAAACATTTAAGTTTATATTATACATGTACTTGTAAAATTACAGCACTTCTTCATTAGACTTCTTGATTAAGTCACTTCATATTTGCACTTCATCATAGCACTTCATTAGGACTCCCTTTAGCAGCCTTGCTGCGGGGAGGGGGCAGAGGCCCCTTGCCTTAATATTTTTTAGATTCCGGCCTGAGCCATGGTATATTTTTAAGAAGTAAACCAAAGTAAAAGAAGTTTTTATTTTTCCCTTCGAGCCGTGCTCTCTTCAGAACTTAGTCAGAAAAGTCGATAATTTTAGTATAAGAGAAAGTATCAGAGTATTATAGCAAGAGAAGAATTAATAATTCTCGACCCATAAGCGAGAGAAAGAGACAACCCAAGCACCATAGAAGATATTGGCATAACAGTCTGGCGAGTCTGTAGCCAAGGGTTTAACAGAGTGGCGACCCACCATTTAAGGCGACCGAAAAGAATTATAGAATGTTATAGAAGAAATATCCGTTGCTTGCCTCCTAACCAGAACCCCCGTCGATTCCGAACCGACTCAGGGCCATAAAAGGGGGGTTAACATTTGGCGACCCTTTACCAGGATCTTAGAAGATTATTTTAAGAAGAAGATTATTTTAAGAAGAAGATTACTTTAAGAAGAAGATTACTTTAAGAAGAAGATTACTTTAAGAAGAAGATTATTTTAAGAAGAGGCCACTCTTTGGCCAAGATAGAAATTACCCTGCATCAGGATAAAACCATTTGACCGGCGTGTCACGACTTCTAGTTCGTGACATCCACCCTTGAACCGGTGTGTCACGACTCCAAGTTCTCCACGCCTAGTTTTCATCCAAGAAGTAGCCAGGAAGACGTCTTCAGGACACGTCTCTGAGGATTTTGCCAGTAGAAATTTTGTTAAGTACATTTTTTTTTTTAAGTAATTTATAAACACTTGAAAAGTCAGTATTATTAACAGTTAATAATGAGTATCAAGTCAGAATTCACAAGAAACACAGTGAACATTCCATACACCAGTGATACATTTGTTTTTATTGAAACAGTAATTGTAACAGAGAGTTAATTGTAACACAGAGAGTTAATTGTAACACACAGAGTTAATTGTAACACAGAGAGTCACAGAGTTAATTTCAAAGAGAGTTAATTTCAAAGAGAGTTAATTTCAAAGAGAGTTAATTTCAAAGAGAGTTAATTTCAAAGAGAGTTAATTTCAAAGAGAGTTAATTTCAAGAGAGTTAATTTCAAGAGAGTTAATTTCAAGAGAGTTAATTTCAGAGTTATTTTCACTGTTATATTCAGTATAGAATAATTTTATTTTATGTACCAAACATAATAGTATCGTACCTTCGTGTACATTAGAGTGAAATGTTGTTTACATTTTATATTTTTCTTTGCAAATTTTTTTCAATTACTGAATTGAATTGACTTGCAAATTTAGAGAGAGAGAGTTTACAGAGAGTTTACAGAGAGTTTATAGAGAGTTTATAGAGAGTTTATAGAGTTATAGAGTTACTTGAAGCAGTTTCAAGTTCCATTTTCAGTTTTCAGACAGTTTCAGTTGGTTGTAACCAAAAGGGACAACCAAACCCCAGAGATTTAGAGAGATACTTAAGTAATTTTGAAGTCATTTTTTGAAGTCATTTTTTGAAGTCATTTTTTCAAGTCAGAAGGTTGCACCAAGAGGGTCAACCAAAACAGAGGTTAATCGTCTCCACTTGAATAGAGATCAAGTGCAGTCATTTTCCATTTTCAGTTAATTTCAAATCAGTTTTCAGTTTCGGTTGGTTGCATTCAAGAGGGACAACCAAACCCCAGAGATTTATAAGGATACTCGAAGTAGTTTCGAGTCAGTTTTAGTTGCAAATCAGTTTTCAGTTTCAGAAGGTTGCATCCAAGAGGGACAACCGCCCCAGAGACTTCAGTTATATTCGAAGTCAGAGTTATATTCGAAGTCAGAGTTATATTCGAAGTCAGAGTTATATTCGAAGTCATAGTTTTATTCGAAGTTAGAGAGTTTTATTTGAAGTTAGAGAGTTCAAGTCAAAGTTAGTTTTTAAGTCGAAGTTAGTTTTCAAGTCCCAAGTTTTCAATGCAGTCAATTGAATTCAACCTTTTTTTGTTGTTCAAGAGAATTTAATTCAACCTTTTTTTTGTTGTAAAAGAGAATTAAATTCAACCTGAATTGACCCGTTTGTGTCTTTAGTTTAACTTTTTTTTTGTTTAAAGGAAATTGACCGATTTGTCTTTTTCATGCCATTGTTACGTATATAAATATATAGTTATGTAATTCATTATTTGTAACCCAGAATAGTTTTTACAATTGTTTGTAACGATTTTGGTAATTATTGTAATGTATATGAGGAACATGCCGTCCCTCCGTTTGTTGAACTCTTTTAATTTTTGTTCTAAGTAGTGTGACAAGCAATCTTTTTTAAAAAAAGAGCAAAGTGCTCACGAAAGATGTAATTGTCAATTTCAGACATATACCCCCCGCTTAGTCACTCAATTCCCCCGAATGTCGTACTACAAACTTTGTCTTTTAAGTTTATTTTATTTTCATACCCCCAACCCCAGTTGAACCCAGTGACAGCCGGAGAAATGGTTCAACCATGGTTAATTCCTCTTTAGTACTATGGAACATAACCTCCGTTTATGTTAAGTTGTGTTTTTTTTATTTTTAAGAATATTATATGCTTAGTTTATTATAGTTTATCATTGATTTCTATTTTCAAACTTTATATTTTTTATATTTTTTTTAATTCGATTAATACTGAGTAATTGTCGTAGTCGAATTTAATTACATCTTCAAAATTCAATTTTAAAACCGTGAGAGTTAGTCATTACTCGTAAGGTCTTCTAAGTACGTCTTTTTTTTATTACCTTAATTCGTGTAACTAATTTAATTAAATACTTAAATACTACCTTGAACTTAAAGGATTTTATAATAATAATAATAATAATAATAATAATAATAATAATGACAATAATTGACTTAAACTTAAAAGATTTTATAACCCTAAACCCATCTTAAATTATTATACATTATTTTTAAACTTTGTTCATTCAAAAACCTTCCAAATCCCTACACATACACACGCATGTATGCGCACTATCTATATATATATATACAAACCTTATGCTAAAATCATTGGATGTCACAATAAACTATTTCATAGCGTGTAAGTGCTAACTATGCTATTTATATAGTCTAAGCATTTTTGCTTACTCTATAGAAATTCTCGCTCATGCATTTATTCAGTTACTTGAACAATCCTATCAGCTAATCTGTCCCTCGAAATTGTAAAATACACACTTTGCACCTAATACACCCAAATACACACTTGACCACAGGTCTATACATCATCCATTACATAATTCGATTTTTTTACCTACAATAGTCAATAAAATTAGTTACGAATTGTACTATCATGGTAACCTCGAAAAATCCATGAACTTTAAAATTTATGTTTTTCCCTGTTACCTATTCATTATGAATGTAATTTTCCCCACAGAAAAAAACAATTTAAAAAAAAAAAAAAAAAAAATTTAACAATATTCTTTGTCTAACTTAATTCTTTATCTAAATTAAAGTATTAATTTTTGAATTCTTTTATATTATATAATAACTCACTTGTTCTGTATAAAACTTGTAACGTAAAGAAAAATTCGTCACCTAACTTGAATTAGTTACGATGTTATTTTCTCAATTGTATTGTATTGTATTAATTTTATTATATTATTGTATAAATATCATTTTAAAAGGGGAGAGCAATGTAAAAAATGAACAATGAATAATCAATATTCATTTTTACATAAGAACCAAAATCGCTTAACGCGAGTTTGGATAATAATTTTACTTGTAGCTTCCTATTTTTGTTCGTGTCACAACCCTACGATCTACCATATCTATGGTTTAGTCGTATCCATTTTCCATTTGTTATAGAAGTTATTATAATTAATTATGAATTGTCTTGCATCTCACCCTCGACCCTAGATTATGCATACACATTGCATGTAACAGGATTGGAACCCGTAGTTGTACTTCTTAGTCATTACTACCCACTCTTTGTCTCTAATTCGTTCTTGTAAATCTTCCTAATAATGATTTGTACTATACGTAAAAATTCAATAACTATGACGTCACATTTTCCCTTCATCATATATCTAGTATTCAATGTAGGAAAATTCTTTAACATCATACTAAGGACGAAACACACTATAGAAGTCATTATTTAAATGTTATGTAGTATAAATATAACTATTATTCGACCATATACCCCGCCCCCATACGTCCATATCTTATCTTGATCATTATCCTATATAAATTTTATTAAATATTCATTTTTTCTCATTCGTGCGAAAACGCTCAAATACGTTCTCGTATTGCTTTTTTTATTATTTCTTTTCAAGTGCGTTCACCCCTCAAGATATTCAAAAATACTGAGGTTAAAGTGATCGAATTCCGCTGACTGGCAGATTCGAGCGCCTCAAAGATAAAATATCTCCGTTCGCTCTGATTTCAAATTCATAACATATTATAGCATATTATTTCGTAAATAAATTATCTCGTATGTGCCATGTACTTTGTATTATATTTCTAACATCTAAATTGTCTATTAATATGAAACACTGTAAAAAAAAAAAAAAGTTATAGTAACTGTTTAATTGTAATTAACTGTAATACTTTAGTTTAATATAACGTAATGTACTTTAATAGAACTGTAATGGACAATCATAAGCGAATGTGAAGTAATCCATAATTGTAATCGTAATTGTAATGAACCAAAATTAATACGTACTCAGTCGTGTACTTAATTTGTACTTATGTGTACTATTACGAAATGATATCGCCTTCATAAATGTAGACTCGGCGAAAAATACAAATTAGTTTTTATTTTTATTTTTTTTAGTTGAAATCTTTCAAAACATCTGATCATGTGTTTAAAAAAAGGGGGGAAATTTAACCTTCAACTGTCCTCCCCCAAAACATTTAAGTTTATATTATACATGTACTTGTAAAATTACAGCACTTCTTCATTAGACTTCTTGATTAAGTCACTTCATATTTGCACTTCATCATAGCACTTCATTAGGACTCCCTTTAGCAGCCTTGCTGCGGGGAGGGGGCAGAGGCCCCTTGCCTTAATATTTTTTAGATTCCGGCCTGAGCCATGGTATATTTTTAAGAAGTAAACCAAAGTAAAAGAAGTTTTTATTTTTCCCTTCGAGCCGTGCTCTCTTCAGAACTTAGTCAGAAAAGTCGATAATTTTAGTATAAGAGAAAGTATCAGAGTATTATAGCAAGAGAAGAATTAATAATTCTCGACCCATAAGCGAGAGAAAGAGACAACCCAAGCACCATAGAAGATATTGGCATAACAGTCTGGCGAGTCTGTAGCCAAGGGTTTAACAGAGTGGCGACCCACCATTTAAGGCGACCGAAAAGAATTATAGAATGTTATAGAAGAAATATCCGTTGCTTGCCTCCTAACCGAACCCCCGTCGATTCCGAACCGACTCAGGGCCATAAAAGGGGGGTTAACATTTGGCGACCCTTTACCAGGATCTTAGAAGATTATTTTAAGAAGAAGATTATTTTAAGAAGAAGATTACTTTAAGAAGAAGATTACTTTAAGAAGAAGATTACTTTAAGAAGAAGATTATTTTAAGAAGAGGCCACTCTTTGGCCAAGATAGAAATTACCCTGCATCAGGATAAAACCATTTGACCGGCGTGTCACGACTTCTAGTTCGTGACATCCACCCTTGAACCGGTGTGTCACGACTCCAAGTTCTCCACGCCTAGTTTTCATCCAAGAAGTAGCCAGGAAGACGTCTTCAGGACACGTCTCTGAGGATTTTGCCAGTAGAAATTTTGTTAGTACATTTTGTTTTTTTAAGTAATTTATAAACACTTGAAAAGTCAGTATTATTAACAGTTAATAATGAGTATCAAGTCAGAATTCACAAGAAACACAGTGAACATTCCATACACCAGTGATACATTTGTTTTTATTGAAACAGTAATTGTAACAGAGAGTTAATTGTACCACAGAGAGTTAATTGTAACACAGAGAGTTAATTGTAACACACAGAGTTAATTGTAACACAGAGAGTCACAGAGTTAATTTCAAAGAGAGTTAATTTCAAAGAGAGTTAATTTCAAAGAGAGTTAATTTCAAAGAGAGTTAATTTCAAAGAGAGTTAATTTCAAAGAGAGTTAATTTCAAGAGAGTTAATTTCAGAGAGAGTTAATTTCAAGAGAGTTAATTTCAGAGTTATTTTCACTGTTATATTCAGTATAGAATAATTTTATTTTATGTACCAAACATAATAGTATCGTACCTTCGTGTACATTAGAGTGAAATGTTGTTTACATTTTATATTTTTCTTTTGCAAATTTTTTTCAATTACTGAATTGAATTGACTTGCAAATTTAGAGAGAGAGAGTTTACAGAGAGTTTACAGAGAGTTTATAGAGAGTTTATAGAGAGTTTAATAGAGTTATAGAGTTACTTGAAGCAGTTTCAAGTTCCATTTTCAGTTTTCAGACAGTTTCAGTTGGTTGTAACCAAAAGGGACAACCAAACCCCAGAGATTTAGAGAGATACTTAAGTAATTTTGAAGTCATTTTTTGAAGTCATTTTTTGAAGTCATTTTTCAAGTCAGAAGGTTGCACCAAGAGGGTCAACCAAAACAGAGGTTAATCGTCTCCACTTGAATAGAGATCAAGTGCAGTCATTTTCCATTTCAGTTAATTTCAAATCAGTTTTCAGTTTCGGTTGGTTGCATTCAAGAGGGACAACCAAACCCCATAGAGATTTATAAGGATACTCGAAGTAGTTTCGAGTCAGTTTTAGTTGCAAATCAGTTTTCAGTTTCAGAAGGTTGCATCCAAGAGGGACAACCGCCCCAGAGACTTCAGTTATATTCGAAGTCAGAGTTATATTCGAAGTCAGAGTTATATTCGAAGTCAGAGTTATATTCGAAGTCATAGTTTTATTCGAAGTTAGAGAGTTTTATTTGAAGTTAGAGAGTTCAAGTCAAAGTTAGTTTTTAAGTCGAAGTTAGTTTTCAAGTTCCCAAGTTTTCAATGCAGTCAATTGAATTCAACCTTTTTTTGTTGTTCAAGAGAATTTAATTCAACTTTTTTTTGTTTGTAAAAGAGAATTAAATTCAACCTGAATTGACCCGTTGTGTCTTTAGTTTAACTTTTTTTTGTTTAAAGGAAATTGACGATTTGTCTTTTTCATGCCATTGTTACGTATATAAATATATAGTTATGTAATTCATTATTTGTAACCCAGAATAGTTTTTACAATTGTTTGTAACGATTTTGGTAATTATTGTAATGTATATGAGGAACATGCCGTCCCTCCGTTTGTTGAACTCTTTTAATTTTTGTTCTAAGTAGTGTGACAAGCAATCTTTTTTAAAAAAAGAGCAAAGTGCTCACGAAAGATGTAATTGTCAATTTCAGACATATACCCCCCGCTTAGTCACTCAATTCCCCCGAATGTCGTACTACAAACTTTGTCTTTTAAGTTTATTTATTTTCATACCCCCAACCCCAGTTGAACCCAGTGACAGCCGGAGAGAGAAATGGTTCAACCATGGTTAATTCCTCTTTAGTACTATGGAACATAACCTCCGTTTATGTTAAGTTGTGTTTTTTTTATTTTTAAGAATATTATATGCTTAGTTTATTATAGTTTATCATTGATTTCTATTTTCAAACTTTATATTTTTATATTTATTTTTTTTTAATTCGATTAATACTGAGTAATTGTCGTAGTCGAATTTAATTACATCTTCAAAATTCAATTTTAAAACCGTGAGAGTTAGTCATTACTCGTAAGGTCTTCTAAGTACGTTCTTTTTTTTATTACCTTAATTCGTGTAACTAATTAATTAAATACTTAAATACTACCTTGAACTTAAAGGATTTTATAATAATAATAATAATAATAATAATAATAATAATATAATAATGACAATAATTGACTTAAACTTAAAAGATTTATAACCCTAAACCCATCTTAAATTATTATACATTATTTTTAAACTCTTGTTTCATTCAAAAACCTTCCAAATCCCTACACATACACACGCATGTATGCGCACTATCTATATATATATACAAACCTATGCTAAAATCATTGGATGTCACAATAAACTATTTCATAGCGTGTAAGTGCTAACTATGCTATTTATATAGTCTAAGCATTTTTGCTTACTCTATAGAAATTCTCGCTTCGCATTTATTCAGTACTTGAACAATCCTACCAGCTAATCTGTCCCTCGAAATTGTAAAATACACACTTTGCACCTAATACACCCAAAATACACTCTTGACCACAGGTCTATACATCATCCATTACATAATTCGATTTTTTTACCTACAATAGTCAATAAAATTAGTTACGAATTGTACTATCATGGTAACCTCGAAAAATCCATGAACTTTAAAATTATGTTTTTCCCCTGTTACCTATTCATTATGAATGTAATTTTCCCCACAGAAAAAAACAATTTAAAAAAAAAAAAAAAAAAAATTTAACAATATTCTTTGTCTAACTTAATTCTTTATCTAAATTAAAGTATTAATTTTTGAATTCTTTTATATTATATAATAACTCACTTGTTCTGTATAAAACTTGTAACGTAAAGAAAAATTCGTCACCTAACTTGAATTAGTTACGATGTTATTTTCTCAATTGTATTGTATTGTATTAATTTTATTATATTATTGTATAAATATCATTTTAAAAGGGGAGAGCAATGTAAAAAATGAACAATGAATAATCAATATTCATTTTTACATAAGAACCAAAATCGCTTAACGCGAGTTTGGATAATAATTTTACTTGTAGCTTCCTATTTTTGTTCGTGTCACAACCCTACGATCTACCATATGTATGGTTTAGTCGTATCCATTTTCCATTTGTTATAGAAGTTATTATAATTAATTATGAATTGTCTTGCATCTCACCCTCGACCCTAGATTATGCATACACATTGCATGTAACAGGATTGGAACCCGTAGTTGTACTTCTTAGTCATTACTACCCACTCTTTGTCTCTAATTCGTTCTTGTAAATCTTCCTAATAATGATTTGTACTATACGTAAAAATTCAATAACTATGACGTCACATTTTCCCTTCATCATATATCTAGTATTCAATGTAGGAAAATTCTTTACATCATACTAAGGACGAAACACACTATAGAAGTCATTATTTAAATGTTATGTAGTATAAATATAACTATTATTCGACCATATACCCCGCCCCCATACGTCCATATCTTATCTTGATCATTATCCTATATAAATTTTATTAAATATTCATTTTTTCTCATTCGTGCGAAAACGCTCAAATACGTTCTCGTATTGCTTTTTTTATTATTTCTTTTCAAGTGCGTTCACCCCTCAAGATATTCAAAAATACTGAGGTTAAAGTGATCGAATTCCGCTGACTGGCAGATTCGAGCGCCTCAAAGATAAAATATCTCCGTTCGCTCTGATTTCAAATTCATAACATATTATAGCATATTATTTCGTAAATAAATTATCTCGTATGTGCCATGTACTTTGTATTATATTTCTAACATCTAAATTGTCTATTAATATGAAACACTGTAAAAAAAAAAAAAGTTATAGTAACTGTTTAATTGTAATTAACTGTAATACTTTAGTTTAATATAACGTAATGTACTTTAATAGAACTGTAATGGACAATCATAAGCGAATGTGAAGTAATCCATAATTGTAATCGTAATTGTAATGAACCAAAATTAATACGTACTCAGTCGTGTACTTAATTTGTACTTATGTGTACTATTACGAAATGATATCGCCTTCATAAATGTAGACTCGGCGAAAAATACAAATTAGTTTTTATTTTTTATTTTTTTTAGTTGAAATCTTTCAAAACATCTGATCATGTGTTTAAAAAAAGGGGGGAAATTTAACCTTCAACTGTCCTCCCCCAAAACATTTAAGTTTATATTATACATGTACTTGTAAAATTACAGCACTTCTTCATTAGACTTCTTGATTAAGTCACTTCATATTTGCACTTCATCATAGCACTTCATTAGGACTCCCTTTAGCAGCCTTGCTGCGGGGAGGGGGCAGAGGCCCCTTGCCTTAATATTTTTTAGATTCCGGCCTGAGCCATGGTATATTTTTAAGAAGTAAACCAAAGTAAAAGAAGTTTTTATTTTTCCCTTCGAGCCGTGCTCTCTTCAGAACTTAGTCAGAAAAGTCGATAATTTTAGTATAAGAGAAAGTATCAGAGTATTATAGCAAGAGAAGAATTAATAATTCTCGACCCATAAGCGAGAGAAAGAGACAACCCAAGCACCATAGAAGATATTGGCATAACAGTCTGGCGAGTCTGTAGCCAAGGGTTTAACAGAGTGGCGACCCACCATTTAAGGCGACCGAAAAGAATTATAGAATGTTATAGAAGAAATATCCGTTGCTTGCCTCCTAACCAGAACCCCCGTCGATTCCGAACCGACTCAGGGCCATAAAAGGGGGGTTAACATTTGGCGACCCTTTACCAGGATCTTAGAAGATTATTTTAAGAAGAAGATTATTTTAAGAAGAAGATTACTTTAAGAAGAAGATTACTTTAAGAAGAAGATTACTTTAAGAAGAAGATTATTTTAAGAAGAGGCCACTCTTTGGCCAAGATAGAAATTACCCTGCATCAGGATAAAACCATTTGACCGGCGTGTCACGACTTCTAGTTCGTGACATCCACCCTTGAACCGGTGTGTCACGACTCCAAGTTCTCCACGCCTAGTTTTCATCCAAGAAGTAGCCAGGAAGACGTCTTCAGGACACGTCTCTGAGGATTTTGCCAGTAGAAATTTTGTTAAGTACATTTTGTTTTTTTAAGTAATTTATAAACACTTGAAAAGTCAGTATTATTAACAGTTAATAATGAGTATCAAGTCAGAATTCACAAGAAACACAGTGAACATTCCATACACCAGTGATACATTTGTTTTTATTGAAACAGTAATTGTAACAGAGAGTTAATTGTAACACAGAGAGTTAATTGTAACACAGAGAGTTAATTGTAACACACAGAGTTAATTGTAACACAGAGAGTCACAGAGTTAATTTCAAAGAGAGTTAATTTCAAAGAGAGTTAATTTCAAAGAGAGTTAATTTCAAAGAGAGTTAATTTCAAAGAGAGTTAATTTCAAGAGAGTTAATTTCAAGAGAGTTAATTTCAAGAGAGTTAATTTCAGAGTTATTTTCACTGTTATATTCAGTATAGAATAATTTTATTTTATGTACCAAACATAATAGTATCGTACCTTCGTGTACATTAGAGTGAAATGTTGTTTACATTTTATATTTTTCTTTGCAAATTTTTTTCAATTACTGAATTGAATTGACTTGCAAATTTAGAGAGAGAGAGTTTACAGAGAGTTTACAGAGAGTTTATAGAGAGTTTATAGAGAGTTTATAGAGTTATAGAGTTACTTGAAGCAGTTTCAAGTTCCATTTTCAGTTTTCAGACAGTTTCAGTTGGTTGTAACCAAAAGGGACAACCAAACCCCAGAGATTTAGAGAGATACTTAAGTAATTTTGAAGTCATTTTTTGAAGTCATTTTTTGAAGTCATTTTTTCAAGTCAGAAGGTTGCACCAAGAGGGTCAACCAAAACAGAGGTTAATCGTCTCCACTTGAATAGAGATCAAGTGCAGTCATTTTCCATTTTCAGTTAATTTCAAATCAGTTTTCAGTTTCGGTTGGTTGCATTCAAGAGGGACAACCAAACCCCAGAGATTTATAAGGATACTCGAAGTAGTTTCGAGTCAGTTTTAGTTGCAAATCAGTTTTCAGTTTCAGAAGGTTGCATCCAAGAGGGACAACCGCCCCAGAGACTTCAGTTATATTCGAAGTCAGAGTTATATTCGAAGTCAGAGTTATATTCGAAGTCAGAGTTATATTCGAAGTCATAGTTTTATTCGAAGTTAGAGAGTTTTATTTGAAGTTAGAGAGTTCAAGTCAAAGTTAGTTTTTAAGTCGAAGTTAGTTTTCAAGTCCCAAGTTTTCAATGCAGTCAATTGAATTCAACCTTTTTTTGTTGTTCAAGAGAATTTAATTCAACACTTTTTTTTGTTGTAAAAGAGAATTAAATTCAACCTGAATTGACCCGTTTGTGTCTTTAGTTTAACTTTTTTTTTGTTTAAAGGAAATTGACCGATTTGTCTTTTTCATGCCATTGTTACGTATATAAATATATAGTTATGTAATTCATTATTTGTAACCCAGAATAGTTTTTACAATTGTTTGTAACGATTTTGGTAATTATTGTAATGTATATGAGGAACATGCCGTCCCTCCGTTTGTTGAACTCTTTTAATTTTTGTTCTAAGTAGTGTGACAAGCAATCTTTTTTAAAAAAAGAGCAAAGTGCTCACGAAAGATGTAATTGTCAATTTCAGACATACCCCCCGCTTAGTCACTCAATTCCCCCGAATGTCGTACTACAAACTTTGTCTTTTAAGTTTATTTTATTTTCATACCCCCAACCCCAGTTGAACCCAGTGACAGCCGGAGAAATGGTTCAACCATGGTTAATTCCTCTTTAGTACTATGGAACATAACCTCCGTTTATGTTAAGTTGTGTTTTTTTTATTTTTAAGAATATTATATGCTTAGTTTATTATAGTTTATCATTGATTTCTATTTTCAAACTTTATATTTTTTATATTTTTTTTAATTCGATTAATACTGAGTAATTGTCGTAGTCGAATTTAATTACATCTTCAAAATTCAATTTTAAAACCGTGAGAGTTAGTCATTACTCGTAAGGTCTTCTAAGTACGTCTTTTTTTTATTACCTTAATTCGTGTAACTAATTTAATTAAATACTTAAATACTACCTTGAACTTAAAGGATTTTATAATAATAATAATAATAATAATAATAATAATAATAATGACAATAATTGACTTAAACTTAAAAGATTTTATAACCCTAAACCCATCTTAAATTATTATACATTATTTTTAAACTTTGTTCATTCAAAAACCTTCCAAATCCCTACACATACACACGCATGTATGCGCACTATCTATATATATATATACAAACCTTATGCTAAAATCATTGGATGTCACAATAAACTATTTCATAGCGTGTAAGTGCTAACTATGCTATTTATATAGTCTAAGCATTTTTGCTTACTCTATAGAAATTCTCGCTCATGCATTTATTCAGTTACTTGAACAATCCTATCAGCTAATCTGTCCCTCGAAATTGTAAAATACACACTTTGCACCTAATACACCCAAATACACACTTGACCACAGGTCTATACATCATCCATTACATAATTCGATTTTTTTACCTACAATAGTCAATAAAATTAGTTACGAATTGTACTATCATGGTAACCTCGAAAAATCCATGAACTTTAAAATTTATGTTTTTCCCTGTTACCTATTCATTATGAATGTAATTTTCCCCACAAAAAAAACAATTTAAAAAAAAAAAAAAAAAAAAATTTAACAATATTCTTTGTCTAACTTAATTCTTTATCTAAATTAAAGTATTAATTTTTGAATTCTTTTATATTATATAATAACTCACTTGTTCTGTATAAAACTTGTAACGTAAAGAAAAATTCGTCACCTAACTTGAATTAGTTACGATGTTATTTTCTCAATTGTATTGTATTGTATTAATTTTATTATATTATTGTATAAATATCATTTTAAAAGGGGGATATATATTGTATAAATATCAT